>JAXCGZ010018877.1:125000-167500 GCA_037179515.1 Halocaridina rubra
TATTTCCTTACATCCTGCAAAGAAGTTTTCTTACGAAGCTTCAAACTATGACCTCTAGTTCTAGAGCCAGCCATATCAAAATATCGATCAATATCCACTCTATCATAACCATGAAGGAATTTAAAGACTGTCACCATATCCCCCCCTCACTCTTCTAGCTTCGAGTGATGGTAAGTCTAATTCCCTCAGCCTCTCATCATAACTGAGATTGCGTATTTCTGGCACCAGTTTCGTGGCATGTCTTTGAACTTTTTCAAGCTTAGCTATGTGCTTTTTCAAGTGCGGATTCCAAAAGGGGGCTGCATATTCGAGTTTTGGCCTCACATAGGTTACATAAATATTTCTGAACATTTTCTTGTCCATGTGCCTGAAGGCTACCCTTACATTTGATAAGAATGCATATGCTGCCCTTACTATGCCATTTATATGTACTTCTGGAGACAAATCTGCCAGTATGTTTACTCCTAGATCTCTCTCATTTTCTGTCTCTTGAAGTTGTACTCCAGCCACCGAGTAGTCAAGCTTGGGCCTTCTTGCACTTGTATCCATTCTCATTACCTTACATTTTGAAGTATTGAATTTCATTAGCCACTTTTCTGACCACTCATGCAGATTATTTAGATCCTCCTGAAGTTCTCTACCATTGTTCTCGTTTTTTACTTTCTTCACAATCTTTGCATCATCTGCAAACATATTCATGAATGAATTTACACACTCTGGTAGGTCATTTACATATACAAGGAACAAAAGTGGCCCTAAAACTGAACCCTGTGGAACTCCACTACTAACTCTTCTCCATTCAGACACTGAGTGTCTTACTCTAACCCTCTGTTCCCTTCCTTCTAAGTAACTTTTAATCCATTCCAAAACATTTCCACCTATTCTAGCCATTGATTGCAGCTTCCTAATAAGTCTCCCATGTGGAACAGTGTCAAACGCTTTCTGGAAGTCTAGGAATATGCAATCTGCCCAGCCCTCTCTTTCCTGTAAGATTTGGCTTACCTCATCATAAAATTCTAATAAGTTTGTTACTGTTGATCTACCTTCTCTGAAGCCATGTTACCTCACTGACAAAAAGTTGAAGGATTCCAAGTGAAGAGAGATATGTTTCCTTAGTAGTTTCTCCATAACTTTGCAAACTATGCTGGTCAAGGAAACTGGTCTATAGTTCAGAGCCGTATCCCTCCTTCCCTTTTTGAAGATAGGTATCACATTTGCTTGTTTCCAGCATCTTGGAATCTCCCCCGACTCCAGTGACTCCTTAAATATGATACTTAGTGCCACTGATATTGTGTTTGCGCATTTTTTAAGCACATGAGGGGATATGTCATCGGGACCTGTAGCTTTATGAACATTTAAATCCATCAGCGCTTTGCATACCTCTGTGGCTGTAAGGTTGATGTTCTCTAATACCGGCCCTTGAGCTTCTATCACTGCAATGTGAGGGGGTGGGGTATTTTCTACTGTAAATATTGACTGAAACTCCTTGTTCAATTCTCTGCAGATCTCTTCATCCGTCTCAGTGATGCTTCCATCCGCTCTCTTTAGCCTTAAAACCTGTTCTTTTACTTTCAGTTTTCCTCTGATAAAGCTGTGGAAAAGCTTGGGATTTTCTTTAGCCTTCCTGGTGATGTCCCTCTCATAGTCTCTCTCTGCCTCTCTCCTTTTACTTAGGTAGTCATTTCTTGCTCTTTTGTAGGTTTGCCAGGCATTTATGTTTTTTCTCCTCCTATACCTTTTCCAGCATTTGTCTCTCCACTCCTTAGCTCTTTTACACCCATTATCGAACCATTTCTCTCTGGCATGAATTACACCTACTTTGGTGACATGTATGCAGCAATCTACTATCTTCCCATATTTCTCACAAAAGATGTCATACATTTCTTGTACAGATTTGTTGTAAAATAAGGTTCTCCAGTCAATAACTGCAAAAAGCTCATTCATTTTGATGTAATCTCCTTTCGGATAGTTCCTCCTCATGTCCTCAGTGCCTCTACTCTCAGGAAGAATATCTTCAATGATATACTCCATCAACAACACACAGTGGTCACTCTTTCCAATTGGTGGTTCTACTCAATTTTTTCAATATCCAACACATTATCTGTGAACACTAGATCAAGTAGTGATGGCTAATCCCCACCCCTGGCCCTTGTTGGTTCCATTACATGTTGGTGTAGGAAATTCCCTTGTACGCAATCTAGGAATCTTGCCCCGAATGAGTCCTCACCACTGTGGGGGTCAAGATTTATCCAATCTATCTCTTTATGATTAAAGTCTCCCATAATCAAAATCCTACATTTTTTTCCCTGTGCCATGTTAACAACTGAGTTTATGACTTCAATAGTACCTATGTGACTTTCCTCATAAACTTCAAGCCTATTTTGGTTCCTTGGTGGGTTGTATACAACAGTTATTATAATGCTCTCTGACCCAGTATTTATGCGAGCAACAAGAAATTCCTTGAACTCACTTTATATAGCCAAGTTTATTTCTTCGACTTGAATCCTTTCACTTATGAGCAGTGCTATCCCTCCACCAGTCCTCTCAGATCTTTCAACCCTTAGTATTCTGAAACCCTTAGGAAAAACTGTGACACTGTTTATGTCCTCACTCAACTTAGTCTCTGTAATTGCTACTATATCTGCCTTACTGTTGTGAATCCTATCTTTTAATTCTACTGCCTTACCAGCTAATCCATCAGCATTTGTGTATAACAATCTTAATGAGGCCCCATCCCCTGATCTTCTGTCATTATCTTCTTTATCTCCCCTTTGTTTGGAAGAACTCTGTAATGAAAATTTTTCTTCTCTTCTTCATTTCTTTCATCATTTAACCTTCTTGCCTCTTGCAACAAGTTTTTGATCTTTCCCATCTCTTCCTGTGTTCTGTATTGTCTAATGAACACTTCTTTGAATTCTTGAAGGTCTTTTAGACTTTTTTTTCTCAACAATATTTCCCTACATGTTTCCCCTCTCTCAAAGGTTACTTTTGTTGGTCTCGGCTTTCCTTCCCTCGAATATTTACCTAGTTGGTGTATGTTTACAATATCCTCAGGACCACATACTACTCCAAGCTTTCTTATCAGGTCTACAACCCTAGCTTTATTTTCTTCAAGTCTCCCCTGCCATGTTGGCTCCTGGGACTCGCTTATGCCTGAGATTACCACTGTCTTCTCCTTATCAAGTGCCTGTCTGATGAGTGGGTTTGCCCTTTCCATCACAACGTCTTTCATTTTTTCGATTACTGTCTCTTTATAGTCAACTGTTTGTATGTTTTCCAGTGCCACCACATTTACAGCCTCTTTTACTGCAACATTCCCCTTTAGTGCATCAGCAAAGGAAGTTTTCATGGCATCATTTTCCATATTCAGCTCCTGGAACTCTTTTCTGAACTGTTCAATGTTTTCCTTAATCTGGACATTCCAAGCAGCAATCTCGTCTCTCTCAGAAGAGAGCAGTGAACTAACATCTAATTCCTTTAGGTTGTCATTCAGCTGTTTGTTTTTATCTTCTGTTTAGAAAGTCTAGATTCTAGCTGACTCTTTTCCCCTTCCAGCTTCTTTATTCTTTTTTCTAGTTCCTTTCTCTCCTGCCCTTGTGCTTTATTTGCTTCCTCCAAAGATCTTATTTGCTCTCTGAGTGTTTCATTCTCTTTCATTTCTCCATCCATATTCTGAATTTTATCATCAAGGCTTATAGGTTGAATCAGTGATGTCATATTCGGTGGCAGGAACTCTACTTGAATACTGTTATATTCGAGATAAATTGCCTGACCACCAGCATTATCCATCAAAAGAAGGACTTTAAATTCAAGGCCCTTTTCCGCAAGATAAATTTTGACCTGAGGGATAAAGCATTGGTGAAACCAGTCCAATGTGAGGCTTTTCATGATCCAGGCCCTGGGGTTATGTATCCAATGCACTGGCAGCAGATTCTTATTCTTATTCTTCAAAGCCCTAGGGTTCTTAGACTTGTATATAAGCCCGGGCTTTAACATGAAGCCCGCAGCATTCCCACACATGACAAGGGTAACACGGTCTTTGTGCGCTTTAAGTCCCGGGACTTTAGTTTCCTCCTTGAAGAGAAAAGTGCGAGACGGCATTCTCGTCCAAAATAAGCCAATCTCATCCATGTTAAAGACTTGCTCAAGAGCATATTCGCCTTCCTCAATAATTTTCTTGAAGTCGTTTCTCACGTAATCTTCAGCTGCAGCTGTATCTACAGAGGCAGCTTCGCCATGAACCAAAACGCTCTTTAGGCCTTAGCGTTTTTGAAATTTGCCGAACTATCCCTTGCTTGCCACAAACGATTGTTTCTTCGGTGGAGAATTGCTGGAGGGTCCTGGTTGTGGGTCGTCGATATCTTCTCTCTCCTCCTTTCCACGGTCGCCACTGTCGTCATCGGGTTCGTTTGCAGCGAATGTCTCGTACAGCTTCTTCGCCATTGTTTGTATGATATTAGTGTCTAAGGTGATGTTCTTCTTTCTGTAATCAGTAATCCACAGGGCTAAAGCAGATTCCATCTGCACTATTATCTTATTGTGGGGTGTTATGACCCTCTTCGCTGTTTTACTAAATGAAATAGCCGCTGTTTTCCTGATATTTACCTCGTCTTTTTTGATGTATCAAAAAGTAGATTCGTTGATGATGAAATGGCGGCCGACATCCGTGAACCTTCTTCCTTTCTTCATCATATCTAACAGTATTACCTTATTTGCTATGGTCAACATCTTCCTTTGCCACTTAAGCTCACTACTAGAATCCTTAGAAGATGAAGGATGCTTGGGAGGCATTGCAGAGGTTGAAAAATGAGAGTAAAAAAATCACAAGCACAACGTATTAAGAAGCACAACGCGAATGGCGCACACATAAGTTAGATTGAATGGGTGAGGCGAGACAAAGGAAGACGCTGGCAGAATGAAGCTTCAATCAAAAAGCCAATCAGACCCCATGATACAGAACATACAGATAAACAATTCTGTGATTCGTTGTCTCCCACCCTTTCAGCCAATAGCATCCCATGAAATTTGCCGAACTATCCCTTGCTTGCCACAAACGATTGTTTCCTCGGTGGAGAATTGCTGGAGGGTCCTGGTTGTAGGTCGTCGATATCTTCTTCTCTCTCCTCCTTTCCACGGTCGCCACTGTCGTCATCGGGTTCGTTTGCAGCGAATGTCTCGTACAGCTTCTTCGCCATTGTTTGTATGATATTGGTGTCTAAGGTGATGTTCTTCTTTCTGTAATCAGCAATCCACAGGGCTAAAGCAGATTCCATCTGCACTATTATCTTATTGTGGGGTGTTATGACCCTCTTCGCTGTTTTACTAAATGAAATAGTCGCTGTTTTCCTGATATTTACCTCGTCTTTTTTTATGTATCAAAAAGTAGATTCGTTGATGATGAAATGGCGGCCGACATCCGTGAACCTTCTTCCTTTCTTCATGATATCTAACAGTATTACCTTATTTGCTATGGTCAACATCTTCCTTTGCCACTTAGGCTCACTACTAGAAGCCTTAGAAGATGAAGGATGCTTGGGAGGCATTGCAGAGGTTGAAAAATGAGAGTAAAAAAATCACAAGCACAACGTATTAAGAAGCACAACGCGAATGGCGCACACATGAGTTAGATTGAATGGGTGAGGCGAGACAAAGGAAGACGCTGGCAGAATGAAGCGTCAATCAAAAAGCCAATCAGACCCCATGATACAGAGCATACAGATAAACAATTCTGTGATTCGTTGTCTCCCACCCTTTCAGCCAATAGCATCCCATGAACTGTCTCATGTAGGTGCGAGCCTTTGCGTTTTCCAAGATGTCAATACAGTGTACTCTATCGTACAGTATTTTACATGGTGCAGTACTGTGAGTTTCATGCTTAAATACACCTTGTTCCTTTTATACGCGCTTTTTTTATACATGAAATTGCAATAACGCCCCCAAAACATAATAGTAAAAATATTCTACTTTTGCGAATTACGCCCAGAAAAAAAAAAATTTTTTTTACACTTCTTCCACAAGTACAAAGAGGATTATGATAAGAAAAGATCATCATCATCATTATATATATATATATATATATATATATATATATATATATATATATATATATATATATATATATATATATATATATATATATATATATATATATATATATATATATATATATATATATATATATATATATATATATATATATATATATATATATATATATATATATATATATATATATATATATATATACACACACAGTGTTCCCCCAGTTATTCGCGTTTCTTGATTCGCGTTCTCACTGTATTGCGTTTTTTTTTTTTTAAATTATTATTTTATTTAATGGGTATATGCAAAAATATTAAAATATTAAAAAAAAAATTCTCAGTATTTTAATTTTTTTTTTATTGAAAAAAACATTTCATTATCTAATTGATAAAACAACTTTATTTCCCAGCCTACGAATAATAAAACAGTAAAAAACATAAATTTAGTTAGATAGATAGATAGATACGTTTATTGACCACCTCTTTTGAAAAGTACAGTATAATCTTTACAAAAGGAATATTTGGCCCAAATTACAATGAATAAATACAATAGATTTTGTACAATCATCAAATAAGTAAATGAATTTTAAATTAATATACATTGTACTAATAACTGAATGATATACATACGTACAGCATAACTCACAGTATTGCATCATGCGAAATAGTGTTCGTTAGCGTACAATGTATTGGGGTCGCAGCTACGTGAGCTAGCAATTATATATTTATGTTTCCAGTAGTTTCATGATATTATTGATAAAAAAACGTATTTATTAGCCTAAGAATAATAAAACAGTAAAAAATAGTAAAAAACATAAATACTAACAGTATTGCAACATGTAAAATACGATACCGCTATCAGCGTTTCGGACAAAGACTTGTTCAGTCTAACTCACGTGTGCGCCGTTCACGTTGTGCTTATTAAACGTTTTGCTTGTGTTCGATAGCGTACTATGTATTGGGGTCGCAGCTACGTGAGCTCGCATATATATTTATATTTCCAGTAGTTTCATGATTTTATTGATAAAAAAAAACGTATTTCTTAGCCTAAGAATAATAAAACAGTAAAAAATAGTAAAAAGCATAAATACTAACAGTATTGCAACATGTAAAATACGATACCGCTATCAGCGTTTTGGACAAAGGCTTCCACCATCTTCCAAAGTCTCGCCTCACTCCTGTGCACCGTTCAGGTTGTGCTTATTATTATTAATATGTTTTGCTTGTGATTTTTTTACTCGCATATTTTAATCTTTGCAATGCCTCCCAAGCATCCTTCATCTTCTAAGGCTTCTTGGAGTGAGCCTAAGCGGCAAAGGAAAATGTTAACCATTGTAGATAAAGTGAAACTCTTAGATATGTTGAAAGAAGGAAAAAAGTTTGTTTACGTAAACGTAAAAAAATTGTAAAATACTGTACCTATGTATGTCAAGGCATCATCACCTCATTCACGGTAAGTTTTCCTATCACTTTCATAAAAAATTGCGGTGCTTGCTGTTATTTATAATGTAAAGGGTGTTATTTTAACAGTACAGGGAGGGTTTGTACAGTGTAAACGTAAAATTAAATTAAAATATCTATGTACATATAGGCTGATCCTACTCCGCGATTTTCCTGGTTCGCGCCGGGTCCTGGAACCGAACTACCACGGTAAGGGGGGGAACACTGTGTGTGTGTGTGTGTATATATATATATATATATATATATATATATATATATATATATATATATATATATATATATATATATATATATATATATATATATATATATATATATATATATATATTGGCATTTTTTATCCTACTAGGAATCCTGTTCCATGCATCAGCTACTCTACGGTATTACCAAACCAATTTTCATCAATTTTCCTTCTGAACCTAAGTTTATCAAGCTTGAATCCATTACCCATTACGAGTTCTGGTTTGATCATGAATTTTTAAAACTTTATTAATATCACCCTTGTTAATCCCTTTAAACCATTTATACACCTCAATCATATCCCTCCTAACTCTGCGCCTCTCTAGAGAATGTAGATTAAGTTTTTTTAATCTGTCATATGGTAGATTTAGGCATTGCATAATTAATTTTTTTTTCATTTTTTAGTCTTGCTTTGGTTATTTATAATTTTTATTTTATCTTTGTTTACATTTGCAGATAGAGGCTCGTTCTCCTGCATCCTCCTCCTCTTCTACCGCATAAATTACTTACTCATGGGATGTCCCAGTGTACTGTATGACTGTTGCCCACTGCATAATACAGTACAGTACAGTAATGTATTCAATTTCTAGCTGTAAAGTGAATATGAATATCTTTTGTATACTCTTAAAAATAGATACAGGGCTTTCTGCTTTGCTATGTAGTAATAAAATATGTTTTTTACTTATATCGTTGGCATGGTGTGTCTATGTAAGGTTTGGAACGTATCTATGCCCTTTATCATTGTTTCCTATGGAAAATGACTCGTTTTTTCACGCAATTTTCCATTTACACAACACTTCTGAGAACCTATCTAGGCGTTATTCTGAGAACTAGGTGTATATGTTTTTTACTATTTTTACTGTTTTATTATTCTTAGGCTAGGAAATACTTTTTTTTTAATCAATAAAGTAATGAAAATACTGGAAATTTCAATATGTGCGACCCTTATTGTTTTCCAAAATGCTGATACCGGTATCGTATTTTACATGGTGAAATACTGAGTTACATGTTTAAATTTATGTTTTTTACTATTTTTTACTGTTTTATTATTCTTAGGCTAGGAAATAAATTTTTTTTATCAATAAAATAATCTAAATACTGGAAATTTTAATATGTGCTAGCTCACGTAGGTGTGACCCTTTGCGTTTTCCGAAACGCCAATACCGGAAGTGTACTTTCTATAGTGTAGAGTTACATGTTTAAATTTATGTTTTTTTTACTATTTCTTACTGTTTTATTATTTTTAGGCTGGGAAATAATTTTCAATAAAATAATGAAAATACTGAATATTTAAATTTTTTAATATATTAATATTCTCGCATGTACCCAGAAAAAAAAAAAATTCGCAAAAAAAATCACGATGCACTGAATTCGCGATAGGTGAACCGCGATATAGCGAGGGAACACTGTATATAAATATGGTGATCAGCTATTGTCCAGTGCGGCCATTCCACCATATTGAAGCACAACCCGGAGATTTACATATAGCATCTTTATACATATCTTTAGAATTACACATGAGATAGCAGATTTGAAATCACAGTTTGAAATATAAAGCCTGCAGCATATTCATATATATAGTGTTAGGTTGCGTTTTTAGAAAGTAGTTTTACAGTAAAATTTTTACTTCACCACACTGATATTCTTAAGTTTGCAATAATGTCATGTTCATTTTTGGAAACCTGTTAGAGAAACAGGGATGTACCTAATGTGCACATTGTAAGGAATTTAAAGTTTTAAGAGTTTTAACTAATGGTTAGGCTTGAAATCCTCTACATGTGTATCTCACTGTCATCAGATTTTGTTTTTAGCTCTGTAGCTTGCATATTTCTTGACTTGCTTACCTCTGTAACATGGCCCCCTGTAAGACACTTCAATTTCCTTGCTGCCGCAGGGCCTAGCAACACTTTTGAGTGAACATTCATTGATGTAGGTAACATCATCACTTCCACACACAGGATCTCTCTGTGATGGGCACGAAGGACACATGTCTGTTAGGATTAATAAATAGATTAGAAATGTGACACTGCAATATCTTCGTAATGACTTTGTGGGTACTGCTTTGCATTTGCATCATTGAATGAGTACAGGCAGTTTAAAACTGGTTAAGGAGGACAGGATAGCATAATAGGATTAAAATTGAATTTATTTGGAGTGTTTAGTCACCGTGGCAAAGCGGTAGCATCCGTGACTCCGAAGTGGCAGGTTGAGGGTCCGCGCCCCTCCACAGTCTGAGGTTAGCAGGGGGATGCACTCAGGGTAATGACTACATCTGCCAAAACAAGTCCTTCGCAAGAGGGTAACCGTCCTAGCCCTTGGAAGAAAAGGAAGTCCGTGACATAAAACCGACCAGTGGTGATGTTTTTTCCTGATGGGTGTTCTAAGGGCTTTATCAATATGTTTGTCAATGGACTTTCTTCAAGTATTAGAGCAAATGCTGTTTTGCTAGCAATGTGCAAGGTAGGGATTGTCTAATTGAATCTTTAGGGATATGTATTGTAGCTACTGAATGCAACTTTCAAGATGTAAATTGCTTCAAAGAGAGCACTTGTAGCTTATGAGTGATTTTGCCTTAGATTATCTGTCTGACTTATAATGCTTTACATAATGAAATATAGTGTTGCAGAGGTCTTTGGGCTTCTTTACTGTAAAACATAAAACTGAATATTTATATATTTTGTGTTTTGCATTTGTTGTTGAGTTTTAGTGTGTATATTTAAAATGCAGTACTAATGCTGAGAGTTTCAGCAATGGTGATGGAAGTTCTTGCTTTTTAACAGGTAATGGTGGTGGATCATGTTGAAGTGAAGAGGTTTTACGTCTTAGATGCGAATTGAGTAGTCTCTAGTTGGGTTTTGTCGTAGTTTGTGGTAACTTTGGAGATAAATGTATTAGAATCCCTATTGAGAGTGAGGCTTGCCTTACCACTCCTTTAGCTTCTTCATTCTTTTTATTGCTAACGTACCTTTAGATTCATGCCTTACTTGATGGACTTACCCAAGTTGGCTGCTGTGAACTAGTGGAGCAGAATCCCATTTACTATTCTACATTTAATGTAATGAGGATTTTATGTAGAGTTATTAGGTTAGAGTAGACAATGAGTCTGGTAGGGTACGTTTTGTTGGGTGGCAGATGGTGAATTTTGAAGTGTTGGAGATAGCTACAAGTCCCATCTACAGTGAAAGGGAAGAGTCTCCCAGATTCATTGTGGTCTTTAGTAATGGAGCCGTAATGCTTTGTAATCTTGATTGACTGAATCTTATTGTAGATTACCAGTGACTGGCAGTGAGTTAAATTTGCTGGTGCTCTTGATTTTTTGATATATGAGTTTCTGAGTATAGTTGTCTTGTATAGGCAATATTTCTCTTTTACTATTTTGTTTTTATTTTGTATATATATTGAGTTAAATGTAAAGTCTAATCTTGTGATAACATACCTTGGTTAGCAAGTGAGTTTATCAGTTAGGAAGAATTTATAGCAGAAACAGGTGGGTGCCACCTCAGACACAGGTTCGAATTTTTCCTTCAGGTTTGACTTTTGTTTTGTTGCATTTTTTTTTCTTTTTATCCTTAAATTACCATGGTCAAGTTTTTAAGTTAAGATGTGTGTTACCAGAAAAGAGATAAACTGAGTCACTAAATAGCACTTATATGGAGATATAAAAATTCGGTGTGAAGCTTAATTAAATGTTTTTTCCCTTTTTTTTCCTCTTTCTCGTCTTCTTTCTATATTCTGTGAGAGGGAGAACATAAAAATGACGCCATCTCTGTCCCAAACCTCTCCCATCCATGGGTCGGTAGGAGGGGTAGCCATCAGGAGACTCAAACAGAAAATCAAGAATATAGAGGAAATGGTTATAAGCCTTGATGATAAAATTCAGAATATGGATGGAGAAATGAAAGAGAATGAAACACTCAGAGAGCAAATAAGATCTTTGGAGGAAGCAAATAAAGCACAAGGGCAGGAGAGAAAGGAACTAGAAAAAAGAATAAAAAAGCTGGAAGGGGAAAAGAGTCAACTAGAATCTAGACTTTCTAAACAAGAAGATAAAAACAAACAGCTGAATGACAACCTAAAGGAATTAGATGTTAGTTCACTGCTCTCTTCTGAGAGAGACGAGATTGCTGCTTGGAATGTCCAGATTAAGGAAAACATTGAACAGTTCAGAAAAGAGTTCCAGGAGCTGAATATGGAAAATGATGCCATGAAAACTTCCTTTGCTGATGCACTAAAGGGGAATGTTGCAGTAAAAGAGGCTGTAAAGGTGGTGGCACTGGAAAACATACAAACAGTTGACTATAAAGAGACAGTAATAGAAAAAATGAAAGACGTTGTGATGGAAAGGGCAAACCCACTCATCAGACAGGCACTTGATAAGGAGAAGACAGTGGTAATCTCAGGCATAAGCGAGTCCCAGGAGCCAACATGGCAGGGGAGACTTGAAGAAAATAAGGCTAGGGTTGTAGACCTGATAAGAAAGCGTGGAGTAGTATGTGGTCCTGAGGATATTGTAAACATACACCAACTAGGTAAATATTCGAGGGAAGGAAAGCCGAGACCAACAAAAGTAACCTTTGAGAGAGGGGAAACATGTAGGGAAATATTGTTGAGAAAAAAATGTCTAAAAGACCTTCAAGAATTCAAAGAAGTGTTCATTAGACAATACAGAACACAGGAAGAGATGGGCAAGATCAAAAACTTGTTGCAAGAGGCAAGAAGGTTAAATGATGAAAGAAATGAAGAAGAGAAGAAAAATTTTCATTACAGAGTTCTTCCAGACAAAGGGGAGATAAAGAAGATAATGACAGAAGATCAGGGGATGGGGCCTCATTAAGATTGTTATACACAAATGCTGATGGATTAGCTGGTAAGGCAGTAGAATTAAAAGATAGGATTCACAACAGTAAGGCAGATATAGTAGCAATTACAGAGACTAAGTTGAGTTAGGACATAAACAGTGTCACAGTTTTTCCTAAGGGCTTCAGAATACTAAGGGTTGAAAGATCTGAGAGGACTGGTGGAGGGATAGCACTGCTCATAAGTGAAAGGATTCAAGTCGAAGAAATAAACTTGGCTATAGAAAGTGAGTTCAAGGAATTTCTTGTTGCTCACATAAATACTGGGTCAGAGAGCATTATAATAACTGTTGTATACAACCCACCAAGGAACCAAAATAGTCTTGAAGTTTATGAGGAAAGTCATATAGGTACTATTGAAGTCATAAACTCAGTTGTTAACATGGCACGGGAAAAAAAATGTAAGATTTTGATTAAGGGAGACTTTAATCATAAAGAGATAGATTGGATAAATCTTGACCCACACAGTGGTGAGGACTCATTCGGGGCAAGATTCCTAGATTGCGTACAAGGGAATTCCCTACACCAACATGTAATGGAACCAACAAGGGCCAGGGGTGGGGATTAGCCATCACTACTTGATCTAGTGTTCACAGATAATGTGTTGGATATTGAAAAAATTGAGTATGAACCACCAATTGGAAAGAGTGACCACTGTGTGTTGTTGATGGAGTATATCATTGAAGATATTCTTCCTGAGAGTAGAGGCACTGAGGACATGAGGAGGAACTATCGGAAAGGAGATTACATCAAAATGAATGAGCTTTTTGCAGTTATTGACTGGAGAACCTTATTTTACAACAAATCTGTACAAGAAATGTATGACATCTTTTGTGAGAAATATGGGAAGATAGTAGATTGCTGCATACCTGTCACCAAAGTAGGTGTAATTCATGCCAGAGAGAAATGGTTCGATAATGGGTGTAAAAGAGCTAAGGAGTGGAGAGACAAATGCTGGAAAAGGTATAGGAGGAGAAAAAACATAAATGCCTGGCAAACCTACAAAAGAGCAAGAAATGACTACCTAAGTAAAAGGAGAGAGGCAGAGAGAGACTATGAGAAGGACATCACCAGGAAGGCTAAAGAAAATCCCAAGCTTTTCCACAGCTTTATCAGAGGAAAACTGAAGGTAAAAGAACAGGTTTTAAGGCTAAAGAGAGCGGATGGAAGCATCACTGAGACGGATGAAGAGATCTGCAAAGAATTGAACAAGGAGTTTCAGTCAGTATTGACAGTAGAAAATACCCCACCCCCTCAGATTGCAGTGATAGAAGCTCAAGGGCCGGTATTAGAGAACATCAACCTTACAGCCACAGAGGTATGCAAAGCGCTGATGGATTTAGATGTTCATAAAGCTACAGGTCCCGATGACATATCCCCTCATGTGCTTAAAAAATACGCAAACACAATATCAGTGGCACTAAGTATCATATTTAAGGAGTCACTGGAGTCGGGGGAGATTCCAAGATGCTGGAAACAAGCAAATGTGATACCTATCTTCAAAAAGGGAAGGAGGCATACGGCTCTGAACTATAGACCAGTTTCCTTGACCAGCATAGTTTGCAAAGTTATGGAGAAACTACTAAGGAAACATATCTCTCTTCACTTGGAATCCTTCGACTTTTAGTCAGTGAGGCAACATGGCTTCAGAGAAGGTAGATCAACAGTAACAAACTTATTAGAATTTTATGATGAGGTAAGCCAAATCTTACAGGAAAGAGAGGGCTGGGCAGATTACATATTCCTAGACTTCCAGAAAGCGTTTGACACTGTTCCACATGGGAGACTTATTAGGAAGCTGCAGTCAATGGCTAGAATAGGTGGAAATGTTTTGGAATGGATAAAAACTTACTTAGAAGGAAGGGAACAGAGGGTTAGAGTAAGACACTCAGTGTCTGAATGGAGAAGAGTTAGTAGTGGAGTTCCACAGGGTTCAGTTTTAGGGCCACTTTTGTTCCTTGTATATGTAAATGACCTACCAGAGTGTGTAAATTCATTCATGAATATGTTTGCAGATGATGCAAAGATTGTGAAGAAAGTAAAAAACGAGAACAATGGTAGAGAACTTCAGGAGGATCTAAATAATCTGCATGAGTGGTCAGAAAAGTGGCTAATGAAATTCAATACTTCAAAATGTAAGGTAATGAGAATGGGTACAAGTGCAAGAAGGCCCAAGCTTGACTACTCGGTGGCTGGAGTACAACTTCAAGAGACAGGACATGAGAGAGATCTAGGAGTAAACATACTGGCAGATTTGTCTCCAGAAATACATATAAATGGCATAGTAAGGGCAGCATATGCATTCTTATCAAATGTAAGGGTAGCCTTCAGGCACATGGACAAGGAAATGTTCAGAAATATTTATGTAAGCTATGTGAGGCCAAAACTCGAATATGCAGCCTCCTTTTGGAATCCGCACATGAAAAAGAACATAGCTAAGCTTGAAAAAGTTCAAAGACATGCCACGAAACTGGTGCCAGAAATACGCAATCTCAGTTATGATGAGAGGCTGAGGGAATTAGACTTACCATCACTCGAAGCTAGAAGAGTGAGGGGGGATATGGTGACAGTCTTTAAATTCCTTCATGGTTATGATAGAGTGGATAGGGATCGATATTTTGATATGGCTGGCTCTAGAACTAGAGGTCATAGTTTGAAGCTTCGTAAGAAAACTTCTTCGCAGGATGTAAGGAAATACTTTTTCAGTGTAAGAGTAGTTGATAATTGGAATTGGCTAAGCGAGGAGGTAGTTAATGCTATCTCAATCCATAGTTTTAAGGACAGGTATGATAAGTATCACTAAGTATAAAATGGAACCGATGAGGAGACGGGAAGATACGAGCTTTGGGCTCTTTCCCGTAAACACAGTTAGGTAATCACAATTAGGTAATCACACATCTTAGCAGTAGTGTAAAAGCTCTTACAAAGTGAAGCCAGGATTCCTTCTGTGAGAGATTCAACACAATCTTCAACAATTTGCGCTTACATTTCATATCATTGACTGCTGAATTTTTCGTAGTCTAACTAAAATACTGGTGCTTAGTAATTTTCACTATTGATCCTTAACGCCTCGAATATTGCCTATACAAGACAACTATACTCAGAAACTCATATATCAAAAAATCAAGAGCACCAGCAAATTTAACTCACTGCCAGTCACTGGTAATCTACAATAAGATTCAGTTAATCAAGATTACAAAGCATTAGGTCTCCATTACTAAAGACCACAATGAATCTGGGAGACTCTTCCCTTTCACTGTAGATGGGACTTGTAGCTATCTCCAACACTTCAAAATTCACCATCTGCCACCCAACAAAACGTACCCTACCAGACTCATTGTCTACTCTAACCTAATAACTCTACATAAAATCTTCATTACATTAAATGTAGAATAGTAAATGGGATTCTGCTCCACTAGTTCACAGCAGCCAACTTGGGTAAGAATCAATAGTGAAAATTACTAAGCATCAGTATTTTAGTTAGACTACGAAAAATTCAGCAGTCAATGATATGAAATGTAAGCGAAAATTGTTGAAGATTGTGTTGAATCTCTCACAGAAGGAATCCTGGCTTCACTTTGTAAGAGCTTTTACACTACTGCTAAGATGTGTGATTACCTAATTGTGATTACCTAATTGTGTTTACGGGAAAGAGCCCAAAGCTCGTATCTTCCCGTCTCCTGATCGGTTCCATTTTTAGACTTAGTGATACTTATCGTACCTGTCCTTAAAACTATGGATTGAGATAGCATTAACTACCTCCTCGCTTAGCGAATTCCAATTATCAACTACTCTTACATTGAAAAAGTATTTCCTTACATCCTGCAAACAAGTTTTCTTACGAAGCTTCAAACTATGACCTCTAGTTCTAGAGCCAGCCATATCGAAATATCGATCCCTATCCACTCTATCATAACCATGAAGGAATTTAAAGACTGTCACCATATCCCCCCTTACTCTTCTAGCTTCGAGTGATGGCAAGTCTAATTCCCTCAGCCTCTCATCATAACCGAGATTGCGTATTTCTGGCACCAGTTTCGTGGCATGTCTTTGAACTTTTTCAAGCTTAGCTATGTGCTTTTTCAAGTGCGGATTCCAAAAGGGGGCTGCATATTCGAGTTTTGGCCGCACATAGGTTACATAAATATTTCTGAACATTTCCTTGTCCATGTGCCTGAAGGCTACCCTTACATTTGATAAGAATGCATATGCTGCCCTTACTACGCCATTTATATGTATTTCTGGAGACAAATCTGCCAGTATGTTTACTCCTAGATCTCTCTCATTTTCTGTCTCTTGAAGTTGTTGGTAGCTGCATGTTGTTCAGGAATATTCATCCAATAAATAATAGTAAACAGTTGAAAAATATTTTCACTTACTTCCACAGAGTGAAGGGTCTAAGGAGAGTGAAATGGAGGAGTTTTCTTTGCATGTGAATTTCCGTAACTCGCAGGGGTTGCTGAAAGCCATGCCATTGGAAGCACATACTGGTTTATATTCAGCGTTACACAAGTCGGGGCATATATCTGGTGAAATAAATAACAATTATCCGTTAATATATGAATATATTTTCTTATTGGAACTTAATATATACGTTTTTTACTTTTTTGATTAAAATATCAGTGTTTTCTGCATTATGCAGCCACTAATTTTACAAAAACATACCACAAATAAATGGATCTGTGGCTTCAACTAGACCAGCGGTGATGCATGCCACTTTTTGAAATTTGCAGATGTTATCATACAATACACCATCTGACCCACACACAGGAGAATACGTGTCAGGACATTGATTAGGGCATACTGTAAAGAGAAAAAACCAAAACGAGAGACTTTAAGTTTAATAGTTTTCTGTTTTGTTCGTGATGTAACCATTAAAAGTTTTTGCAGTTACAATATCTTCAGCTACATGATATATCAATATCTCGTTTCCTGGTAAAGGAGAATGATATGGCAGGGTATTTTTTATTCTAATAATTGGGTGTGGTGTAATGAATTCATTGTTGAATATGACTAAAAAAAACTTTGGCGTGTAGAAGTCATATTTGCTTCCTGAAATGGATTACTGTATATATAAATAAGATGAAATCTTGGTATCCCTCCGTTATATGTCTGATATTGACATGAATGAGAGTTTTTCGAAATATGTGGACTTGCAGGTATTAAAATCCAGTTGCATAACGTATCTCTGCCTTTTTGACTGAACTCACTATGGAAGTAAAACTAATCTTCAAGTTAATAAAATGAAAGTTCTTGAATTTGATATAATAAATACGAAGTATTACCCACTTGAGAAGATATGATACAGTACAGAATTTTGAAATAAATGATTTTATCAAATTCTTCATATGTAAAATTATACCTAGTACAGTGATGTAGTGTGGTGGTATGATTCTCTAGAGATAAGACGTTGGCAAAATATGGGATTAGCTGCTTAAACTTACCTTGGCATAATTTAGGATTAGCTGCTTCTTTCAAGTTCTTTTTGGAACAAGCCTTGACTCCCAGAAAGCAACGGTTGGTATAAAAAACACCATCATTACCACATACAGGATCTTTTGCCAGTGGACAACTCTCTGAACTAGGACAGGGTATGGCTGGAAAAGAGAGCAAAAGTATTGCATGGGTCGTTCCAATATAGTACTTCCTTTATCCATCTTGGGATTTAAGTGGACACATTCAGGTTTTTAGTCTATTACATTTGTTTCCATGTTCTATGACGCTAGTTATTGCCATACAGTTAGTAAGTAATTAAGCTGTTGTTCTCTTATTAATTTGTTGCGACATACTTTTTTGCTATTCTATTTTTATATTTAGAATATATCAAGTTTTATGCTATTTCGCTCAGCTCGCTTTATACACTTTATTTGCTTGATATCTTTTTTAGTTAAGTAAAAAAAATTCGAAATCGTTGGTCTTATTTTTTAAGTTATATCTTCTTGATCATGGCTTTGAGGTGTCATTTGCTTGCCTTATTATACTATGCGTATATGATAATTATGACTATTTGGTAAGTTATTCTAAATAATTAAGCTGTTACACTTTGCTAATTTATTGTGCATTAGAGTATTAAGATCGCTTTTGGCATTTATTAATTAAGAGATTTATGTTGTTAGCCAGATATATTCTGCTCATTTGCTTTTTACATATTCATTGCTTGCATTGTCTTTTATTTTTTTACATGATCAGTGCTTGCTTACTTTTTTACATATGTTTTGTAAGAAATTCTGTAATGAAAGACTTTTACATTTGCTCCTTTTAATACTCTGTACCTTTCTCATTATTTTTTTTCGGTATTATTCATGACGCGGGGCAATATGAAGGGCATGCAGCCTTACTCTCCTAATTCCAGCATGTCTTTGTACACCCCATATACGAACTGGGACCAATTGTGACAGGAAACGATGCACTTAGCTGTAATAATCATCAGGGGGAATATACTTTCCCTGTAGCTGATTTTGTAATTTCTTAATTTTATCTTATATCCAAATCTGACTTCGTTTCTATAGAAAACTTTCGTTCTGTGTGAGATACCTACTGTTGCATTCGCAGTTTTCGTAAGGAACCGTCCTGACTTTGTATCTAGTTTTGTTATTGGCAATTTCCCGAAGACATTGCAGTTTTAGGCAGTGTTCCTTATCTTCGTAGACTAGTTCGCTTTCATCGTAAAAGTCTCCATTCACGTTACATCCTGAAGGTGAAATGATCGTTAGAATTTAAGCTGCGCCATTTAGTAATGTGGAGTTTGCAATTTAGTAATTTTGTATGCAACTGGCATGGAGTGTTATACTGACTACACTCTTTAATTGTATACACATATACAGTATACTGTATATGTGTATACTTCTATTCTGTGTATTGGATTGGTACCTGGCTCAAGCCAGTAGGTCATCTGTCCTGATTTCAACATATTTTCACCAGATCCTCATGAGAAGGAGATGGTGATATATTATTTTTTTGGTGGCAATCCCTGTCAACTCGTCATGCTAAGTGAATGCACAATAAAATGTGTGACTAAGAGTGGAATGGTATCTTTCCAAGCTCAGGCTTCAGCATGGGTAACTTTGCCTATCTGGAGCTCTCTTGTATTATTATTATTATTATTATTATTATTATTATTATTATTATTATTATTATTAACAAGTAGATTCGTAGTATTACTAACCTTCTATATCTCTCGCCGCTACCTCTGGCAACATCTGTTTCATGAACAAGGAATAAGAAAAATTAAATATAGGAAGTTTTTAATGGAAAATGTTAATTCGTCTTTTAAAAGTGGCTATTACTGGTTATTATATTTATTCTCTGTTTTGGGAATTATTTTCAAATGTATTGCTTTTTGGGCAGTTATTTTTTTCTTTTAAGATATAGTCATGAAAAACTGATCCTGTATATTTTAAAATTATTTTTCTTTAAGCATGACAATTAAATTTTATTTATGGAGCGAGTCTTCTATAATTGTTTGTGAAGTTGAGGCCGTTAAATACCCCTAGTATTAGGTCAGACTAGTTTGGTTAGATAAGTTAGGTTAAGTAAAGGGTATCTGGGGATAAAGCCTCCAGTTAGAAAACACAAATTTAAAATTTACTCCTACAATTGATTCAGACTAATTGTTGTTTTCTATTTTTTTTTATCTAAATCAATCGATTATGATAGTCACTTCCGTTATCTATGGGGATGTATATCTAAAAACCTCCCATTTTCGACGGAAATGACCATCTATATAACTCATTTCCCATGGTGAATTCTCAAAGGAACCACATTTCGTTGTCCAAATCATGTATGGAAATGTTTTCACATTTACCGTTTTATACAAAGTGGTTTACAGCTCTTGATGATTTCATTCTTGAGTAATGAAGTTTGCTTCCAGAAAATGTATGATGTGTAAGAATTGTACGTATTGCTTACATTTACTTTGAAGGCAGTTTATCAGTTTGCCATTGCAAGTGGAGTAATTGAACGGTAATGTACCACTGGACTTACGTATAAAAGGAAAATAATTATTGATGCAAATTTCGTATTTTTCATATTCTCGTTGCTTTAAATCTCGACGAGGAAGATACTTGCTTTTATATATCTGTAAAGAAAAATAATAAAATGAGGTTTGATGGTCTTGAGTATTTTTGGTATTTTGATATTAAACTTTTATATTTTTATCTTACTTTATGTGATGTGCAGTGTGTTCAAGAAGGGAATTGAAAAGATGTTTGGAAATGACTAATGCATATACATTGGCTTCAGTCCTCCTTGTAAGGGGGTGACCGGGTCAAAGCACGCGCATTAGAGCTGATTTATCTCGATCACTCCTCTTAACTCCTTGGGGATAAAGGGCCGCCAACAATTTTCTCTGCCACCCTGACTTGGGCACTCACAGGGTAAGTGGGCAAGGACCAGTAATTAGATTTTGATATTAAACTCGTAAAGTGCATGATGACTAAGCAAGTATTTACATTGTATTTTCATTTTAGAGGAATTTAACAACTCTCGCACAGTGTGTCAACTGTATAGGAATGAAATATTTTGTTTGTTTGTTTTTGTTTACGGTTGCGTGCAATAGTTCGTGGACACATTTGCAATGCTTTAGTTTTCGGTAATTTCTGTGAAAAATTCCAAAAGAAACCCCCCCCCATTTTTTTTGGAGATGCCATGTATATTCCACTCTTATATTTATTGTGCTTTAAAAAGCTTTATATAGACATTTTATGTAAATACGGGTTATATGATTACAGTGAGTTAAGTTAGAATTATTTTTGGGACTCTCTCTCTCTCTCTCTCTCTCTCTCTCTCTCTCTCTCTCTCTCTCTCTCTCTCTCTCTCTCTAGTTTAGATTTGATGTGTACATTTATGGAATAAAACAAGCTACATCTTCTTACACAATACACACTTTGCTTCTTGTTTTAAATTTTCATGGAACATTACTTGTAGTTTGTCAAATTACTTATAAATTACACTACTCTTACATATCTACCTTAATTATAATTATATAGTTATTCATTCGGTACCTGTGTTATTGGGGAAACATTCAGAGCAGCACTGCAACGTCGATATATATACAATTATGACGCCTACCTCCTCCTTTCCAAGCAAGACTTGACCTTCTCTGAAACCGTTCTGCGTTCTGTACTGGACTAACTCTGGACTAATACTGACTACTGCCAATTAGGTGAAGCTGTTGTGGTCGTTTACCTGTAGTGTCCACAACGGGGCAAGCCTTACACTGAACTCTTAATGGGTTATGGACCAGTTCCTGGTGTGTTAGAAAGTATATGTATATACGCCTTTATTTTTTTTTTTTTTTGTACTTAAGTAACGTCTTGTCTAACTGTTATGTGGTTACGTTATTTTTTTCCTAAATCTTCAACCTGCATGCGTTGTGGTCTTTGCATCTGGAAGAATACAACGGTTGGAAGACCATTGGCTTGCTATCGTTATGATTACGTAAGTGACAATATTTTTTTTTTCCCGGTTTTACGTCACGGACTCCCTTATCAACCAAGGGCTAGGACGGTTGCCTTCTTGCGAAGGACTTGTTTTGGCAAATGTAATCCTTACGCTGAGTGCATGCCTTTGCTAACCTCAGACCGTGACGGGGCGCGAACCCTCGACCTGACGCCTCAGAGTCGGAGACGCTACCGACTGAGCCACGGCGACTACTCGTAAGTGACAATATCATATACAGTATATGATAAGAGGGTGTTGGGTCCAGAATAGCGAGGCTACGACAATATCCAGTGGAAGACAATATTCCACCCATGTAATATCCTAAATTAATCTACCCTAGAATGGGGACTGGAGAAGATTGTTAATGAAGAGAAAAGACACAGTAGGTGAACAATATTAATTGTTTCTCCTTAATGTGGCATAAGAGGTATGGCTTCAATATGACGGGGCTTTTATGGTATTTGGATATATTGTAGTATCTATTTGGCATGATCAATAAAACGGTAGCATTTATTTACCTGTGCGACATTTGGATCATTTCAAGAATCGTTTTATCCCACCTGAAGAATCGTCACCCCAGGATAAGAACATCACTAAACACTATTTTGAAAATATAAGAAAATTTTTAGCTCTGAAATGACACTTGACATGGATAACAGATTGTCATGATCACACACACACACACACACACACACACACACACACACACACACACACACAACACACACACACACAGATATATATATATATATATATATATATATATATATATATATATATATATATATATATATAATATATATATATATATATATATATATATATATATATATATATATATATATAAGTTCAGAATACAGACCAGGAATCCTGGTCACATACCTGGAGTATTTTGGCTGTGCTTTATCCTATCAGTAATATCAGACACTTAAATGTCACCCATATTGTCACACTCTCTAACTGAGAGGTGATATTCTTGAGGTAATTCAGTTTCAGCCTGGATTTAAGTAGTACTTTTTACCCAAAATTGTTTCATTGTTAATGCAATGGGATCCTTTCATCACAGGAGACATGCATAAGAGTGATGCAATTATTATTATTATTATTATTATTATTATTATTATTATTATTATTATTATTATTATTGTTATTATTATTATTATTATTATTATTATTATTATTATTATTATTATTATTATTATTATTATTATTATTATTTAGAACATAAAGAAAATATTAACGCAAATTAATTCTCTCTCTCTCTCTCTCTCTCTCTCTCTCTCTCTCTCTCTCTCTCTCTCTCTCTCTCTCTCTCTCTCTCTCTCTCTCTCTCTCTCTCTCTCTCGTATGCACATTGTATTGTACGTACTCTTAACCTACTCAGACGCCCTTATTCCCGTTAACTGGACCGTTTGCATGGTAGGTAATGGAAAGGTGTACCGTTATGGTGGTCGGCAACTAAACCAGACTCTGGGGGAACAAGCCAGCTCAAGCTGGTGACTGTCCCAAGCCCTGAACAATGAAGAGAATTTGTGTCAGGAAGGGAATTCATCCGTAAAACTTAATACTAAGACCTATACTAAACTTTAAAAGTCTAGTGAGAAGTAGCGGCCCCTTATGAACATTGGAAAAGCTACTGAGAAAAAAGATAAAGTTGTGTATTTTGGCAGCTTATTTCAAAATTTATTTGTATTGGCATTATGCAAATTGAAGCATTTTTGATTTTTTTGTACCTATTCTTTTACGCATTGGTAGTGAATCTCTCTCTCTCTCTCTCTCTCTCTCTCTCTCTCTCTCTCTCTCTCTCTCTCTCTCTCTCTCTCTCTCTCTCTCTCTCTCTCTCTCTCTCTCACACACACACACACACACTCAATCCATAGTTTTAAGGACAAGTATGGTAAGTATCTCTAAGTACAAAATGGAACTGACCAGCAGACGAGAAGTTGCGAGCTAAGGCTCTTTCCCGTAAGCACAATTAGGTAATTATAATTAGGTATACACACACACACACACACACACACACACACACACACACACACACACACACACACACACACACATCAGCATTTGTGTATAACAATCTTAATGAGGGGATGGGGCCTCATTAAGATTGTTATACACAAATGCTGATGGATTAGCTGGTAAGGCAGTAGAATTAAAAGATAGGATTCACAACAGTAAGGCAGATATAGTAGCAATTACAGAGACTAAGTTGAGTGAGGACATAAACAGTGTCACAGTTTTTCCTAAGGGCTTCAGAATACTAAGGGTCGAAAGATCTGAGAGGACTGGTGGAGGGATAGCACTGCTCATAAGTGAGAGGATTCAAGCTGAAGAGATAAACTTGGCTATAGAAAGTGAGTTCAGGGAATTTCTTGTTGCTCGCATAAATACTGGGTCAGAGAGCATTATAATAACTGTTGTATACAACCCACCAAGGAACCAAAATAGGCTTGAAATTTATGAGGAAAGTCATATAGGTACGATTGAAGTCATAAACTCAGTTGTTTACATGGCGCGGGAGAAAAAATGTAGGATTTTGATTATGGGAGACTTTAATCATAAAGAGATAGATTGGATAAATCTTGACCCACACAGTGGTGAGGACTCCTTTGGGGCAAGATTCCTAGATTGCGTACAAGGGAATTTCCTACACCAACATGTAATGGAACCAACAAGAGCCAGGGGTGGGGATGAGCCATCACTACTTGATCTGGTGTTCACAGATAATGTGTTGGATATTGAAAATATTGAGTATGAACCACCAATTGGAAAGAGTGACCACTGTGTGTTGTTGATGGAGTATATCATTGAAGACATTCTTCCTGAGAGTAGAGGCACTGAGGACATGAGGAGGAACTATCAGAAAGGAGATTACATCAAAATGAATGAGCTTTTTGCAGTTATTGACTGGAGAACCTTATTTTACAACAAATCTGTACAAGAAATGTATGACATCTTTTGTGAGAAATATGGGAAGATAGTAGATTGCTGCATACCTGTCACCAAAGTAGGTGTAATTCATGCCAGAGAGAAATGGTTCGATAATGGGTGTAAAAGAGCTAAGGAGTGGAGAGACAAATGCTGGAAAAGGTATAGGAGGAGAAAAAACATAAATGCCTGGCAAACCTACAAAAGAGCAAGAAATGACTACCTAAGTAAAAGGAGAGAGGCAGAGAAAGATTATGAGAGGGACATCACCAGGAAGGCTAAAGAAAATCCCAAGCTTTTCCACAGCTTTATCAGAGGAAAACTGAAGGTAAAAGAACAGGTTTTAAGGCTAAAGAGAGCGGATGGAAGCATCACTGAGACGGACGAAGAGATCTGCAAAGAATTGAACAAGGAGTTTCAGTCAGTATTTACAGTAGAAAATACCCCACCCCCTCAGATTGCAGTGATAGAAGCTCAAGGGCCGGTATTAGAGAACATCAACCTTACAGCCACAGAGGTATGCAAGGCGCTGATGGATTTAGATGTTCATAAAGCTACAGGTCCTGATGACATATCCCCTCATGTGCTTAAAAAATGCGCAAACACAATATCAGTGGCACTAAGTATCATATTTAAGGAGTCATTGGAGTCGGGGGAGATTCCAAGATGCTGGAAACAAGCAAATGTGATACCTATCTTCAAAAAGGGAAGGAGGGATACGGCTCTGAACTATAGACCAGTTTCCTTGACCAGCATAGTTTGCAAACTTATGGAGAAACTACTAAGGAAACATATCTCTCTTCACTTGGAATCCTTCAACTTTTTGTCAGTGAGGCAACATGGCTTCAGAGAAGGAAGATCAACAGTAACAAACTTATTAGAATTTTATGATGAGGTAAGCCAAATCTTACAGGAAAGAGAGGGTTGGGCAGATTGCATATTCCTAGACTTCCAGAAAGCGTTTGACACTGTTCCACATGGGAGACTTATTAGGAAGCTGCAATCAATGGCTAGAATAGGTGGAAATGTCTTGGAATGGATAAAAACTTACTTAGAAGGAAGGGAACAGAGGGTTAGAGTAAGACACTCAGTGTCTGAATGGAGAAGAGTTAGTAGTGGAGTTCCACAGGGTTCAGTTTTAGGGCCACTTTTGTTCCTTGTATATGTAAATGACCTACCAGAGTCTGTAAATTCATTCATGAATATGTTTGCAGATGATGCAAAGATTGTGAAGAAAGTAAAAAACGAGAACAATGGTAGAGAACTTCAGGAGGATCTAAATAATCTGCATGAGTGGTCAGAAAAGTGGCTAATGAAATTCAATACCTCAAAATGTAAGGTAATGAGAATGGGTACAAGTGCAAGAAGGCCCAAGCTTGACTACTCGGTGGCTGGAGTACAGCTTCAGGAGACAGAAAATGAGAGAGATCTAGGAGTAAACATATTGGCAGATTTGTCTCCAGAAATACATATAAATGGCGTAGTAAGGGCAGCATATGCATTCTTATCAAATGTAAGGGTAGCCTTCAGGCACATGGACAAGGAAATGTTCAGAAATATTTATGTAACCTATGTGAGGCCAAAACTCGAATATGCAGCCCCCTTTTGGAATCCGCACTTGAAAAAGCACATAGCTAAGCTTGAAAAAGTTCAAAGACATGCCACGAAACTGGTGCCAGAAATACGCAATCTCGGTTATGATGAGAGGCTGAGGGAATTAGACTTGCCATCACTCGAAGCTAGAAGAGTAAGGGGGGATATGGTGACAGTCTTTAAATTCCTTCATGGTTATGATAGAGTGGATAGGGATCGATATTTCGATATGGCTGGCTCTAGAACTAGAGGTCATAGTTTGAAGCTTCGGAAGAAAACTTGTTTGCAGGATGTAAGGAAATACTTTTTCAGTGTAAGAGTAGTTGATAATTGGAATTCGCTAAGCGAGGAGGTAGTTAATGCTACCTCAATCCATAGTTTTAAGGACAGGTATGATAAGTATCACTAAGTCTAAAAATGGAACCGATCAGGAGACGGGAAGATACGAGCTTTGGGCTCTTTCCCGTAAACACAATTAGGTAATCACAATTAGGTAATCACACACACACACACACACACACACACAAGCGAGGAGGTAGTTAATGCTATCTCAATCCATAGTTTTAAGGACAGGTATGATAAGTATCACTAAGTATAAAATGGAACCGATGAGGAGACGGGAAGATACGAGCTTTGGGCTCTTTCCCGTAAACACAATTAGGTAATCACAATTAGGTAATCACACAAAAAAACGAGAACAATGGTAGAGAACTTCAGGAGGATCTAAATAATCTGCATGAGTGGTCAGAAAAGTGGCTAATGAAATTCAATACTTCAAAATGTAAGGTAATGAGAATGGGTACAAGTGCAAGAAGGCCCAAGCTTGACTACTCGGTGGCTGGAGTACAACTTCAAGAGACAGAAAATGAGAGAGATCTAGGAGTAAACATACTGGCAGATTTGTCTCCAGAAATACATATAAATGGCATAGTAAGGGCAGCATATGCATTCTTATCAAATGTAAGGGTAGCCTTCAGGCACATGGACAAGGAAATGTTCAGAAATATTTATGTAACCTATGTGAGGCCAAAACTCGAATATGCAGCCTCCTTTTGGAATCCGCACTTGAAAAAGCACATAGCTAAACTTGAAAAAGTTCAAAGACATGCAACGAAACTGGTGCCAGAAATACGCAATCTCAGTTATGATGAGAGGCTGAGGGAATTAGACTTACCATCACTGGAAGCTAGAAGAGTGAGGGGGGATATGGTGACAGTCTTTAAATTCCTTCATGGTTATGATAGAGTGGATAGGGATCGATATTTTGATATGGCTGGCCCTAGAACTAGAGGTCATAGTTTGAAGGTTCGTAAGAAAACTTGTTTGCAGGATGTAAGGAAATACTTTTTCAGTGTAAGAGTAGTTGATAATTGGAATTGGCTAAGCGAGGAGGTAGTTAATGCTATCTCAATCCATAGTTTTAAGGACAGGTATGATAAGTATCACTAAGTATAAAATGGAACCGATGAGGAGACGGGAAGATACGAGCTTTGGGCTCTTTCCCGTAAACACAATTAGGTAATCACAATTAGGTAATCACACACACACACACACAATCCATAGTTGTAAGGACAAGCGTGATAAGTATCTCTAAGTACAAAATGGAACCGACCAAGAGACGAAAGTTGCGAGCTTAGGGCTCTTTCCCGTAAGCACAATTAGGTAATTATAATTAGGTAGTTACACACACACACACACACACACACACACACACCGCGCGTTCAGTGACACACGGAAATGCTCCTCTTAAATTTTTAATTGTTTCGAGTGACTAAGTGCTTAGTGGAAAACTTTACCATAATTTCCCTAAATCTGAAATCCTGCAGAGTATTGTGAGTACAAAACTTATATTTGTTGTAAGACGAGACTGTTCATATTAAAGGAAAAAAAATTGAGAACATTTTCGTGAGCAGAGAGAGAGAAGCTGCCGTCCAGTTCTGTCTTGAGGGAAATCTAGAAGAGTTGCCAGAGGTGGAGCCATCACATCACATTACCTAATTTTTTGTGTAAACTGGGGAAAGCTCTTAAGCCGTTTACCTGATCCTGTGGTTCTATATATTGTTAAAATCAGTATCCTTCCCATTTATATTAACTAGTTAGTTAGTTTGATACACAAAATAATTGAATAATAAAAGAAAAAAAAATTACCAAATATCCACCTGTCAACAGTACTGAGTTAAGTTGCCAAGTAGTACAGCAGTCTTATTTTCTTCATTTTTTTGCTTTTCTTTTAGCTTTCTCTTTTACTATTTTTTTTATTTTGTATATATATATTGAGTTAAATGTAAAGTCTAATCCCGTGATAACATATCTTGGTTAGCAAGTCAGTTTATCAGTTAGGAAGAATAAATAGCAGAAACAGGTGGGTGCCACCTCAAACACAAATTCGAATTTTCCTTCAGGTTTGACTTTTGTTTTTCGTTTTCTTTGTTTTTCTTTTTCTTTTTATACTTAAATTACCATGGTCAAGTTTTTAAGTTAAGATGTGTGTTACCAGAAAAGAGACAAACTGAGTCACTAAATAGCACTTATATGGAGATATAAAAATTCTGTGTGAAGCTCAATTAAAAGTTTTTCTCTTTTCTTTTTTTTCCTCTTTCTCGTCTTCTTTCTATATTCTGTGAGAGGGAGAACATAAAAATGACGCCATCTCTGTCCCAAACCTCTCCCACCCATGGGTCGGGAGAAGGGGTAGTCATCAGGGGACTTAAACAGAGAATCAAGAAGTTAGAGGAAATGGTTGTAAGCCTTGATGATAAAATTCGGAATATGGATGGAGAAATGAAAGAGAATGAAACACTCAGAGAACAAATAAGATCTTTGGAGGAAGCAAATAAAGCACAAGGGCAGGAGAGAAAGGAACTAGAAAAAAGAATAAAGAAGCTGGAAGGGGAAAAGAGTCAACTAGAATCTAGAATTTCTAAACAAGAAGATAAAAACAAAGAGCTGAATGACAACCTAAAGGAATTAGATGTTAGTTCACTGCTCTCTTCTGAGAGAGACAAGATTGCTGCTTGGAATGTCCAGATTAAGGAAAGCATTGAACAGTTCAGAAAAGAGTTCCAGGAGCTGAATATGGAAAATGATGCCATGAAAACGTCCTTTGCTGATGCAGTAAAGGGGAATGTGGCAGTAAAAGAGGCTGTAAAGGTGGTGGCACTGGAAAACATACAAACAGTTGACTATAAAGAGACAGTAATCGAAAAAATGAAAGACGTTGTGATGGAAAGGGCAAACCCACTCATCAGACAGGCACTTGATAAGGAGAAGACAGTGGTAATCTCAGGCATAGGTGAATCCCGGGAGCCAACATGGCAGGGGAGACTTGAAGAAAATAAAGCTAGGGTTGTAGACCTGATAAGAAAGCTTGGAGTAGTATGTGGTCCTGAGGATATTGTAAACATACACCAACTAGGTAAATATTCGAGGGAAGAAAAGCCGAGACCAACAAAAGTAACCTTTGAGAGAGGGGAAACATGTAGGGAAATATTGTTGAGAAAAAAAAGTCTAAAAGACCTTCAAGAATGCAAAGAAGTGTTCATTAGATGATACAGAACACAGGAAGAGATGGGAAAGATCAAAAACTTGTTGCAAGAGGCAAGAAGGTTAAATGATGAAAGAAATGAAGAAGAGAAGAAAAATTTTTGTTACAGAATACTTCCAGACAAAGGGGAGATAAAGAAGATAATGACAGAAGATCAGGGGATGGGGCCTCATTAAGATTGTTATACACAAATGCTGATGGATTAGCTGGTAAGGCAGTAGAATTAAAAGATAGGATTCACAACAGTAAGGCAGATATAGTAGCAATTACAGAGACTAAGTTGAGTGAGGACATAAACAGTGTCACAGTTTTTCCTAAGGGCTTCAGAATACTAAGGGTTGAAAGATCTGAGAGGACTGGTGGAGGGATAGCACTGCTCATAAGTGAGAGGATTCAAGTTGAAGAAATAAACTTGGCTATAGAAAGTGAGTTCAAGGAATTTCTTGTTGCTCGCATAAATACTGGGTCAGAGAGCATTATAATAACTGTTGTATACAACCCACCAAGGAACCAAAATAGGCTTGAAATTTATGAGGAAAGTCATATAGGTACTATTGAAGTCATAAACTCAGTTGTTAACATGGCACGGGAGAAAAAATGTAGGATTTTGATTATGGGAGACTTTAATCATAGAGAGATAGATTGGATAAATCTTGACCCACACAGTGGTGAGGACTCATTCGGGGCAAGATTCCTAGATTGCGTACAAGGGAATTTCCTACACCAACATGTAATGGAACCAACAAGGGCCAGGGGTGGGGATGAGCCATCACTACTTGATCTAGTGTTCACAGATAATGTGTTGGATATTGAAAATATTGAGTATGAACCACCAATTGGAAAGAGTGACCACTGTGTGTTGTTGATGGAGTATATCATTGAAGATATTCTTCCTGAGAGTAGAGGCACTGAGGACATGAGGAGGAACTATCGGAAAGGAGATTACATCAAAATGAATGAGCTTTTTGCAGTTATTGACTGGAGAACCTTATTTTACAACAAATCTGTACAAGAAATGTATGACATCTTTTGTGAGAAATATGGGAAGATAGTAGATTGCTGCATACCTGTCACCAAAGTAGGTGTAATTCATGCCAGAGAGAAATGGTTCGATAATGGGTGTAAAAGAGCTAAGGAGTGGAGAGACAAATGCTGGAAAAGGTATAGGAGGAGAAAAAACATAAATGCCTGGCAAGCCTACAAAAGAGCAAGAAATGACTACCTAAGTAAAAGGAGAGAGGCAGAGAGAGATTATGAGAGGGACATCACCAGGAAGGCTAAAGAAAATCCCAAGCTTTTCCACAGCTTTATCAGAGGAAAACTGAAGGTAAAAGAACAGGTTTTAAGGCTAAAGAGAGCGGATGGAAGCATCACTGAGACGGATGAAGAGATCTGCAAAGAATTGAACAAGGAGTTTCAGTCAGTATTTACAGTAGAAAATACCCCACCCCCTCAGATTGCAGTGATAGAAGCTCAAGGGCCGGTATTAGAGAACATCAACCTTACAGCCACAGAGGTATGCAAAGCGCTGATGGATTTAGATGTTCATAAAGCTACAGGTCCTGATGACATATCCCCTCATACGCAATCTCAGTTATGATGAGAGGCTGAGGGAATTAGACTTGCCATCACTCGAAGCTAGAAGAGTAAGGGGGGATATGGTGACAGTCTTTAAATTCCTTCATGGTTATGATAGAGTGGATAGGGATCGATATTTCGATATGGCTGGCTCTAGAACTAGAGGTCATAGTTTGAAGGTTCGTAAGAAAACTTCTTTGCAGGATGTAAGGAAATACTTTTTCAGTGTAAGAGTAGTTGATAATTGGAATTCGCTAAACGAGGAGGTAGTTAATGCTATCTCAATCCATAGTTTTAAGGACAGGTATGATAAGTATCACTAAGTATAAAATGGAACCGATCAGGAGACGGGAAGATGCGAGCTTTGGGCTCTTTCCCGTAAACACAATTAGGTAATCACAATTAGGTAATCACACACACACACACACACACACACACACACACACACACACACACACACACACACACACACACACATGTCGGAGGGCCTGCATATTTTTGTTATAGTTTTGTTCATGTATTATGTTTATTGAATCCTTTCCATTTATTAATTTATTTACTTATTTATTTATTAGGTTTATTTACTCAAGTTTGAAGCAAAACAAGAATTCTCGTAGCCCTGTTATTGTATTTTCCCCACGTCTTGATAGCACAAACGAAGAAAAAAGAAAATTGGCAAAATTTGCTTCTTGTTCTAAGAGTGAGATAAACTATATATGTCTGTAAAAATAATTTTAAAAATTCACTTTTTATTGTTGCCGAGATCTAGTAAAAACCAGAGTTTAATTTAGGGAAATTCAAGAACTATACGAAATCTTCGATGAAGGTGCCATGACCAAAAGTTTGAGATTCTCTGTATCCAAGAAAAGTTTGTAATGGCTGTTTTTAACATTTTATACATTGTCTTCAAATAATCTACCTCCTATTGTCGGCATTCGAATCTGGGACCTATAGATCAGAAATACATACCTCTATGGCTCAGCGCACTAAGCTGTGGATTCTTATTCTACAGGTCCCAAGTTCGTATCCCGAAAGTAGGAGGTAGATTATTTTAAAAACATAAATTTTTTGGTTGCATTTCATTTATTCTGTAACTTATAATAATAATTTTTATAAAATTTATAACAAGGTTGAAGGTTGTAATCAGCTTCTCGTTTCTTTCTAGGACATTGAAATTTATTTTTATTAACATTGTTAGTTTGTCAGTATACAAAATCCATAATCTCCCTTAAATGGGGGTGGTTGAGTCAGGCAAAGCACCTCACTCTTTGTGAGAGGAAAATTCAAAGGACTGGATCCCCAGTCTCTTCGCTCTTCCCCAGTTAATCGACTTTTAGGACACGCAGGAGAACACGGAGGAATATTCTTGTCTCTCTCCCCCATAGGGAATAAATGTTAGCACTGCTCAAAATGAGATTAAGAACTGCACGAGCAGAGGTTTTTTGCTCATTCAGATAAAAATTGGCTGAAGGTGTAAAGTCAGTCTGGTAAGAGTCTGTTTATCAGGGACAAGAAAACTATTCATCCAACGAGATGTTAATTTTTTATTTAAATCACTCATTTACAAGGTTTGCAAAGCATATGAAAACAGAATGCAGGTTATGCATTAAACATGAGAAAAGTTTATATGCAGTATGTAATGACTTCGCAGCAGAGAGGAGTGTATATATTACACGAGGCTCCAAGACACATTGCTTCAGATATCTCCTCTAAAGAATGTATAGAGAGAGCTTCTCCCAACGAGGGCCAGTACTGAGGTGCGGGACTTACTTTATTGTTGAAGAACATTTCAGGCTAAACTATCTGAACCTCATGGGGAACTCTCTCTACATTATTTAATGGAGATACCTGAAATATGTCTCGAAACCTTGTGTAATATATATATATATATATATATATATATATATATATATATATATATATATATATATATATATATATATATATATATATATATATATATATATATATATATATATATATATATATATATATATATATATATATATATATATATATATATATATATATATATATATATATTCCTTTCTGAAGCGAAAGTATTATATATACATAATATTGCAGACGTCTTTCGGACACGCTTGAGTGTAAAATTTGTGACCTCCTCCTCCTCCTCCTCCTCCTCCTCCTCCTCCTCCTCCTCCTCCTCCTCCTACTACTACTACTACTACTACTACTACTACTACTACTACTACTACTACTACTACTAGTAATAATAATAACCCCCTATCAGATTAAATAGATAGCTGGACTGAAAAGTGCTCTAACTTGTGTATGTGTTTCTTATTCCTACAAGAAGAGCCAGAACGTTTACACTGTTCTCGTTTTATATTTAAGGATTGTTTTTATAGTATTTTACAAGGAAAGGGTCACTCATTATGATGTAAAGTCTTGGATCCATTTATAGGAATAATAGTCTCTCTCTCTCTCTCTCTCTCTCTCTCTCTCTCTCTCTCTCTCTATCTATCTATCTATCTATCTATCTATCTATCTATCTATCTATCTATCTATAGATAGATAGATAGATAGATAGATAGATAAGTCAGAGTGGTATTTCATTCAACCATAAATAGAAGTATGCTAATGTCAACATATTGTTACACTTATACAATCATAGGTGCTGAGTTCTCTTGTCCTTTTCATTTGGCGCTAATTGCTGTAGGCTATTTAAGTATTAGATTCCAAATGACTAATGAAAACTATTAACATTAACAAACCAAGTTCGGATCTGGTAAAGATGAAGAAGTTCCAGAGCCTCTTATAAAATTAAAGAACCCATAAATTGTTAGGTTAGGTTAGGATGAGTGACTTGCCTCGTAAATATTAATAACTCTATTGCTCTCTGGGGTTACTTTCCTTATAAAGATTCCCAAGTTCGTCAGACCTATGCCATATTTTTTGGCGAGGAACTCACGTTCAGTGCTCTGATGTCAGAGAGACATTGTATTTTCACATATATTGATTGCTTTGTCATATCGATATTTTAGTCCCCTCTACTGAACAAAACTTGATATTCAGGGTGTCTATGATGTCTGTTTACAGTTTCAAATATTGTTTAGATATTTTGTAGATGATTTGATATAAATAAGCTTGTTGTTATGATACACCAATCAGTATACGAGAATACGCATTGGGCCATTTCTTAAGGAGTTGCCGTTTTTAATTATTATTATTTTAAATTCTTTACATACCTGAATCAGACATGTGTAATGTGAATAAAAGCATTCTTACTCACTTGCATCACTGTTACAGATGTTCTCAAATTTCCCCAGTAATTTAAACAACGTTAAAAATTGCAAAGAAGGCTTACGTCCTGCAAATATCAAAATATTTGATATTAGTCATTTACAGTGTATTGTTGAAGTGCCTTATCATCCAAATTGACAAGAGTTTGCTATTAACCTGATTTTTTCTTATATCTTTCTGCCTTTTGCACTTTTTCTTTCCTATAGAGAATCATTACAAATTATCTGTTTGTATTTGCTTGTCCATCATCAAAATGTCTTCATTGGAGTTCCAGTGATCTTTAATATGATTTTTTCCCTTTTTCTGGGACAAGTTTCTTAAAAACTGTATTGATATTTTATATTGTCATGTCATGCTACTTTTTTGAAGACTGAGTAGACGAATTAGTATTATTTGATGAACTGATGAATGTTGAACTGGTGCCATTTGTATGTCTCAGAAGTCAACTCTTGTGTTGAACTTTTTTTGTCATTTATATTTGTTTCAGAAATTAACCTTTGTGCTGAACTAGAGTCATTTGTGTATGCCTCAGATGTCAGCCTTTGTATTGAACTAGTGCCATTTGTATTTGTCTCAAAAGTTAACTTTTCAGATGTTAGCCTTTGTATTGAACTAGTGCCATTTGTATTTGTCTCAAAAGTTAACTTTTCAGATGTTAGCCTTTGTATTGAACTAGTGCCATTTGTATTTGTCTCAGAAGTTAACTTTTGTGCTGAACTAGCGTCATTTGTATTTGCCTTATATGTTAATCTGTGTGTGTGTGGAACTAGTGTCATTTGTATTTGCCTCAGATGTCAACTCTTGTGTTGAACTAGTGCCGTTTGTATGTATCTCAGAAGTCAACTTTTGTGTTGAACTTTTTCTATTGGTATGTGTCTCAGAGGTCAACCTGTGTGTTGAATTTGTGATATCATTACTGTTTAGCGCAATAGTGGAAGGTATTATACTGTTCTGCGTGATAACGTTAGTGGTATTTGTCAGCGTTGCAGATATACTTGTGGAGTTAGATGTATTCCATAGACTTGATGTCTTACTTGTTTGGGTTAATGTAGGGGTAGTATTTGCAGGTTTGGTTGTTGAATTTGGTAAGGTAGATATTGAAGCTTCAAATGACGTTAAAACATAGTCTGGTTTAGTCGATGAAGTCATCAGAAATGTCGAAACATTTACTGAAGCTGTAGACTCCATTGTTGAATTTGCTGAAAGACTCACTTGAGAAGAATTCTTGGTCGAGTTTTCTGCTGAAAATGGTGAATTTGTTGAAATATTTACTGAAATTGTTTGTCTACCTGTTGAAAATGACATTGTCACATTAAGATGATTAGGTACTGAATTTTTTGTTAAATTACCCATCATGAAACTTGAATTAGATATGGAAACATTTAGAGATGAAGGAGATGTAATATTTACTGAAGAAATAAATGAAGATTGAGTTGTATCTGAGTGTGCAGAATTATTGGTTGAAAGGGATATAGGAGTAAGAAAAGCTAGGCTATTTGTTGCAAATGGCAATGACACATTAGAAAATTCGGAATTTACAGTATTGGATGAATTAACAGGTATTGTGCTTGTTGTGAAAGTTAAGGACATATTAGTGAAAAAAGGTTGTGGACAAGAAACTGTATCATTGGTTGCTACCTGTGCTTGATCATTAGGTAAGGAGACTGTAGCACTTTGGTTGGTGAGAGACACAAAGGTTGTCGAATTACTTTGGGTTGATGAGTTTGCAGTAATAGTAGCTGGTGAAGGCGAAGTGAGATTTCCCACAGAGATAGTTTTATGATACTCGCTTGTTAGATTTGAAGCTTGAGCTTTTATAGAAGTGCTGATATTTTGGAGGGTAACCTCTGAATGTGATGCCTGTGTAGATACATTAAGTGAAGGTACCTTCGATGTGGATGGACTTCCAAAGATGGTAGGACATGTTGATACTTGGTAGCTGTCTAAAGGATTTGATGTTACTGTGAGATGTGGACTGGTATTATTTAATGAGGAAGTATTTGTTTTATTTATTGTTTTTGTTGTTGTCAAATGAGACAGTGAAGAGTTTAAGGTTGGAGTGCTTGAAGTTATATTGGTTGTAGAGTTTGATACATTTGTTATTGGTACAACAGATGTATTGTTTGAATGGGATATATTGTAGAGAGGAAGAACTGGTGTTGTTGCTTTAGGAAGCTGTGATATTGTTGATAGATTTGCTGTTGTTGAGTTCATTGCAATTGAAGCAGGCAATGTCGTGTTTATTGTTTGGAAAGATGTGGTACAGTTAGTTGCAACGTAAGTTGTAGCACTTTCTGAGGCATTATTTGTTGGTGTTGACGCGTTAGCAATCTGCGATATTGTTGTTAGATTTGCTGTTGTAAGGGAGCTATTCTCTGTCGCTGAGTTGATTGCATTTGAAGCAAGCAATGTGGAGTTTATTATTTGGAAAGATGTAGTGGTGCAGTTTGCTGCAACATATGTTAAAGCACCTTCTGAGGCATTAGTTGCTGGTGTGTTATTTTTAACAGTTGTGTTAACTGTGGGCAATACCGTTGTTAAGTTTGATGTTATGTTTATTGCAGCTGTAGCATTTGTTGCCTGAGAGGTAAGAGATAGCATTGGGTTAGGGGTTCTTGTTGCGATTGCTGGTGGTCTCGTTGCTTGATTTGATGATACAGTCTCTTTTGTTCCTGGACTGGATGTTTCACCAGCTGAAAAGAAATATGTTATTTTTTAGTGGATGATTGTTGTATATATATAATGATAGATATCACTAAAGGCTTCTGTACTGATAGTATTTGAATATAATTGTGCAGAAATAATGGATCATGCGTAGTTTACTTAATTTTAGGAAGGAGAACAATTGAAAACGTTTTAGGTCAAGACTTTCATTATGAAGAAAAAAAAAAATGTTTTTGCTCCAGATTGTTTCATTCCTGTGCATAACTGAAAGCGTTAATCATCATTAGAAATTAAGATAATATGTTTTTTGCGACTTTGATTGGCGAGCGAGAGATTAGAGCACAGTTAATTACATGTTATGGTTGCATAATCATACTGATAACTTTACTACGAATATTAAGTCATGAGGTCTGCTTTCCATGAGTGTAAATTAAATTATGTGGTCTCAATGAATTAATGAAGTACTGCGTAATGATACATGCAATAGTATACATAATGTTAGGCAAGGATATATATATATATATATATATATATATATATATATATATATATATATATATATATATATATATATAGTATATATATATATATATATATATATATATATATATATATATATATATATATATATATATATATATATATATATATATATATATATATATATGTATGTGTGTGTATATATATATATATATATATATATATATATATATATATATATATATATATATATATATATATATATATATATATATATATATATATATATATATATATATATATATATATATATATATATATATATATATATATATATATATACATTAACTACATTTTGAGGTCTTCCGCGTTTCCAACAAAATATTGGAAAAAGTGTACTTTTTTCTAATGTCATTGTAAATGCTGGTAGTCTTGTTCTGAAAAGCTGGGCTATATCCTTATGTTTTTAAAGCTGGATTAGTCATTTGTTAATTGTCCGGACATATAGAAACAAGGTTGTTAGTTATATATATATATATAAATAACTACACTCTTGATACTGGGCTGAATATCGTCGTTCAGTAAATAACATTAAAAGGGTATTTATTCCATCAAAAACTGAATGCTCTGGTAGTTTTGTGTGTGTACAAAGCAATACTGTTACTTAAAAACAATTTACTTTAATGGTATTACATAATAACATATAAAGCATATTAATAGAGTTAATTAAAAAAAAAGAATAACACATTGTAGAACATCATTAGAGTTTACAGTCTGTAAATGAGGTATTAAACAGTAGAAACGGTATCTGAATTTGAAATATATAGGGTAATTATATTGAAATTTTCTTGTTTAATATTCAGATACGCTTGCAGAATTTTACCTTTGTTTAAGAGGTACTGATATACAAGCAGTAAGTACTGGAACTGTGTAGTGCTATGATAGTGAAATGCTCTATTTGGATACTAATGCCAAAAAGTTTTTAGGTGCATTTGTAAAGTGGAAAGGAGCTTTGAGAATGTAGTATTTACAGTGATGCTGTCCTTAAATTGGATTCACGATATTGATGTTACTCAAGTCCTTTACTTGAAAGTTGTAGAAGTGTGATTTTAATGAGTGTGACACCAAACAGACCGGGTCACGAAGAAAACATTAAGACAAATAAAAAGTAAAAGCTTAAGAAGAAGGCAGAAATAGGGAGTGATACACAATAGGAAAAGAACAGGCTGAGAGAGTAGTCGATGTACTGAGGACCCAGAGATATGGCAGGATTAGGCCCTGAGATGAAGATAGATGTGCTTTTTGAAGGGAGATAGGTCATAAGAATTATGAAAGATAGAAGGAGGAAGAGAGCTCCATAGTGTGGAGGTAGATGGGAGAAAGCAGTCGCTGCACTGACTAATCCACGAGCTACAAATCTCCATACAGTACTTGTGAGATGAGGCCGCTTGGCGAGTGTTATGCGGCCTCTGCAGTGGAGGAGGGATGCAACTCGCCAACTTATCGGAGTAGTAGCAACAGAAAAGAGAAAGGGATGATACCTTACGATGAAGAGAAAGAGAATCCAGAATAAAGGTAAAAGAAGGGTCATTGATGAGTCTGATTGCTTTAGATTCAATCCTATCAAGGATATAAGTATAAGGAGAAGCACCCCAGATCTGCGCTCAGCATTCTAAGTTGGAACAGATAAGACCTTTATAGATTTTAAGAAATTGTAAAGAGGAAAAGTAATGATGAAAACAGAATAGCACCCCAAATTTATATGGATTACCATGTTTCATAACAAGATTCTAAATATGTCGTTATTCAAATTCACTTTTCTTTATTATCAGTAGATCCATCCATTGTGAAGTAGTTACGTGACAGTTTTCAACACATGTAATGTTGAACTTATTAGTTTGAGTTGCCAGTGGGGTATATGTTAGTTACTAATGTTTATGTTAACACCATTAGCAGACACTGGAAATATGGATGAACTTGAAATTATTGTGGGTTTATATCTTTTTATATATGCTATTATATAAAAGGAAACTGACAGGTTCTTAAGAATTGATTTTGTTAAGCTGGTATTTTTGTTATTCAGCATTCGTCAGACTAAAGGGTTATATTGGCAAATAACTATTGGTATCAAAGTCTTTGTGTTTTCTTAATTGATAGTGTGGAGATTCCATTTGACATATCATTGATTTAAAATTTTTCTTTTTTCTTTTTCATATATTTAATGTATATGTGTATCATCTATTGTATTTTTTTATTCACCAAATTCGGAGAGGCTTTGTTTCAATGACATCAGCTAGGAATTAGATATCACTTGTTTTTAGAGGAGAATAACAGAAAATCCTGTCATTTTAAAAGGTTTGAGCATCTAGAGAAAATAGAATCCATGTCAGGTGAGTTTCCAGAATCTATGCAAATTGTAAAAGGCTGTCTCAAACCTTGATTAGATGAAGTAGATACTGTTTTCGAGGTTATGTTTGATGATGAACCTGATGATTTTATCGTTGTTGAAGTTATTGAAATATTAGCTGATGTGGCCAAACTACTACCAGCTGGTTTAATTTGGGAAGTAAATGGTCTTGGTTGTGTATTTTGTTGTCCTGGTTGTGTAGGATCTAGGCCTGGATTTGCGGTAGACTCTCCTTGATTTGGGGAAAGTGGACCTTCCTCAGAAACATTTGGACTTGGTGGCCTTGGGCTAGCTTGTAAAGTAGGTTGCTCTGAAGGAGTTGGTCTTTGTTGTGGTGCAGGTGGTCTTGATTGTGAACTAGGCTGACCTTGTGAAGTAGATGGTGCTTGTGGTGATGCTGATAGCCCGGGTTGTGAACTAGGTTGAGAAGCAGATGGTCCTTGTTGTGAATTAGATGGTCCTTGCTGTGGAGTTGATGGTTTTTGTTGTGAAACAGGAGGTTTTTGTTGTGAAGGGGATGATCCTTGCGGTGAGCCAGAAAGGTCTGGAGTAGGAGGTGGCGGATCAGGTTGTGAGCCGGGTTGAATTGGTGGAGGAACGGGCAAATCAGGTTGCATAGAGGGTGGTTCTTTATCATCATGTGGTTGTTCAGGGGCTGGTGGTGATGGATTAGAAGCCTTTGATGCTGGAACATAATAACTAAATTTAGATAAAACACAATGATATGTCTGAGGTCACTGTCCTTGTCTAAAATAATGTGCAAGTATGAATTAAATTTTTATAAGCATGGTCATATTTTGCATGTTTCACAATTAAGTATTCGTAATAGTCATTTGTAACTGTCTCTTTATATTCATAACTGCATGTGGGAAGCTGTTATTTACTGTCTCCTACCTTGTTATAGAAATTATTTTTTCTAATCGGATCTATTAATGGTTAGTTCTAGGCCCTTTATTTAAGTATTGTTACACTGTCTTAAAAGCTGATTGAAGATGATCATATCTTATTCCAAAAGTAAATTTGCCTCGTACATTATGTTATTTTTGTGATGAATACTCTGGATCACGTAGGTATTTCACGTACCAATGTGATAATTCTTAAAATTCTGGATCTTGGGTTGAAGCTCATGTACCCACCCACAGTAATCATAACAATCTCCCTTCACTCCTCTTTCATATCATATTTGTTTATTTCTTAACAGACATCTGTTTTAAAATTCACTTGGCTACTTATATCATATTATCCCTTTGTCTTTATAAAGTAGGCTATGTTGAAGTTTTTTCTTCAACTGTGATGCAAGGTATGACGCAGCCCAAAGGGATTTCTCGCACCTGCTAGCTCAATGAACTGTGTTGGACGGGTGTAAGGGGAGTTGCCATGTGATGAAGCGGTGGATGGTAAACCAGTTGCGGCTGTCGGGACTCATTGTAGATTTTCCTTGCCCGCCTACCTTGTGGGTGAACTAAGCAGGGTTGAAGGGGGAGACACGACAACAATTTATCTCCAAGGAACTGAGAGAAGTAGTTTAGGTGTGTGGATCATGGTGAAAGTGCATGTCTTGGCTCGGCCACCCCCCTTACAAGGGGGAATGAGGCATGTGTATATGTATTTATGTATATGTGATGCAAGGACCTCTGTGGCAGTATGTACGTAAAAAAGCTGTAAATAGATAAGTTTAAAATGTATCTATTGGTTATATGACCGAAGAACGAACATGGCAGTTGCTATATAAGGTTAAGAATAATTCTACTTAGCTAAATGGAACAGTGTTTTCTAGATCTCGTACTAAGGGATCCCATTCATTTTATTGAAACAAAACTACAACGTTGGAGTTTTTCCTAGTGATTCCTGGAGTCGGGCGCCTTTTTCATTAGATTTCCTTGATGAGTCTCTTGAATGGATCAAAAGAATGTACAGTTGTCCAAAGAAACCAAGTACTTTGTGTAACTAGCGCTAGAAGTATTTAAATTAAGTTTGAATGACTGCTTGGGATACGA
>JAXCGZ010018877.1:172500-190000 GCA_037179515.1 Halocaridina rubra
GTGCTAGATTAAATGTTATGTTGAATGGAGAGACACTTGAGGAAGTTGATCAGTTTAAGTATTTAGGCTCGATTACAGCTGCAAATGGTGGAGTGGAAGCAGATGTGTGTCACAGAGTGAATGAAGGATGTAAAGTGTTGGTTGCGTTGAAAATGCGAGAGTTGATGGGAGAAATGCTAGAGGGAGGCCTAGGTTTGGATGGATGGATGGAGTAAGGAGAGCCCTGAATGATAGGAGGATGGATGTGAAGGAAGCAAGAGAGCTTGCTAGGAATAGGAATGAGTGGCGAGCGATTGTGACGCAGCTCTGATGGGCATCTGCTATTACCACGGGGCTGCATCTTACAGAGGTAGCCCTGTGGTAGGGGCAGTAGGAGGAGTTGGCAGTTGTGAAGCGACACAGTTTGTGGAACAGCCGGGAGGATGGGCTGTGGCACTCCAGCACTGCCATCTGAACGGTCGTTAGCTCCCTCGTCATTGCCCATAGAGCAAAGTAATCCCCTTATTATTTTCTTTCTTTGTTGTCGGCTACTCCCCCAATTAAAGGGGGAAACAGCCAAGGTAGATAGATAGATAGATTATTATTATTAATATTATTATTAATATTATTATTGTTGTTGTTATTGCTACTGTTGTTATGTTTATTATTATCTTTTCTTTTCACCAAAGACCACACTTAAAATACCCCACCTGTGCTTACAAACTTCCGCTAATCTCCGTCTTGACCTCTCCTTTATCATGTTCAATGCCGGAAATATTAAACCTCCACCTGAATTTTAAATAGTTGTCATTTATGAATTTCCTTTGTTGAGTTGCTCACTTTTCCTTTTTCTACTGTGTCAGTATATACATATATATATATATATATATATATATATATATATATATATATATATATATATATATATATATATATATATATATATATATATATATATATATATATATATATATGTATATGTATATATATATATATATATATATATATATATATATATATATATATATATATATATATATATATATATATATATATATATATATATATATATATATAAATTTCCTTCGTTTCTGTAAATTAGACACCTCTGAAGATGAGTAATAGATAATATACTCGTGAAAACTAAGGATCTCAAAATTTCTTCCAGATTCCTTACGTAGCCTTATGCATTCACATTTATGTGTTTCTCGTGAAACAGACCTATATATATATATATATATATATATATAATATATATATATATATATATATATATATATATATATATATATATATATATATATATATATATATATATATATATGTGTGTGTGTGTGTGTGTGTGTGTGTGTGTGTGTGTGTGTGTGTGTGTGTGTGTGTGTGTGTGTGTATTTGTGTGTCGGAAATTGTTTATATATATTCCAGTGAACCTTAATGTGTAAAAAATTTGCTTATTCTTAGTATTCTCCAACCTTTTTACTGAACGACAATTAACTACATTTTATGCTTTGATTGTAGCACTCCCAAGAGCAACAACTAAGGAAGGAATACTGGTTAATAATTGATATAATGTTATAGGGAATAAAGTAACACCTTAAAACAGCAAAAATCACTGGCTGCAAATGATTGAAAAAATACTCAGTTTACTGATGGAAATACTTAAGATATAGCACGTTTCATGCTAAGCCGTAGAGCAAGGGCTGAACTTAAGATATCGTATATTTACATAATATTCACTTTGTAGACGTGTTTATTTATAATAACAAGTCAAATCCGTGCAATTATTCTTGAGCCGGATATTAAAGCACTTTAGAAACAACCTTTAATATGAAAAGCATCCTTAAAAACAAGAGCAGATTCTTGGTGGGAAGGGCGTAAATGATATTACCTAGATGCAAAGCTGACATCAGTGGTATATCTTGCAAAAAGAGTTAACACTGCTGTTGGCGTGTCATGTACCATATGAGTTTGAAAACCTTGTGGACCAGCCATTGTTTTACAGCATTAAGTATTTAGTCATATCAATATCTGTGAAGTAACATGTCCAAAGGACTACTCTGCTCTTACCTATCAAGCTGGACAATTACCATAGAGGATTTAACTTACGGATACAACAGAAACAGTCTGGTCCATCGCAGAAGTTCCATTTCGTCTTGCCAGTGCAAATTGAACCTTTACGTCTACAGGCGCCACCCTTCTTAAAACACCTATTCGATGTTTCATCACACGTATTAGCTGTTTTAAGGGTACAGAAGGATTTTAGCTTGTTACCTGTCTGTTTATGACATTTTAATATTAATGTAATCCAGTACTTGATTCATGTTTACCAAGTATATTAGTACTATTTCATAAGGTTTTGGATGGTTAAAAATTATTGGACATTTAACAATAAATTTGTTTTTCAAATAATAACCCTCTTTTTAGTTATGTAATTAAGAAGAATGTCTGAAAAGATTTTTATAAGAAGCTGTCTTGTAAGCCAGTAACCCACGCCATATTACACACATTCAAACCGTCATATTATACGTGAAGGTATTCTGAAGGATTAGGAATATGTACTGTATTGTTGCTTCAGTCACATTAGATCTGTAGATATGTTAGTCACTGTGCTTTTTGTATAGATGTTCTTTCGTATCCATGGGAATCATATTCTTGGAAGTGGTATTGATTATACTGAAGCTGAAGAGAAGCAGACTCCTTTCATAATGGCCCGATTTCTTAAACAGTGTAAACCCAGGATACCATATAGTTAGCTAGACACACACAAATGGATTTCATAAACGCATCTGACGCGGTTCTGTGTATGGCTAGGATCCCACGTGGGATCCAAGCCTCACACAGAACTGCGTCAGATGCGTATATGAAATCCATTTGTGTGTGTCTAGTTAACTAACAAGATGGTATCCTAGGTTTACACTGTGCAAGAAATCGGGCCAATGTGTACAATTTATTTAGTTTTACCAAGTTTAGAAGGTTTACTTTAATAACCTCTGGTATAAATTTAATCTCCAGCGTGTATGACTGCAGTTTTTCCTATAGTCTGTGATTCCGCTACTTAACTTTAATGAAAAATAAAAACCGCTGGTCCTTATAATATAAAACTTACGGATACAACAAAAACAATTTGGACCATTACAGAGATTCCAGTTTTTCTGTCCTTCACAGAATGACCCACCGGGCTTGCATGTTCCACCTTCAAAGACACACGCTGGTGAATTCCCTTTACAGGCTTGTGCTTGAAGGAAACAAAAATGACAGACTAGTATTTGGCACTATTGAAATGACTGTTATATTAAGCAATCTTATACGGGGAGAGTTACCCTATAATATGACTATATCTCTAAAATTTCAAATGTATGTTCTTGTTTGACTTAATTTTAGTTACGGGAAGTGGTCCAGTTAAACTAGTGTGACTCACGACCTGACTGGGACGGTGATTAGGAACAGATTGTTTACCCCTTTCGATACAAATAATTGAAATAATAAGAGACAGAGTTTAAGAAGAGAGATTTATTTGGTCATTTTTTGTTGCTTTTGTGCGTGCATGTGTTTTGGAACCTCAGTGTGGGTATAATCATACTTACGGATGCAACACTGACAGGCATTTCCAGTACATAAGTTATTTTTGGTGCTGCCTATACAAGGTACATCCTTCTTCTGACATTTTCCTCCTTTATTGAAACAGCGGTTTTTATCGTCTTCACAGTCTGTCAGGAAGGATGAGTTGATGAGTTTTTAAGAGATGATTAAGTGGACAAAAAAAAGTAAGAATGTTATCATTAGTTAATGCTCTTTGACAATAGTTTTGTATCAACCTGTTTTCTTAACAATTGTTGCAGATTATAAGCTTCCTTAGTATGTCATAATACCTCATTTTATTAGCTGCAGATGTATTGGTTTATTATCCTTAGTGCGTGTATTCACGCTTTTATCGCAGAATACGCGTAAATGTGCCTATGTAAACTGTACATTCAAATTTAAAATTCTACATTATGATAGCTTGTAATGTGACAATCGAAACTTGAAGCATTTTATTTTATATCCCCAGATTTGGAGTTGTACATTAGCTTGCCTGAACATAGTCACTGTATTTTTTATATAATGATGATATGTAATTACTGGACTTACCTATGCAACATGTGCATTCCTTCCCTTTACAATAACTCTTCTTCTTGCTTCCTCCGCAGGAATCTCCTTTTGGTTGGCACTTGCCATTGGCTTTTTTGCACTTCTTGCCTTTGTCCTTACAGCTCTGATCTATACAGAAGTGGACAACAGAGTCATTAATTTATATGAATAATGATTGAACTTTATTTATTGTTTACCTGTACCTTAAATATGCATTCAGTGGTAAGGACTAGATAGTATTAAAAGTTTTCCTTACTGCACCATAGGTCTAATTTTAGTTTTATACTCTTCTAGAGACCTAACATTGAAATATTGGCATATTCCCGCTAATACCTTGTATTATGCTTCAGATTTTTTTTTTCTTACACAGACCTTACCTATGCAGCACTGACAGGTTTTGCCACAAATATCGTCCCGCAGCTGGCCTTTGCATTTCTTGCCTTTCTCAATGCAAGTTCCGCCTTTTTTGGCGCACTTCGACTTGGTATCCGTGCATGAATTCGCTGTAAATCAAGGAAGACCAATGAATTTACAAGTCGCTGGTGTAATTGCAGTCTATTATTCGAAATTTTAAAAATATTGTATTATAATATATGAACTTTCTTGAAATGGCACATAACATGACACTCGTTATTATCGTTGACCTTGTATTACTCTACTTTTTGGATTGTTTTAACACGTGGGTAGTTCATTTATATTGACCCATACTTAATGATTAACTTAGGTTGATCAGTTGATAGTGTCGTTTGACTGGGATCATAATATCCATTGGAAAAGCTCTAAAGTTATATGACATTATTATTTGCTTTCAGTTTTTTCTTGTCTAACGTATGTACGTAACTGCTACTAGAGCTTTATATCTGCCTGTTCTCAAGCATGAGCTCTCTTAATGAAAAATAAGAACCTCACGTGCACAACAAACGCAGTCGGAAGAGCCTTTGCACAGATTCTTCTTTTCTTTTCCTTTGCATTTTTCCCACTTGAATTGGCAGGTTCCTCCTAATTTCGTACATTTTTTCTTATTTCGGCATTGCCTTCCTGAGGGGATGAAGATATTTAGTTGCATTATTTATTTATATGATTGCTTGAATATTTATTTCTTACTTATTGATTAATCATTTAATTGACTGATTAAATAATTAATTTATTTATTCACTAATTTTTTTTTATCAGACATTGGGGACTGTTGCATAGTCGATATCTCCGCTCTCTCTCTCTCTCTCTCTCTCTCTCTCTCTCTCTCTCTCTCTCTCTCTCTCTCTCTCTCTCTCTCTCTCCTCTCTCTCTCTCTCTCTCTCTCTCTCTCTCTCTCTCTCTCTCTCTCTCTCTCTCTCTCTCTCTCTCTCTCTCTCTCTCATATATATATATATATATATATATATATATATATATATATATATATATATATATATATATCTATTATAGATATTTTGTATACGAGTATTTCCGGACATATAATGCTTGACCATGGTTCCATTCGTCTGTTGATCTACTCCCTACGTCTGCTGAGATAACAGGTGCCACTACAAGAGGGAGGCCTGCATCCTTTCTTTATTTCAATACAGTTTTCACGCATGGATGGTGTAAAATCCACCTTGGGGAATCGTGCTCGGGACAGTAATGGGTGAAACCGACTTACCTCTTTTGATGCAGCAGTTGCAAGAAGCTCCTTTGCAGTATTTGTTTCCTTTAAGTTCAACTCCTTTACACTTTTCTTCCCCCTTCTGCAAGCATTTTCCTTTGAGTCTTCTGCAGAATTTCTTTGGCTTTGGACATTCTAACATGAGGGGAAAAAATATTATTTCCTGCTTTTAATAGGTACTGACTAGAAGAGGCTTTGACTGTTATGTGTCCTCTTGTTGTGTAGTGAAATTTTGAATGTTTTTTTTCAGTAGAGTGCTTTACTATTTTACTATAGATAAAAAAATTCCATCATTATGTGTTGGGTTACAGTAGAGTGCGATTAGTAGAGGTTTTGGAAACTATTTTAATGAACAGATGTCATGTATTTTTGAGTGTAGTGATGGGGGGGGGGGAAATTGGTGACCTTTTATCCCTAAGGAGGTGCGAGGGGTTAGATGTGGTAAATTAGTTTTCTGGTAAGTTAGTGTTTTGACTCAGACACCCCCATACAAGGGGGATTACGGTTATTATGTATATATGTATTTACGTATGAATTTGTGTGATCATCTATGTATGAATGTATATATGTATGTATGTATGTATGTATGTATGTATTTTTGCATGTCTGCATGTTTGTTTGCTTATGTGTAATTATGTATACATGTACGTATGTATGTATGTATGAAGATCTGTGTGCATTTTTAGGAGAGTTCGTTGTTCGCTTATGTTGGTATTTGGAAATAACTTAGCAGCAAGTATAAAAAAGAACTTTGTATTATATATTTGTCATTACTTAAGAAAATTTTTATCTTATATTAATTAAATGTATCAATATATTAATCATATTTATATAAAATATAGCCATAAGAAACTGGAACATTACTTTGATTTTATGAATCAATTTTTCATTATTTACAAGTATTTGAATTGACTTTTTTGTTATGCCATTCATCAATATATAAAAATTAAAAGTAATTATAGCATTACTTTGTTTTTTATTTTTCTTCTTTTTCTTATCCTTTGTCTTATTGTTCTGTCCTGTGTCTTTTTTGTCGTTTTTTTCTTTATTCTTCTTCTTGGTTTTGTTTTGGGGTCTCAGATTCTTTCCTTTTTTGTTGGCTATTGAATTCCCTTTTTCTGTATGATTTGCTGTTTTCATTATATTTTTTGATATGTCTCTACCTGGAGAGTGATATTTATCATATTTTTCAAGTTTTTCTGTCTTCTTATTTTTGAGTTTTACTATTCCATTTCCTCTGTTTCCATCATTCTCATCCTGTTTAGATTCTTCATTTGATTTATTTTCGTCCTTCTTTTTCTGTTTGTATTTTCTTTTATTTTTTGAAGATTCTGTTTTCTTTCCATTTGTCTTATATTTGGATTTCTTTTTCTTTTGAGATTCTCTGTTATTTATTGAGGTTTCTCTTTCCATTCCAATTGCTTTCTGTTGGGAATCTTGATCATTCTTTGAAATTTCTGCTTTTTTGATGTGTTTTGCATCTTGTGTCTTGTTTCTGTTAACATTTTCGTCTAGTTTCAATTTTCCTTTTTTCTTCTTTTTCCGCTTTCGAGTCCTTTGTTTATTTTTGCGTTTCAGTTGATCAGTGGATTTCTCTTTCATTTTTATACGTTTTCTTTTTTCTTCTTCCTTTTTAGGAATGGACGAAAATTCGGAATTCTTGGGAATTCTCGACGACTTCTTCGATGCCAAGGACACCATTCCGGAGGCTTTTAGCCGAACCTTTTTTGCATTCTGTGAAATATTTTCCTTGATGGATTGAAACTCATCAGTATTTTTCTTCTTCTTCTTAATCTTATTTTTGATATTTTTATCCGTCTTTCGGTGTACATTCGACTGTTTCTGGAGGTTGGCATTTGATGAAGAATTAAAATTCTCTTTGACTTTTATCTCTTTGGGAGTTACGATTTGGTCTTCACCTAGGGATAGATGGTGATGATGATGATGATTAATTACACATGATGTAAATAACTGTATAGTTATAACTGATCCTTGATTAGAATTAGTATCACAAAAACTACATAATTATTCCACGAGGATTTGTTAAATATTGCATATTAATAATTATGGATATAATCATATTTACTGGTCATATCATCATGAAGCTATCGGCAAAGTATTTTAGAAGTATATCACGAATATTAGGAAATTATAAGAATATTATAGAAATACAGATGGTACATTCTAATTTTAGATATTCTTGGAGTTTCGAAGACTAACCTAATCCAGTCTAACCTAACCCACCTTACCCTACCCTATTGTAAATATATTTGGTAAGGTTTCCGTTAGGCTGCTTTCACACCAAAGTGGCACGTCGAACGTGGCATGCTGCGTGGCACGCCAGTTGAAAACGAACATCCGGAAATATATGAAACCTTCCACACAGAAGTAGCATGACACGTCCCCTGTGCCACGTGCGACTTGCGTGCCACTCAAAGTGGCACGCAAGTCGCACGTGGCACATGGGACGTGTCATGCCACTTTTGTGTGAAAAGTTTCATATATTTCCGGATGTTCGTTTTCAACTGGCGTGCCACGTGGTATGCTACGTGCGACGTGCCACTTTGTTTTGAAAGCGGCTTTAATGTTTGCTTATGGACACAAGATACCCTAACCTAATCTGACACTTCTTCCTGAATTCTATTACCGTGATATTAGAAAAGGTCAAGTTAAAATTAATCAAAAGATCTTGGTCTCCAAAAAACATTTTATCATGTCAGCTTTAATCAGTTTGCTAAATCAAATATAGCAGAGAGTATATGTCGATCGAAACAGTTAACAAGCAGTCTGAAATAGTAAGGAAACCCTTTAGTGAAGCAACTGAAAGGATTTCAGGATGTCAGGAGTATTCCTGAGCATATCTTAATGAATACTAGTATATCCTTGTAGTAATAATCTAACTACCTTTCAGTAAACAACACTGCTCTTGTTCTTGACAGGTGGTATGTGCGATTTCTCCATATTGACAAGACGTTCTTGAGCTGGAAAACCTCTGGCATATTCCTCCCAAACTTTCGCAGTCCTGAGAAAATATTATATCAGTTGCCACACCCTCATATCCTGAAATTGTGGTTGCTTAAGAAATATCGAATCAAAGGGAGAAAACGCCCCTCGGTGTTTTATTCATTATTAACTTGAGCTGAGATAACCTAATCTATCCAAACCAAACCTAACCTAATTGAATATAATTTTATAATAAGAGCCACACCCCTATTTCCTGAAAATACAGTTGTATTAGAAATCTCGGATCAACTGGAGAAAAAGCATCGCAGACTATCTTTAGATGCACTAACTCCAGTATTGCCATCTTAATTAACTTAACCAAACGTAACCTAACTTGATCTAATCTATTAACAAACCTTTCTCTGAAAATCCAAGGGTGTTACAAGTCTCTCATCGACTAGAGAGAGCGTACCTGGAGCTATCGATAGGTGCCTATCTCTAGTATTACTAACTTAACTAACCTAATTAGATTTATCATAATCTGTTATAACAATAATTCACATTTTCCCTGAAAAGAAGTGGCATTAGATATTTTGGATCATCTGAAGAACACGCTCCTCTGACGATAATTAGTTGCCCTTCCTCTAGTTTCACTTAATTAACCTAACCTAACATGACCTTATATTATAACAAAAGTCTCACCTCCCTATTTCCTAAATATGACAATCATTCCTGAATTTTGTCATAATATTACGAAAGGTTACGATAGGTTAGGTTAGGTTTAGGTTATTGTACTCGTAGGTGTGGTTAAGTTGCTCGACATAGGAGGTGACGGACCTGCGTCCCAGCCCACGGCTAAGTGATAGGAAGAGGATCCAGCCTTAATTCCCCAGCTTCAGATTTTCTGTGTCTACCCCCAAATGGGGGCTAATAGTGTTGCATAATAACGTAAAAAAAGTAATTGGAAGTATTCGATTACCCCAAATCCTCATTAATTTTTTTTTACGATTTTATGTGTCAAAATGATTCCCCATTCGAATGAGGATGGAAACAGGTTGGAGCTGGGGTATTAAGACTGGATGCCTTTCCAAACTCCATGCGGCAGAAGAGAACCCTTGTTGACCAGGCTCTCACCTCCCGTCTCTCGTGCTCTTCCAATCCCCTCTTAATTATACCTCACAGCTTCTGCGATTGGTATAGTTTTGCTGTGAGATTTGTTGTCAGCTGATCCGATATTTCAAGAAATATGCAAATGGCTTTATTTGCTGTTTTATGTGGCACTATCAATCCCCATTATGGGGGGGGGGTGAATACAGGCAGGTTGAAGATGAAAAATTAAGTCTCAATCCTCTTCCTAACGCCCTGCTTTGGGTTCGGTCGTGGATCTTTCGCTTCTCGAGTCAAGTGCTCTAACCACTGCGCTTCTTCGGTCCCCTCAAGAAATACTTAAATGGCACACCGACATTGTAAACAATTATTTAGAGAGAAAATACTCAATGTTCCGGTTTTACGTCACGGACTCCCTTATCAACCAAGGGCTAGGACGGTTGCCTTCTTGCGAAGGACTTGTTTTGGCAGATGTAATCCTTACGCTGAGTGCATGCCTTTGCTAACCTCAGACCGTGGCGGGGCGCGAACCCTCGACCTGACGCCTCAGAGTCGGAGACGCTACCGACTGAGCCACGGCGACAACGAGAGAAAATACTCAATAATACTACGAAAGAAATGTATAATTCTTACTGGCCTCCTACAACTCTCTATTATAAAGAGAGAGAGAGAGAGAGAGAGAGAGAGAGAGAGAGAGAGAGAGAGAGAGAGAGAGAGAGAGAGAGAGAGAGAGAGAGAGAGAGAGAGAGAGAGAGAGAGAGAGAGAGAGAGAGAGAGAGAGAGAGAGATTTATAAAAAGTTTTGAGGAATATATATATATATATATATATATATATATATATATATATATATATATATATATATATATATATATATATATATATATATATATATATATACACATATGTATATATATATATATATATATATATATATATATATATATATATATATATATATATATATATATATATATATATATATATATATATATATATATATATATATATATATATATATATATATATATATATATATATATAGATTGATAGATAGACAAACAGAGAGGTTGTAAAATTTAATAGGTTGAGAGAGAGAGAGAGAGAGAGAGAGAGAGAGAGATTTATTTTATTATTTTATTAATTTATTGCGCCAAGGCGTCAGACATTACATGAGTTCATACAAATAATGCTTCAAATGGATATAAAACCAAGAATTGAACATGGTTTACAGGGAGGTGTACATATTGATAAAACATTGCTGCATACTAACACACAACTCACAGAATGGCAGCACAGAGTACATTATATGCAAAAGTAAAGCTCAGAGAAACGCAGAATGCACAAACAGAATTATATAGCAACATACAGAAAATATATGTATAATTCAATATAATTAATGGCCACCAAAGTGAGGAAAACGAGCAAGAATAACATCAAGGTTGTCATCATTAAGTAAAAATGAGCAGATCTGTATTAAGTTCTGACCTCGTGGTAAAACATCTCTCACTGCGGGGCACTGAAGACAATAGTGGTCAAGAGTGTTAGCATTAGTTCGGTCGCATAATGTACAGGAGGTGTACTGTGGCATATCTAGAGTCTGGGAGACCTGCCATAAAGGCCGATACCCCATTCTGAGCCGAGCACTAACTACATTGTTTTTCCGCACCATTAACCCGCGTCTGCGATACTTGTAGCGACTGTGAAGGAAGTGATCATGGTGCTGTATGGACACACTGTTGGCCCTCTCCGTGTCCCTGCGCTGGACCGTCATGGCAAACCCAGCTGAGTAGATGATGTTACGTAGGCATCGGAGGGAGGGCTCAGCGTCCACAGCATGCCCATCCAGCATACAGGCCGCCTTGGCAAGACGATCCGCTGTGTCGTTGCCAGTCAGCCCAATGTGGGATGGAGTCCACACAAATGACACAACAAGAGAAGCATCCCGAGCGGCTGCGAGGCGACATAGTATATTTCCCACAGCACGGCCACAGATAGGTCTTGGCGAGGATAGGGCTTGTAGGGCCGATTGGGAGTCACAAATTATTACCCCATTCACTCGTCGTCGAACAAGGAGAGTCACGGCATCCAAGATGGCATTCAGTTCACAGTAGGTGGAGCTCGACGAGGTGGGTAGTCTACGGCCAATCCATGAATCAGCCGGCACAGGCGGCTCCATGGTGGGGGAAAACACAGCACATGCCGCCCTCCCATCTGCTTGCACAGAACCATCAACATAGACGTGGTGTGCTGCAGGGACAGACGTGGATACATCAGCGATAGTCTCCAGAGCTAACTGTCTCTGCAAGGGGGGATAGACATCCCTCGAGGTCAGTGTATATGTGACAGCGGGGAGGGGGACACGCCAGGGTGGTAAATCTGGGACAGCCGCCTGCACTGGCAGGTCGATGTCAAGGCCACGGAGAATGTCACTCACCACCCTGATAAGGTTATGACCTCCTGCTCGAAGTGGGAGCCTGGGTGCGTCTGGATCAAGGGACGTCCTCATGACAGCAGAGAAGTACGGAGCAAGAAGGGGGTAGTGAAGACACTTAACAGTAAAATAGGACACATTGGCATAAATCCTCTCCACAAGATCGGGTAAGTTGAGCTCCAACTGCATACTCACAATACGGGTAGAGAGAGAACATCCCAAGATAAATCTCATGACTCGATTCTGGAACTTTTCAAGTGGCTCGAGAGCTGGTTTAGGAAGTTGACACAAGGCAGGAGACAGATAGTCAACCACTGACCGAAGTAGTAGGATGTAGAGGGTCCTCGCCACTGGGATGGAGACTCCTGCAGCATTGTTGGCAAGCCACTTGACAGGTGCAAAGCGGGGCTCCAGACGGTCAAGAAGGCTCTTCACAAAGGGATGAATTCGTTGACGAGCAGGTATAGCTGGGGTGATCCGGACAGGTGCACCTAAATACGTGTACTGTGTGCAGTGAGGGATGACATTACCACCCATGGCGAATGCGGGCAGTGCTCTGCAGTTGCGTGAAGTAAAAATCCTGCTTTTTTCTGGGGAGATAATAAGGCCACAGGAGGTAGCAGACATGTAAAAGTCATGGAGCATGTGCTGAAGGTCGTGAGTTGAGGTCGTGTGGATGCATATGTCGTCCGCATAGCAGGTAACTGTAGTACCGGGGATGACAGGAAGGAGGGAGAGTAGACGATGCATAAGGATATTGAATAGAAAAGGACTTAGCACACCCCCCTGAGGAGTACCCAGTTCAAACCGTTCATAGGAGCTATACGACCCTTTAAAAAGGACGCTTGATGTTCTGTTGCAGAGATATCCCCGTATCCATTTCAGTATGTTCCCCCGAACTCCAAAGTCCACCAGCTGGTCAAGAATAATTTCCTTGTTGGCTATATCGAAGGCAGATTTGAGGTCCAGGAAGGCGACCACACTGGTGGGAGAAAGACGGGTGTAGAGTTCAGCGAGGCAGTGATGTGTGCTCCGTTGTGGGAGGAAACCATAAAGACTGGGGGAGAGTTTATCCTGTAGACGGTGCATGAGCCGGGCAAGAAGGATGCGTTCAAACACTTTGCTGAAGCAGGAGGTGAGGGAGATAGGCCTAAATTTGTCGGTTCCAGGTTTTGGTAGAGGAATAATAGTGCTTCTGGTCCAGGCAGAGGGCACATGCCCCAAGCAAAAGCAAAGATTGAAGAGGCGCAGTAGGGGGTTACCAGGAACTTTCTGAAGAAGACGGAGAACTTGATATGTAAGACCATCCTCCCCAGGGGCAGTAGCCTTAATCCTAGCAAGAGCACGTCGTAGTTCATCCTCTGTGAATGGGATGTCATCCTCTTCATCCGTCTGTAGTAATGCACCCATTAGGCGGAGGTTACGAACACTGCGGTGGGTGGAGAGTGCCTCTTGAACGTTCCCGGGAAGGTTGCAAGTTTGTGACTGTGCTGACCAGGTAGTAATGAGGTCCTGAGCGTACTCAAGTGGACTGTGGTGTAGAGCACAGGTGGGTTTCTTCTTGACAGCCTTCCTTATAAGATGCCACATAGTCCCAGCGCTAGTCTGATGGTTAATACTATCCGTAAATTTCTGCCAATACTCCGTGTGCACACACTTCTGCAGGGCAACTAGATCATCCCTCGCCAACTGATATTGGTGCAGGTGGTCAGGGGTGGGCTGTCTTTGAAAGGAGAGTCCAGCATCCACAGCTGTCCTTTCCGCCTGGGCAATACGCTGATCCAAAGTCCAGGAATGGGCCTCAGGGCGACGTGGAACGTGTGGTCTGAGAACATAATGCGTGTAGAAGTCATGTGTAGAATCCACCAGTGAGTTGTATAAGCTGTCTGGAGAAAGGAGATCAAAAGTGGGAAGGAGGTGAGAGATAAAGGAAATATAAGTGGGACAGTATTTGGGAGGGATAGAGATGCGGGTGCGGTGATGGGAGAGGGTAGCTGGAGTCTGAAGTATGGAGTATTTCAGGCTAAGGGCAACATGGTCAGAAAAGAGAGAAGGGATAGAAGAGCAGGAGACATTAGGTTCCACAAGGCCAGCTGTGAGAATGTGATCTACAGTACCCCCACGAGCGTGTGTGGCACCACCAGTATCCCAGCGGGTGAGGCGGTAGCGGCGGATGTAGTCGAGCAGAGGCTTGCCACCGCGATTGGGAGTGAGAGATGAGTCACCAAGGGCGGGGTGTCTGGCGTTAAAATCCCCCATATAGATCATTCCACTGTCTGTAGGTATTGGAAGGGCTGGTAGATTAATCACACCTGGGGCAGAGTAGACATTGCACAATCGAAGAGTACCATTCCCGACAGTGATTTCAAAGAGCTGAAAGGTCATATCAACTTGTGCAGAAGAACCAAGGAGCATGTGAGGTATGGAGAAATGAATGTAGGTAATGAGTCCTCTTCTGGTATAATGCACATATGAAACATACCCTGTGAGCATAGGAGCCTCCTCCCCTGGTGGTGCACCACCAGGAAAAGCCTCTTGTATGAAAATAACCTGCGGATGATGACGATAAACATAGGCTCTAAGTGCAGTGAGTTTAGGAGAGTGTCTAATTCCAAAGGCATTCCAAGAGATGGCATGAAATTGTATGCGACTAGCGAATCTTATTCTTATTTTTGCGGAAGGCAGAAGTGGGCGGGGCACTGTCAGACAGAGCATGGGATGAAGAAGACCTAGGCTGCACATCAGTCAACTTCTCAAGGTGGGAGGCGACCTTATTAAACTTGTCAGTGAGAGTCGTGATGGTGTCAACAACAGCTTGATGAGACTCGACCAAACTTGCGAGAGTCCTTTCCATTGTATCTTGCTGGGTGACCATACTGTCAATGCGGGCACCTATGGTATCAAGGCGAGCTGTGAGAGCTGTACAGCGGGACTCCAGGGTAGCAACAGCCTTACGGAGAGCAATGATGTCAGCAGAGTCAGGAGGACGTAGAGAGGAAGGTGCGGCGATGGGCGGTGGCGGGGGCAGTGGAGCGCGCTCTGGTGGTGTGGCATGAGACCGTCTAGCACAGCCATGCCAGACGTGAGAGAGAGAGAGAGAGAGAGAGAGAGAGAGAGAGAGAGAGAGAGAGAGAGTTATAAAAAGTTTTGTGAAATATATACATATATATATATATATATATATATATATATATATATATATATATATATATATATATATATATATATATATATATATATATATATATATATATATATATATATATATATATATATAGATAGATAGATAGATAGATAGATAGATAGATAGATAGATAGATAGATAGATAGATAGATAGATAGGTAGATGGATAGATAGATAGATTAATAGATAGATAGATAGAAAGATAGATAGATAGATAGATAGATAGATTGATAGATAGACAAACAGAGAGGTTGTAAAATTTAACAGGTTAAGAGAGAGAGAGAGAGAGAGAGAGAGAGAGAGAGAGAGAGAGAGAGAGAGAGAGAGAGAGAGAGAGAGAGAGAGAGAGAGAGAGAGAGAGAGAGAGAGAGAGAGAGAGAGAGAGAGAGAGAGAGAGATTATTTTATTTTATTTTATTAATTTATTGCGCCAAGGCGTCAGACATTACATGAGTTCATACAAATAATGCTTCAAATGGATACAAAACCAAGAGTTGAACATGGTTTACAGGGAGGTGTACATATTGATAAAACATTGCTGCATACTAACACACAACTCACAGTATGGCAGCACAGAGTACATTATATGCAAAAGTAAAGCTCAGAGAAACGCAGAATGCACAAACAGAATTATACAGCAACATACAGAAAATATATGTATAATTCAATATAATTAATGGCCACCAAAGTGAGGATAGCGAGCAAGAATAACATCAAGGTTGTCATCATTAAGTAAAAATGAGCAGATCTGTATTAAGTTCTGACCTCGTGGTAAAACATCTCTCACTGTGGGGCACTGAAGACAATAGTGGTCAAGAGTGTTAGCATTAGGATGGTCGCATAGTTTACAGGAGGTGTACTGTGGCATATCTAGAGTCTGGGAGACCTGCCATAAAGGCCGATACCCCATTCTGAGCCGAGCACTAACTACATTGTTTTTCCGCACCATTAACCCGCGTCTGCGATACTTGTAGCGACTGTGAAGAAAGTGATCATGGTGCTGTATGGACACACTGTTGGCCCTCTCCGTGTCCCTTCGCTGGACCGTCATGGCAAACCCAGCTGAGTAGATGATGTTACGTAGGCATCGGAGGGAGGGCTCAGCGTCCACAGCATGCCCATCCAGCATACAGGCCGCCTTGGCAAGACGATCCGCTGTGTCATTGCCAGTCAGCCCAATGTGGGATGGAGTCCAAACAAATGACACAACAAGAGAAGCATCCCGAGCGGCCGCGAGGCGACATAGTATATCTCCCACAGCACGACCACAGATAGGTCTTGGCGAGGATAGGGCTTGTAGGGCCGATTGGGAGTCACAAATTATTACACCATTCACTCGTCGTCGAACAAGGAGAGTCACGGCATCCAAGATGGCATTCAGTTCACAGTAGGTGGAGCTCGACGAGGTGGGTAGTCTACGGCCAATCCATGAATCAGCCGGCACAGGCGGCTCCATGGTGGGGGAAAACACAGCACATGCCGCCCTCCCATCTGCTTGCACAGAACCATCAACATAGACGTGGTGCGCTGCAGGGACAGACGTGGATACATCAGCGATAGTCTCCAGAGCTAACTGTCTCTGCAAGGGGGGATAGACATCCTTCGAGGTCGGTGTATATGTGACAGCGGGGAGGGGGACACGCCAGGGTGGTAAATCTGGGACAGCCGCCTGCACTGGCAGGTCGATGTCAAGGCCACGGAGAATGTCACTCACCACCCTGATAAGGTTATGACCTCCTGCTCGAAGTGGGAGCCTGGGTGCGTCTGGATCCAGGGATGTCCTCATGACAGCAGAGAAGTACGGAGCAAGAAAGGGGTAGTGAAGACACTTAACAGTAAAATAGGACACATTGGCATAAATCCTCTCCACAAGAGGGGGCAAGTTGAGCTCCAACTGCATACTCACAATACGGGTAGAGAGAGAACATCCCAAGATAAATCTCATGACTCGATTCTGGAACTTTTCAAGTGGCTCGAGAGCTGGTCTAGGAAGTTGACACAAGGCAGGAGACAGATAGTCAACCACTGACCGAAGTAGTAGGATGCAGAGGGTCCTCGCCACTGGGATGGAGACTCCTGCAGCAT
>JAXCGZ010018877.1:195000-210000 GCA_037179515.1 Halocaridina rubra
ATCTTGGAATCTCCCCCGACTCCAGTGACTTTTTAAATATGATACTTAGTGCCACTGATATTGAGTTTGTGCATTTTTTAAGCACATGAGGGGATATGTCATCAGGACCTGTAGCTTTATGAACATCTAAATCCATCAGCGCTTTGCATACCTCTGTGGCTGTAAGGTTGATGTTCTCTAATACCGGCCCTTGAGCTTCTATCACTGCAATCTGAGGGGGTGGGGTATTTTCTACTGTAAATACTGACTGAAACTCCTTGTTCAATTCTTTGCAGATCTCTTCATCCGTCTCAGTGATGCTTCCATCCGCTCTCTTTAGCCTTAAAACCTGTTCTTTTACCTTCAGTTTTCCTCTGATAAAGCTGTGGAAAAGCTTGGGATTTTCTTTAGCCTTCCTGGTGATGTCCCTTTCATAGTCTCTCTCTGCCTCTCTCCTTGAGTAGCACATTACAGAGAAACTTGTCTGTGTGAATTTCTTGTATCTTTCATGACAAATTTATAAGATCAACTCTTGGAGTTGTTAACTTTAAATGGGTGTTTATAATAATATCAACAATAAATTAATCTCTTAATTGATTTTTTTTGGTCAAAATAGATTCATCTCTTATTCTTGTTAGAAGACTTGATGCAACCTAAATATTTCGCTCTGTAATTTCTAGTTTATATAAGTTACTAATTAATGTAAGTTAGATCTTTTGAACCAAAGTTCCAGTTATTTTTTTTTTTTGTCATTTATCTCTGTACTAAAGGATTTTTTTATACCTTTCTAAAATCACATATCTTTGGCAAGGTTTCTGTATACTGTATAGTGTATACCTTAACTATAATATATATATATATATATATATATATATATATATATATATATATATATATATATATATATATATATATATATATATATATATATATAGGAACTTGATGACTGCGTATAAACCGAGCTGTTGAGCTGCACTTGTTTATAAACAATAGTAGTATTACTCTAACTCTCTCTCTTTCTGTACTTACATTTTGCGCCGTTGCTGTGATAAAGAGTAGTACAAATCCAGCTCTAGCAAATACCGTTACACTTTTCATTTTAATCTTAATTCACGATTCCATACATAAAACCATTTCAAATAATCTTTTCATACCGCACTTTATAATCACTTGTAATCATAAGAACTGTATAATTACGTCCATCTCTTCAACAACTGTAATTGTAACACAAAAGCTTCCATGCTTCTTCCTCTCTGTCAGCACAATACTATCTCACTTACAAGGACATTGTTCCCTGCCAGTGTGCGATATTCAGGTGTTGGTGAACACTTGTGAAGGTTGTTTCTCTTTGTTATTTCCTTCTACTCGATCCCTTGTAACGAAACTTCGGAACTCTTGAAGAATTGGAACTTACCTCTTATCAACAGTGAGAAATAGCTAGGTTAGGTCAGAATATGAGTTTAAAGGCAACGATCAAATTTTAACCAAAGCTAACCTAATCTTTCTTCGTTGTCGATAATAGGCAAGTCCCAGTTCTTCAGGAGCTCTGGAAATGACCATTTGGAGTTCCGAGTGGAGACATTGGCCCGATTTCTTAAACAGTGTAAGCCTAGGATACCATATTGTTAGTAAGCTTGACACACACAAATGGATTTCATAAACGCATCTGACGCGGTTCATGAGTTTATGAAATCCATTTGTGTGTGTCTAGCCAACTAACAATATAGTATCCTAGGTTTACACTATTTAAGAAATCGGGCCAAAGTCTCCACTAGGAACTCCAAACACAGAACCGCGTCAGAAGCGTTTATGAAATCCACTTGTGTGTGTCTAGCTAACTAACAATATAGTATCCTAGGTTTACACTGTTTAAGAAATTGGGCCTTTCACCCAAATCAACTCTGTTCCAGTGCCCTACCCTCATAAATGTTGATGGTAGGCTGGTAGAAAGGAGATTCGACTCAAAAACCTTGAGGCATAGTCAAGTTCTAGCCTCCTTTAATGATATTTACGAGTAGTACAGTTGTCTCAGAATAACATCTACAAATCTACAAATAATGAATAAGACTTGAAAAGGATTAGTGTTAGAAAGAGTGTCAGACCGAAAATAGTAGGGGCATTGTAAATACAAGCCTCATGTAAAGACATCAGTGAAACAGCGACGCCTTATGAACTTAGGAAGAGCTGCCGATAAAAATATGAAGAAGCCATAGAATTAAAGAAAATGAATTGAATCCGATCTGTAATGCGGAGATTTTCGCTTATCTATTCTTAGTATTCATCTATTTAAAGTCATTGGTTTGTGTAGCATTTTTGTTGTTAATAGCATTTTATTTCCCTTATGGCAAGAATACTATAATAAGGCACCGGTTTATGGGTCACAATATGTCCCCATTCGAAATGGGGTGGGCACAGGCATGTATTGGATAAGAAACAAAATATCCACATTAGACTGCTGCTACCCAAAGAGGTTTGCCCGTATTATAAACTGGGATGGTTAGGTACCATAATCGAGTACGTACTGTTTATGGATTTAATTTTATATATATAATTTTCTTTGGGCTGAGGAGCATCATTATCATTCTTTCTATCATTATCATCACTGTCATTATCATCTTTACTATCAACTTCATTCAAGATTTTTTTTTTAATGTCAGTGAAATAATTGAAGGTGTGTTTTCTAGGAAATGATTTGCACTTGACAAATTTTAGTTGTTGTAGTAAATACAGATAATGGTACAGAAGATAATCTTCATGATGAGTATATTTTTGTGTTATACGTTTAGACAGGGTTTTACTGGTACTCTTAAATGTTAGCAGGTAATTCTTGGTTCCATTGTATTGCATGTGAAGGCTGTCCAATGCTACTGAAAAGTCATTAATTGATAAGTAATATTTGGTCTGTAAATATTATGGATTTTTAAATATGTGGTGATTTTGTAAGCTTTTAATGCAAATAGTATGGATTTTCAATGTTTTGTGATTTTGTAAACTTTTGATTACTCTTTGTAGTTTTGGAAAGCCTCAAAGTTTCTTCTTCCATCGTTAAATGGCAAATGAAGGTATGTAAGCTTTTAAATACATTCTATACACAGAGCGGAACTCTTTGATCGAGTTTCCTGCTTCTGGAAGTATTTCCCGATTTCCGCGAAATTATGTTGCGTTTTTTGCCTGAATATTAACATTTGAAATAATTGTACTTATAAAAACAAAAACAAAAAACAAACAAACTTTATTTCCATTTCAATACAATGGGTATTCGTCAGCCAGGGCAAGCCCCAACCCCCCACTGTGGTGTCCAACCACAGCAGTTCCTGCCAGTAAACAGCTTAAACTCTCGGTCTTGGACGGGAACCGATCTTTCTACCTCGTGAATGCGAAGCCAGCGCGTTACCACTGTACTAGCCAGCAGGTTTATAAATGCGAAAACTTTAAATAAATTCTTTGGCTCGCCGAAGTTGCTGCTAAAACCTGGAGACCTTTGTTGAAACCTGTAGTGGAGCGACACTAAACAGACATTAGGATGATGCCTTTGGAAGAGGCTCAGCAGTTCCGGTTTTACGTCATGGACTCCCTTTTCAACCAAGGGCTGGGACAGTTGCCTTCCTTCGAAGGACTTGTTTTGGCAGATGTAATCGTTACCCTGAGTGCATGTCCTTGCTAACCTCAGACCGTGACGGGGCGCGAACCTTCGACCTGAATCCTCAGAGTCGCGGACGCTACCGCTTGAGCCACGGTGACTACGGAAGTGGCGACACCAATTAGAAAACAATTGAAAACGTGAAATATATTTTATGGCTCGCAGAGGTAGCTGCTAAAACCAGAGGACCCAGGTTATTGCCCATAACAGAATGCCATTGAACGTGCTTCATGTGTATGCATTTGGAAATGACCGATCAGTGATGAGACCAATTGGAGAATGAACTAGTACACAACAAGGATATGTTTGCTTGTCCTTTAGTTCAACAACACTTCCTCACTCACGCGACAACTGAAAGCCATCTAACAGTAATATTTATTTACCACTTCTAAATAAATTTTAGGTATTAGATGATATCTACTAAGAGGTTAACCGATATGCCTATAAATATCAATTAATATCTATTGGATAGATTTTATTTACTCTCGGAAATAAATCTATTCTATTGATACGACTGGCTAACTCTTCGACCTACGACTGCTGTGTGCTGTTGGCGGGATGCTCGACCTACGACTTCAATCTTCAGTAAAGGCAACTTGCAGCTGGAATGGATTCCATTTCGTGGAGAAATCTCATGAGGTCAAGATAGCATCCATCACCATTCTAAGCTATTCTTCTCATTAAAACAAGCTTTCAGTATCCATTTTTGTAAGTATAGTAGCTTTAGGTCATGTGGTCTTAACATATGATTTTATTGCAGTTATATACTGTAATGTCTTTTATACTTTTGGTTGTCTGTTTTTAGATTTTTAAATTCAAGCATTGCCTTTGAAATATAAATTTTCTAATTGATTTTTTTTTTATGAGCGTGACACCGGGGACAGGCAGAAACTGCCCTCATCAATAAAGGCCCGGGCACGAGAAAATTCCAAGACGAAGGAAAAGAAAAAGGTTAAGGACAAGGCAGAGATGAGGTGATGTTACACAAAGGAAAACGACAGACAGAAAAAAAAAACAGTCAAAGTACAGAGGACCCAGATATATGGAGGACTATGCTCTGAGATGACGATAGATCTGCTTTTTGAAGGATGAAAGGTCATAAGAATTAGGAAAGACAGAAGGAGGAAGAGAGTTCCAGAGTCCGGAGGTAGATGGGAAAAAGCAGTCGCTGCACCAACCAATCCACGAGCTACAAATCTCCACACAGCACCTGTGAGATGAAGCCGCTTGGCGAGTGTTATGCGGCCTCGGCAGTGGAGGAGGGATGCAACTCGCCAACTCATCAGAGCAGCGATGGAAGTAGTAGCGATAGAAAAGCGAAAGGGAAGATACCTTACGGCAAAGAGAGAGAGAATCCAAATTAGAAGTAAGAGAAGGATCATTAATGAGTCTGACTGCCTTAGATTCAAACCTATCAAGAAGATAAGTAAAGGAAGAAGCACCCCAGATGTATGAGCAGTATTCTAAGCAGGGACGGATAAGACCTTTGTAAATTTTAAGTAACTGCAATGAGGAAAAGTAATGACGAAAACGAAACAAAACTTCCAATTTTTTTTATGAAGATTTATAAAATTGGATTATGTGATTCCTCCAAGACAAGTTAGAGGCTATATGGACTCCTAATATGTTGATAGAGTTAAGAGGGTAAATTTCATTAGTTTTGAAGACACTAGGGTTATCAGGAGGAGAAGAAGATAAAGAGATAGCCAGAAACTGTGTCTTGGAGGCATTGAATTTTACTAAATTTTGAGTGCCCCATTCAGATACTCTCTTCAAATCGGAGTTAAGAGTAGAAGAAAGAGTGATACGAGATTGATTACGAGTAGCAGATGAAGGTATGAAGAAAAGGCAGAGGAAAAGTGAAGGGTAGAATCATTAGCAAAGGCATGAAGAAGAGAGGGAGATGGGGATTGTAGAAGATCGTTGATAAAGAGAAGGAAGAGAGTTGGTGAAAGAACAGAGCCCTGTGGAACACCACTGGTAACAGAGAAAGGGCTAGATGTCACGCCATCAACAACTACAGATATAGAACGGTCAGTAAGAATACTGGAAATCAGAGAACAGAAAGAAGGGGTAAAGCCATAGGCAGGGAGTTTGGCCAACAGAGCCTTGTGCCAGACTCTGTCAAGAGCCTTAGAGATATCAAGGGCGACGACAAAGGATTCCCCATAGTTCCTCAGAGAAGATGACCACACATGAGTAAGATAGGACAGGAGATCACCAGTGGATCTTGCCTTGCGGAAGCCGTACTGGTGATCGGAGATAAGTGAGTTAGATTCAAGGCGTTTCAAGAAGTGAGAATTGAACAAAGTTTTGAAAACCTTAGCAATAGAGGAGGTTAGAGCAATAGGTCGATAGTTAGAAGGAATAGAGCGGTCACCCTTCTTAGGAATAGGTTGAACTAGAGCATGCTTCCAAGATGAAGGATAGATACTGGTTGATAGAATGAGGCGAAAAAGACGGCAAAGCGCGGGAGCCAGTTCGTCGGCAAACTCCTTAAGGAACCTTGCAGGGATTCCATCTGGACCAGATGCCTTGTTTGTCTTTAGTGAACGAAGAACCTTATGAACTTTGCATGAAGAAAGGATAAGGGAGGGCATAGGGTTAGAGAGGGGTAAAGACTGAGGAACAGGTGCGCTGGAATCATTGATAGAAGAGTTGGCAGAAAAATGAGAGCCAAAGAGAGTGGCTTTGTCAGTGGGAGAGCAAGCTATAGAACCATCAGAACGAATGAGAGGGGGAAGGCTTGAGTTACAAAAGTTTTTGGAGAGGTTTTTGGTTAAGGACCAGAAGCATTTGTCAGTGGGAGAGGACTTAAGGTCATCAACATTCCTCCTTATAAAGGAAGCCTTAGACCTTCGAATCTGAGCAGTACAGCGATTCCTAGCTATTATAAAAGCAGAGCGAATTAAATCGGAAGGAGAGGCTAGGTAAGATCGGTGAGCCTAATTCCTAGCCTGGATAGACATGAAGCAGGCACGGTCAAACCAAGATTTAGGGGGAGAGAAGGTTTTTGTAGAAGAGGGGATGTATGCCTCCATTCCCGCGGTCATGATCTCGGCAACTTTTAGAGCTACCTGATTAGGGTTGCGGGACCTAAAGCAGTAGTCATCCCATGGGAAGTCAAAGAGAAAGTTACGCAAATTTTCATGTTGGGTACGCTCGAAGTGCCAAAGGCGGCACTGAGTAGGAGGGATTGGTGGTGGGGGAGCGAAAATGGAAGAGACTGAGATTGTGTCTTTGGGAAATATTTTTATTTTTGAATTTAAATTAACAGGGTGAAAGATGCATATCCTGTCCATCTATTCTGATGGTCTCCTTGTAGGTATTTCTTGTCTATAAGAAATGTATGTATGTGCAAAAGTTCTTGGAACATAATATATGAAGAATTAGCTAAGTCCATGGCATTTATTCTCTTACTGTAGACTCTCATGTAGTTATTTACGATCTTATTATCTTATATATATATATATATATATATATATATATATATATATATATATATATATATATATATATATATATTATCAAATAATCACATTACATATGTGAAAACATGAATCATTTTTTACCCCGACCGGGACTCGAACCCAGGACTTATGATTACTAAGTCAAGGCGCTATGATTCATATATATATATATATATATATATATATATATATATATATATATATATATATATATATATATATATATATATATATATATATATATATATATATATATATATATATATATATATATATATATATATATATATATATATATATATATATATGTGTGTGTGTGTGTGTGTGTGTGTGTGTGTGTGTGTGTGTGTGTGTGTGTGTGTGTGTGTGTGTGTGTGTGTGTGTGTGTAGTCAAAATATTTATGTAATCCGAAGCTTAAATCTTATCACCCAAAAATAGATTTGATCCCTAAACTTAGTATACACATACCACAGTTGCTGAATCAGAAATGTGTGGAATAGAAACAATAGTCTTTGGATTCAAGAGCTTTTATATCTGTATACGGTATTTGTATAACGATACTCTGTTTGCTGCCAGTAATTCATTTTATTTACTTAAAAGTACCTTGATGTACTGTAACTCTCGTGTATGAAGGTCATAGTCTATTTAACACAGTCTTTTCTTTAACGATTTTCACACATCTTTTCACCAGATTTCATCATAATTCTCTTAACTCCGTATTGTTGGCAGTTTTCCTCAACTTCCACACTTTTGCAGCTGATAACGTCATCGCACGATCTCCAGTACGTCATATTTTGATCCTCATGAATAAAAGATTTTCAGGGTTCCTTTTCTTAGGGCTTGTTTACTTGATTACTTGATCCTTATGGTGCTCATGTATGTTTTGGAAATATAGATCCTTATATTAGTATATTGTCGTATTCATTGATTATGTGTACAAATGCAATATCATATGCCGAAGTGTTAATATTCAACATACAATATCTTGCATTACAAAAATAATTTAAGATTTTCGTCATTATGCACTTGCACAATGACGATGTGTGAGTAGTGTTTTATATGGGACATTAATCTGGCTAAAATCTTAATCTGACAACAACATTAGAATCAGTGTATACCTAGATATGTTTTTATATTCTTGTAGAATTATATAGCAGGCATTAGAGTCGTAGGTAGAGAATAGTTTGCCCAGTAGGTGCCATCTTGTTGGCACGGACTGAGGTTAGTAAGGGCATACACTCAGGGTAACGATTACATCTGTCAAAACAAGTCCTTCGCAAGAAGGCAACCGTCCTAGCCCTTAGTAGAAAAGGGAGTTCGTGACGTAAAACCGAAACAACAACAACAAGTAGGTGCCATCTTGTTATTGTGCCCACGAACGCATTCTGGCTTCACGGCCTCCTAAGCTGTGGTGCCAATTCGCAAGTTCACTTTGGCATTCTCAGTATAGGTTAAGTACTTAGATATAGGATGGATCTTTGCAGGTGTTAGAACTCAGTTTTTATAATGGGCAGAAGTGCTCGTCTTTCATCCCTCATTAACTAAATGGATGAAGCTAGTGAAACAGTATTTTAATGCAGTGCAAATAACTTTATTTAGTCCTGGAAAAACGCAGTGTTAAATACATAGAAATCGTAATGACATTGAATATACCAGGATTTTTCCAATAGATGCAGACATTTATCGATGGAGATTTTGTTTTTACCCAGCCGGAGGGTTGCTCGTAGGTGTAGTTGTAGTTGTAGATGTTGTTGCGGTTGTAGTTGTTGTTGTTGGTGTAGTTGTTGTAGTTGTTGTTGTTGGTGTAGTTGTTGTTGTTGTTGTTGGTGGTGGTGTAGTTGTTGTTGTTGTCGGTGCGAGTGTAGTGGTTGTGGTTGTAGTTGGTGGAGCTGTTGTGGTGGTAGTAGTTGTAGGTGCTACGGTTGTGGTAGTTGTTGTAGGTGGTGTTGTTGTAGTCGTGGTTGTTGTTGGAGGTGTGGTGGTAGTTGTTGAAGTAGTTGAAGTTGATGTGGAAGTTGTTGAAGTAGTTGAAGTTGAGGTAGTAGTTGTTGGCGCAGTTGTAGTGGTGGTGGAGGTGGTGGTGGTTGGTGGCGTTGTTGTTGTGGTAGTTGTGGGTGGTAGTGTTGTTGTTGTTGTGGTAGTTGTGGGTGGTAGTGTTGTTGTTGTTGTGGTAGTTGTGGGTGGTAGTGTTGTTGTTGTTGTCGTTGGAGCCGCAGTAGTGGTACTGGTTGTTGTCGCTGGAAGTTGTGAAGTCGTAGTCGTTGCTGGAGTACTCGTGGTTGGTGGTGAAGTCATTTCAGGGGTAGTCGTTGTTGTTAGGGGTTTGGTTGTGGTTGTAGTTACTGGTGGGGTAGTTGTAGTTATAGGAACGTTTGGTGAAGGAGTGGTACTGGTTGTAGATGATTCTGGGGGCGGTTGTGATGGTGGCGACTGTGATGGTGGTGGTTGTGATGATGGTGGTGGCGATACTACTGATGATTCTGCAATATGGGAAATAAAATTTTTAGAAATTTGATCTTTATCGAATTTCTGGTATCGTTAGTTTTCGCACTAATCATAACTTAAACAGTTCCAAATCATTATCTGCTGCTTTACCCAGATAACTCTCGTTATCTGGTTGCTGTTTGTCACTAACCATTTTGAGACATTGGTTTTGGCTCTGTGATTTCCAGCAGAGTGCCCCTCATAATTCCAGCACACCATTGTTTCAGGCTTCGGAACGTCACCAAATTGAGTTGGATAGCTCCCCCAGCAGTTTGATCCGAAATCCACATTTTATTATAAGTTTATATCATTTTATTTATAATAATTGTCTGTGAAAATGGTGTTTTCTTGTCATTTATATTCTATATCAAATATAAATGGACCATTGAAATAATATTTAAAGCAATTTTTGGATTTTGTTTTACATAATGGTGTATCATAATTGCAAAAGAGCATTATACTTTTTCTGAACGTTAAATACTGTATCAGTTTCCAATATAAGATGGATATAGGATGAAACTGTAGGGGAAACAGCCTAGTTAAACTCAGTGCCGTTCCCATAACCGAATCATTTTGTCCTGGTGTCAGGAAGGGCACTTTAGAGTCAATAGTGCCAAACCAAATTGACATGAAAAACTAAGCAGAGCCAAAGTAACATGTGGGGGGCATTACCGTAACAGCAAACGCAGTCATTTCCTTGGCACCCTTTGGACATCGTCTTTCCAGAGCAGGCAGCGTTCTTGGATTGGCACACTCCGTTCAGATCCCCGCAAGCCTTGGTTCTCCAGCAGGCTTAAAAAAAGATGGAAAGATGTTTAAGGCTAAAAGGAAATATCGAATAATTCTCAAACTACGCCATGAATTTGTGACATCTTTTATTTTATATATACTCGCATGGTTTTTAAGTTTTTACATAAAACTTAGTATTTCCAGTATTATATATGATTTTTTAACTATGAAGTCTTTTCTTATTTACGGCAACTTAGCTTTAGAAATGCATGAAATTTTTAATAATACTTATTTTTTTTTTGGTATTGAACTCTTGGCGTGCTTTAATGTTATCATGCGAAATAAGATATGGTTCTGAGCCATGATCCACAGAGCTAAAAAAATCCTTTTTCACCCTTAGCTTTTGAAATGGAAGCATTTTTCATTTTTGATTTGTAATTAAATTCTCATTTATTATGCTCCTTTTGTACTTACGTGCACAGCAGATGCAGTTCTTGTACCCTTTAACTCCTTTCTTCTTCTTGATGCCGCTGCATTTGTCCCACTTGAACTGTGCTGTACCACTGTTCTTTTTGCAGTTGCTCTTGGTTCGGCACTTATTCTCTGGAAGTAAACATACATACATACATACATACATACATACATACATACATACATACATACATACATACATACATACATACATACATACATACATACATACATACATACATACATACATACATACATACATACATACACACATACACACATACATACATACATACATACATACATACATACATACATACATACATACATACATACATACATACATACATACATACATACATACATACATACATACATACATAAACAATGACCGTAATTCCCCTTGTACAGGGAACTATTCGAGGCAAAGCACATCTATTCATCAGAGTCAATTCGCCTTCTTTTCACGTATAGATTATAAGGGAAGTTTAATATATATTTGTTCGCTTTACTGTTTGGTGTGTCATTTTTAATCCCTATTCGAATAAGGGTGGATGCAGACAGGTTAGAGCTGGGGAATTAAAGCTTAATGTCCTTCCTAACGCTCCGCGGTGGAGGTGGACGCGGGTTTGTCATTTCCCGACTCGCGCGGTTTACCACTGAGCTACTGGGCCCCCTTGAAGCTTAATTTATGTAAAATTACATAATCCCGGTGGTTTTCTTGTGTAAACCCTTAAAACAAGGTTAAATAACCCTAAAAAATAACTTATTAACGTCTTGTAAAATCATTTGGCTTTTTTCTGAAACTTTTGCGGTCGTAGGTCCTTCCTGACACTAACTATCTCCATTTCTAAATTCATACACTTCTCACAAGATTTTATTTTGCCCTGCATTGCGTTACATTGTTTTTACGGCCGGAGGCCCTTACTGATACTAACCGTCTTAATTTTAAGCTTTTATTTTTGCCTTGCTTAGTGTTACCTTGTTTTTACGGTCGCATGCCCCTCCTGGTACTAACCATCTTCATTTCTAAATTCATATCAATCTCATAAACTTATTTTTCTGTGTATTGTGGTACTTTGTATATATATATATATATATATATATATATATATATATATATATATATATATATATATATATATATACCTATATATATATATATATATATATATATATATATATATATATATATATATATATATATATATATATATATATATATATATATATATATATATATATATATATAAAATATAATATAATATAATAAGTCTTGAATCATATTGCTATTGTCTTAAGATATTAAGGAAAGGTATAGACTTTTTTTTTTTTTTTTTAAGAATCATTACTTTCTTATGTTATTATTTTACTTTATGTGAATTATGATTTCGAAACTGATATCTTCCTACAGAAATATAGAAAACTTTTGACATGATGTCTTTCTTCTTTGAATATGGACAAATTTTTTAAAGTTAATATTTGATTTTTCTTTTAATATAGAATTCTGATTTGTCATGAAAAATTCTGGAGCACACCCAAGAAACTTCTCCAGATGTAATCGTTACCCTGAGTGCATGCCCTTGCTAACCTCAGACCGTGACGGGGCGCGAACCCTCGACCTGACTCCTCAAAGTCGCGGACGCTACCGCTTGAGCCACGGTGACTAAATATATATATATATATATATATATATATATATATATATATATATATATATATATATATATATATATATATATATATATATATATATATATATATATATATATATATATATATATATATATATATATATATATATATATATATTTTATATAGCATTACGATTTTGTTTTCTTAAGGAAAATATTAGTAACACCCTCAAGAAGCTTACTTTTCTTGTAGCAGCAGACGCACTTCTTTGACTTACAGTATTTATTCCCTTTAATTTTAGCACCGTTGCACTTATCTTTCTTCTTGATACATTTTCCCTTTATTTTGGAACACCTCTGTTGAGCTGCACATCCTGCAATATTGTAAGAAAATTTTAGACCTAACTCTTAAATACTATAAAATTTCATTTTAAAGATGTTAAAGAAAGCTTGAAGCTTTAGAAAAGTACAAATATCTTATGAATACTGAAGTAAGATAAAATAAATGCTCAATTATATGTGAAAGCATGAATTATATTTTGCCCCTGCCCGGGATTCGAAACTAGGACACATAATTCAGTTGGTAGCGCCTTGGTACAAAAGTAAGATATATTTAAAGCTAATCTTAACATCGGCACAAAATTATAAAGGGATCTTCAGTTAGTTCGTATAAAATACTGCAGCAGCATCGGGGACCCATTTCACATATTTTTTTTTCTACTGTATAAAAGACAGTCTTGACATGGCCAACGAAGCCTCAGTTTTCTATGGATGGACTTCATGGTTGGTGTCATTGATTAAAGATGTGTCTTCAGCTTGATAAAGCTTATGTTGAAATGTGATTTTTTTTTATTCCTTCAATTCCATTTTTTTAAGATCTTGAGAAATTAATATTTTTCTTCTTCTTTAATTTCCATTTTTTTCAAGAAATTTTGAATATCTTCAGTGGAAATTATATATTGGGCTCAATGAAATGAACAAATACTGAATACTATATAGAACATATGTTAAAACCTCTTGTGTTCATATACTGAGGCAAAATACTCAATTATGAAGTAAATTCAACTCACCTCGTTTTGCCGAGACACGACTTAAGGGTTTTTTCACCTTTTTAGGTTTGGTCAAGTCATCATTTTCTTCATTTTTCTTGCCCTCCTCGTTTTTGTTTTTTGACTTTTCTTTATTTTTGTCTTTTCTATTTTTTCCTTTACCCTGGTTTTTTGAATTCGTTTTTAGAGTCTTGAATTTTCCTCGTCCTTTATTCTTATCTGCTTCATTTCCTTCTTTTTTCTCTCCTTTTTTCTTTTTTCCGTCTTTGCCTCTTTTATCATCATTCTTGTTATTATTACCTTTTTTGTTGGGTTTGATTTTTTTCTTTTTGAGCTCAACAAGGTTCTTTTTCTTCTTGGCTGGAGCTTTATCTGAAAGAAGTAAACAAAAGTAATTCTCACTCTAAGGACATTAAGCTTTGTTTGAGTTTCTTTGTCTGCTTTCCGATGGGTCTGATTATTACCCACCATCAGAACAAACAGATTATTTATATTCTTATTGATCACATGTAGGATTTTGTATGTTAATGCGGTTTCAATATCAAATCACGTAAGTTATCCCTAAGTACGAATGGAAATTAATGCTAAATCTTTAATTTGTTATAAAACGAAGCATTTCGTAGGACTTTATAAAAAACATATTTTTTTTATTAGATTGACGTATATGCCATATAACAATGGGGAAAATATTTGCATATGACAAGCTTCCAATCTCTTATTCTCAAATTCCTCTTAGAGTTAAGAGAAAGGTGTCCGTGTATTGATACCCACTTTAAAGAAAGATGAAAAGAAATTATACTTTCAATGTAATATTTGACAAGTGGAAACTGACAGAAAAGTGTCATGAAATGTAAGAAATTTTACAAATTGAATTCAAGCGCCGTCTTCAGTATATCATACCATCAGATCTGCAGCATTCTTTTTTGCCTGGACATTCGAGAGACTTCGCAATGGTTCCATCACATTCTTTTTTCGAAGTGTTAAGGCAAGTTCCCCCACGTTCCTCACATTCCTGTAAATGTTGATCAAGATACACCAGAAAAAAATATTTGCAGAACTTTAGATGAATGTTGTGATCAAGATTTATAGTGATAATAGAAGCTGCTGAGCAAGACAAGTAGTATGAACTTTTCATTTCGAAAATATCATGTATGATGATATTTGGAGTTGAATATTCTGTGAGAAGAGAAGTCTCCCTATTCCCTGGTAGGAATGCAAAGTCTTTAGCATTTATTTAGAAGTAAATGAGTGTTGGAGGGAGAAATGTACAGGGGAGGAGATATGAGGTATGTTGAATGGGCTGGAGGGACCTCGTGAGTGGGATGAATAAATGGCCCATGAAATGTTGAGGTGTAGACGGTAGGGCTTGAGAAAGTTTGCAAGAGGGCTGGTAGTAACCTTTATTTCCATTATACAATGGGTATTCGTCAGCCGGGTTAAGCCCCAACCCCCCACTGTGGTGTCTAGCCACAACAGTAACCACCTGCCCGTAAACAGCTTAAACTCTCGGTCTTGGACGGGAACCGATCTCTCGACCTCGTGA
>JAXCGZ010018877.1:215000-260000 GCA_037179515.1 Halocaridina rubra
AATTTTACTTGCAAGGAGGGTGGCCGAGATTACAGAAGCAAATGCTGGTACGATTAAGGCCGCTTTCACACCAAAGTGGCACGTCGCACGTGGCATGACACGTGCGATGTGCCACTTTGGTGTGAAAGCGGCCTTAATCGTACCAAAATTTGCCTCTGTAATTTCGGCCACCCTCCTTGCAAGTGAAATTAAGGCCACTGTATATAGCTCTCCAGCTCCAACATACGTGGCATGCCACGTGCGACGTTCCACTTTGGTGTGAAAGCGGCCTAGGAGAGCATAAAATGTTTGAGACAAAAAAAGCTCAACTTCTCAGTTAAACAGATCCTACCCAACACCAATGGGCCAATGATTAAAAAGTATTTATAGTATTGTGTTTTAATTATTGGATAATGTTAATCCTATATTGCTGCCGTATGAGCTGGTTGTTTATTTGAAAAATGGGGAGGAATGAGGGATCAGGGCATTCATTATTCATATTTTCATCTAGGGAGGAGTCAAAGCATACAAAGAAGTTCTTGTAGGGAAACCAACTATAACCTGGATATTGGGTCTTTGAATGTACGTGGCTGTGGAAAGAGGGAGAATCAAAGAGAGGCGATTGCTGGCAAATTTTTGAAAAGTAAGATCATAGTCATAGATTTATTGCCAAATATTTAGTATACATACAGGAATAAATATGTACATTATATTCAGAGGCACTAGCCTGCTGAGCAAGAGCTCCTTGGCAGGCAGTTTCATATACATTTCGCATAATTTAAAGTATGACGGCAATAGTTAACAAAAGCTCCAATATAGCAATCTCATACTTATCTTGTCATAAAGCAAAACAGTATTAGCATTGAGTAAAATAATGTTGAAAAGGAAAGGTGTGTGGATGCTTTGGTTAATGGGTGTGTGCTCTGATTCTGTCTTCCCCTTACGGAGGGGATTGCGGTGTTTGTATATAGATAGATCTTCACTTTTGAGTATTTTTTTATATAAAGATTTAAGGCAGACAGTAATATTAAAAAAAAAATAGTTGCTGTCAGATATAATAACTATATTATAACAGTAGTATTCATAGACAGGAAGCTCCAGCTCATTTTATTGATAAGAAGTAGAGGATGGTGGCGTTCTTCTTGTGGTAGTCTGCGTTCATTCAGAAGGTTAAGTGAATACACATTTTGATGTATTGGCCCAGTGGTTGAGCAGCTTCTCTCTTTTTCGGACCTCTATCAAGTAAATATGTGCTTCCCTCATCGCTCATGTAATAAAGTAGGAGACAATTTTCATATCCTGTACGATGTCATAGTTGGTATGTATAGAACACGTGTGTTTATGTGACATTTTGGAGCTGAGAAATTAAGTCCGGATGCCCATCCTAACACCCCGCATCGGGCCTCAAACCAAGTTAGTTGCATCCCGCCTAGCGTCCTCTACCCTTGAGCTACCGTGGCCCCCATGTACAGCACATACATACAGTAACATATTTATGACTTACATATATTTGCTAGCTTACACCTGCATGATCATTTGTTTTACTCAAGTTTGTCTAACAAATGATCACAGGGTTACATGTGTGTAATTCCTCCTTTCTCTACAGCAGATGAACACTTGTGTTGCTTAAAGCTAAACCGTTGTTTTGTTTCCCATCATATGAGAAGGCGGTGTATTGATGAAAATATCCTTTCCCCTTTTAAAGAATAATAATATGAATTAAAAGCCATATTAAGAGGCAACATTTGAAGGACACATATTTATTGGTTGAGAGACACATGGAGAGATTTTTCAATATCATCACCGATATTCATTATTACTCTTCAATTTTTTTTAGAATGGTAAATGACAAACATATTATTAATGAAGTCTGAATGACATTGTGTTACACAAGTTTTTTTTGCTTTCATAACTTGAATATAATGGAAAGAATATTATTTTAGAAGCAGTAAATATTTTAGATAGCGAATTTTAATTAGATTTTTTTATTCTCATTTCAGTGGATCGCCTCGGAAAGTGACAGACCCGCGATCGAGGTAATCGTGGGGCGTTAGGAAGGGCATCTAGCTTAATTCCTCAGCTCTAACCTTTTTATGATCACCCCCACAATGGGGTTAAAAGTGGCTCATAAAATGGAAAACAACAATAACAACAGTTTATTTCTCATTCGTGGAGTTAAAATTATTGTAGTAACGAGATGTTATTAAGGATATTGACATACATTAAAATTAGGTAATTTATATAGATTTAAATGTAATATTCATTCAAGAACCAAGATGAGGTTCTTACGTTTTCTCATGAATAATCCTTTTCTGTCAAGAACCAACACATTTGTTATTTTTACTCCTGTACTTGCTGTTCTTATCTCCTTAAATCCCTTCAAGAATTACTCACAAAACAACCCCTATCTTTCGCTTATGTCATGTCACAGTTAATGGGTAGTTTTTACGTAATTTATTCTCCTTATCTACCCATAACTTTCAGTTTCAATGGATTCCACATTTAAAAATAGATGGAGGCCAAGCGATTTGGCGACAAAGGCCCGATTTATTAAACAGTGTAAACCTAGGATACCATATTGTTAGTTAGCCAGACTCACACAAATGGATCTCATAAACGCATCTGACGCGGTTCTGTGTATAGCTAGGATCCCGTACAGGATCCTAGCCATACACAGAACCGCGTCAGATTCGTTTATGAAATCCATTTGTGTGTGTCTAGCTAACTAACAATATGGTATCCTAGGTTTACACTTTTTAAGAAATCGGGCCCCAAGTGTTTTTAGCCTCAACAAAATTATGAGAGATTTACTGGAACTAAGATCTTCCATTGTCAACGCAACTCTGCCTAAATAACTGGACACCAGGCCTTCTGGTCTCAACACTACAAATGACACAAATCCTTATTATATAAGGGACCATTTGATTTCAATAAAATGGGCAAAATCACTGGAACCAAATATATATATATATATATATATATATATATATATATATATATATATATATATATATATATATATATATATGGTTTTGGTTCCGGTTTTTCGTCACGGACTCCCTTTTCTACCAAGGGCTAGGACGGTTGCCTTCTTGCGAAGGACTTGTTTTGGCAGATGTAATCGTTACCCTGAGTGCATGCCCTTGCTAAGCTCAGACCGTGTCGGGGCGCGAACCCTCGACCTGATGCCTCAAAGTCGCGGACGCTACCGCTTGAGACACGGTGGCTATATATATATATATATATATATATATATATATATATATATATATATATATATATATATATATATATATATGTATATATATATATATATATATATATATATATATATATATATATATATATATATATATATATATATATATATATATATATATATATATATTTTACCGGTCGGGGTAAAAAATGATTCATATATATATATATATATATATATATATATATATATATATATATATATATATATATGTATATATATATATATATATATATATATATATATATATATATATATATATATATACATACTATATATATATATATATATATATATATATATATATACATACATATATATATATATATATATATATATATATATATATATATATATATATATATATATATATCAGTATATATATATATATATATATATATATATATATATATATATATATATATATATATATATATATATATATATATATATATATATATATATATATATATATATATATATATATATATATATATATATATATATATATATATATATATATATATATATATATATATATATATATATATATATATATATATATATATATATATATATGAAATGATTCTTGTTTTCACATATATAATGTGCTTATTTGATAATATATATATATATATATATATATATATATATATATATATATATATATATATATATATATATATATATATATATATATATATATATATATATATATATATATATATATATATATATATATATATATATATATATATATATATATATATATATATATATATATATATATATAATCATTTTACTTGCATGTTTATAATTTTCTTATCATTCTTAGTTCTAATAATTGATTAATTATCTTCCGCCTGCTGGCTAGTACAGTGGTAACGCGCTGGCTTCGCATTCACGAGGTCGAAAGATCGGTCCCCGTCCAAGACCGAGAGTTTAAGCTGTTTACTGGCAGGAACTGCTGTGGGTGGACATCACAGTGGGGGGTTGGGGCTTGTCCTGGCTGACGAATACCCATTGTAAAATGGAAATAAAGTTTATATAAGCCTGACTTTATCATCTGATTAAGCGAGCAATTAATTGATGTCTATTTTGGATGAAATACGAGTTTTTGTTCTCTACCAGGAAAGGCATTCATTTATTCCAATATATATATATATATATATATATATATATATATATATATATATATATATATATATATATATATATATATGTATATATATATATATATATATATATATATATATATATATTATATATATATATATATATATATATATATATATATATATATATATATATATATATATATATATATAGAAATGAATATATAGCATTTTCACACATCCAAGAAACTGGAGTAACAAGCCAGTTCAATGGGTTCCAGTCCCAAGCCCGGATCAGTGAAGAGGGTTGGTGCTTGGAAGTGCATACAACTGTAAAGCTTTGAAGTACAAACAGTGCTTGCCCCCCAAGAGGCTAGTGAGATACAGAGACCCCACATGAATATGGAAGTAACTACTGATATAGATAATTCAGCTTTTTTTTTTTTTTTAAGAACTTAATCTTACTTTACATCCGTGTGGTGCAATGCTTGCTGATTGGAAGTTTATTTGTGTGCGTGCGTGCGTGTATGTGTGTATGTGCGTGTGTGTGTGTGTGTGTGTATGTGTGTGTGTGGTATTAAGCAAATGGCCCGTTCCATGCCAATAACGTTAGAAAAATAATTATATAGAATTTGTAAGTTTTTTCTGCCTCTTAATAGACGTAATGGACTGAAAAAGAATGTTTTCTATTGTATAATAAAGTACAAAAAAATCCTTGAAAGATTGAGGAAATACCTTGAAAAAAAAGTCTCCCTCATGAACTTTTATTTGAGAAAATGAAGAACTTTATATATGTTCAAAAAAAATTTTTTTTTGCTCTGACCTCGGTGTGTTTGGTTCGCTTTAGTTCTCTTTAAGTCTTAGTAACATAATGTCATGATAAAAAAAATATATTATTTGACCTGGAAATTATATATTACTCAGACTTTTAAGAATGAATATTTAATTAAAATAATGACACTTAAATCAGTGGTCATACAAGCTGTTCACAAAAGCTATAAATGTTGTCAGGCGTAAAGAATTGATAAGGAATTGTTCCTAAAGTTGAGAACTTAACAAGGTTATATTTTTTTTTATGAGTGTGACACCGGAACAGGCAAAAACTGCCCGCATCAATAACGGCCCGGGCACGAGAAAACACCAAGACGAAGGAAAAGAAAAAGGTTAAGGACAAGGCAGAGATGAGGTAAGGTAGATATTATTAATATTTAATCGGATGTAAATACGTAGAAGATATAAAACAATACAAGCAGCAATGGTATAGTTAATCACTGAAAAAATGACCATTACTCACGGCAGCTGTCTCATAAACTTGTATTTACCTGGTTATCCTTAACTAAATCTGCTCAAGGTGAGAAACCCTGTGCTCGTAGCTCCCCGTCTCCTGATCAATTTAAATTTTTACTCACTAACACTTATCATATAGCCGGTTTTACGTCACGGACTCCCTTTTCTACCAAGGGCTAGGACGGTTGCCTTCTTACGAAAGACCTGTTTTGGCAGATGTCATCGTTACCCTGAGTACATGCCCTTGCTAACCTCAAACCGCGGAAGGTACAACTTTGCCACGGTGACTACACTTAACACTTATCATATATAACTTTAAAACCATGTACGCATTTAACATAGAAATTTGGGTATCTTGAAATATATTGCAAGATTTTGGTTCATTAGTGGCTTCAATACCTAAAGCCTCAAGCTTGAACCAAAATTGTAATTTTAATATGTAGCACGTGCAGACGGCCTTGTGAAGGTCGATGATATATAGGTTTTACATTTATCTAATTTTGTGATTGGTGGAGGGAGATGTGTCCATGAGTGGGGTGAGAAAAGTGGCGATAAGAATTACTCCAGCAGTCATTAACATTGTATCGATAGTGACGGAATAGGATTGCTGAAAGGTTGACCGAGCTCTTTTCTGAAACAGTCTTGTGCGGGACACGTCGTAGACACAACTGATATATTAAATCGCAAGATGTTGCCTTCAAAATTCATATTTAGAACACTAAGATCGTCGTCAGTGGTCAGGACACAAGTCAACAGAAATGTAGCTTTTAAGGTATAATTTTTTTTCTCTCGAAAATCGTATTAAGTGTATTGTAATAACTGAACTCACAAAATAATTGTTGTACTAAAATATCATGAGCTCTGTTATTCATGTATGAGACCTGTTGAACTTCGGAAGGGAGCAAAACATATTTGTGTTTGTGTGTGTGTGTGTGTGTGTTTTTTTTATTATGTAAAGCTTAGTACGAATCATCTTTTGTGTTTGATTTTGCTGTTTTTTTTTTTTTTCAGCTGTTGAAATCGCTCTGACAATCTGATTTTCTAAAGCATTTTTTAATAATATTTTTCGAGCTTTTCTAAATTGTATTTTAGTTTTTTTTTTTTGTATCGTTTTATTTTCTGTTTGGGTGAACGATAGGTTTAGAACATTTAACAAAAACTATTACCTTGTAATGCTTTTGCCGATTTTATATTTAATTTTTTCAAGTCTTGAAAGTAATTCTCTAGCTATCAGAAATATTGTGAGAGTAAGTACAGGTTATATCTATAATTAACATTGGACTGTCATTTGCAACATAACTTTCTACAGACACATGTTGGATATGTAACAGCAACATTTGATGAAGGCTCTTCATCGACGTAATTGAAAAAAGACTTTACAAATTATACTGTTAAATTTTTCACGGAATTTTTTTGATGTGTAACAGTTAATTTTGAGAGAAGATTTTATAGACATAATTGAGAAAGATTTTTCTTTTAGACAGTTAATTCTTCAGATACTTGTTGATGTCGAAAAAACTGTATGAAAAGGATTTATATAGACAATGTAGGCAAAGGTCCGATTTCTTAAACAGTGTAAACCTAGGATACCATACTGTTAGTTAGCTAGACACACAAAAATGGATTTAATAAACGCATCTGACGCGGTTCTGTGTATAGCTAGGATCTCTTCACAGAACCGCGTCAGATGCGCTTATGAAATCCATGTGTGTGTCTAGCTAACTAACAATATGGTATCCTAGGTTTACACTGTTCAAGAAATCGGGCCAAAGACCTTTCTGTTACAGCCATCTTTAGATAAGTGACAGCAAATTCTACTATGGACTTGTGTCGTCATATATGAACTGCAGTGTTTCACTAGCGGTATTTCCAAGAACTCGTGCATGGAAGGGATAATTTTTAATAATTCATCGATAATTCTCGGCTACTTTTGTCGTTTGGCTGCTATTGTTGCTATGATAGTGGGATTGGTTTTGTTTTTTCCTCAGTCTTGTGTATATTTGTTTAGCAGTCCTGATTCTATTGGCCTCTGTGATTACCTCTATTGGTGGCTTTCATTTTTATATTGATATGACAATAAATGGTGCTGGTTTTTCTTGGTTGTTCGCGATAAAATGTTTTTTTTCTTTTGACGTGTCACAATTAGTTCCCATCTGAGGGTGGTCACGGACGGATTGAGGCCGGGGAATTTAGGCTGGATGTCCCTCCTAACGCCCCGCAACGGACTCGAATATGGGTCCATCACCTCTCGAAATTGAGCATTCCACCATTGCGGCGGTCCCCTTGTATATCAACAGCATCTGGCGTTCCCCGGTGGATACCTATACAAGTACTGACCTGACCCAAAGGGGTTTAACCTTGCTGATCTAGCTAAAAATGCCATACCCACCACGGTATGGCCGTTGGCAATAAATTTATGAATAATGGAACATACTGAATTGTTAAAAAAAAAAAGGCAGTTACAGTGATACAGAGATAAAATGTTGCATATTATTTGGGCATTCGTGAGGGTGAGGCCCAAAAACGTCTTCTGATATTATGCTAGGTTAAGTTTGGTTAGGGTAATCATGAGGGCACTCATTTTGGAATAGTAATTGCAAAGTTGACTGCCATATTTGCTTTAGACACTGAATTCTGGTATTTGTAATGATTCTTTGCACAGTATGATCAATTATGATAGACATGAGGTGACTGCTGATCTAAGGACGCAAGAGAGGTAGTTAGAATATTTCATTCCCACCCACCCACCACACCACAAATGCACAATATGATAACTTATGCCTCACTTCTTGAGAGATATTCCTACGCTTTAACGGTTTGAATCTTTTCGATTTACAATATTTCTCTCGTCACCGATCCTTAACGTCTAATGGCGCACTCGGGGAGCATGCTGCCTTGTACTGGTCATGCCAAGGGCTCAACAACGCTCTCTCCTCAGCCTCCTGGCTAGTACAGTGGTAATGCGCTGGCTTCGCATTCGCGAGGTCGACGGATCCCGCCTCGTCCAGGCAAGAGAGTTTAAGCTGTTTACTGGAGAGGTTACTACTATGGCTGGGCACCACAGTGGGGGTTGGGGCCTGTGCCGGCTGGCGACCGCCCTATGGGTCCTCCATGACCGTGGGTGGAGAATCTAAAAAAAAAAAAAAACCTCTCTCCTCCTTAGCTCAAAATACCTCTAGCAAAGAGAATGTGTACGAGCCTATAATGGAGTTGAATCTTCTTCTTCTTCTTCTTCTTCTTCTTCTTCTTCTTCTTCTTCTTCTTCTTCTTCTTCTTCTTCTTCTTCTTCTTCTTCTTCTTCTTCTTCTACGCAATAAGCCTTTTTTATCATGATCATTCTGTTATCATACCCCCCTCAGCATTGCTACAATATTCCTGGTCTGAGTGTCCTTCATAGATTGGCTTATCGCAAACACTGCATTTCATGTCTCCCTCCTAGAAATAAAGACGAAATATTTCTTACCAATATATAGATGTCTCTGCCCTCAGTCTTCTTTGAGTCTTGTATGTTGTTTTACAGCCGATTGTCCTTTCTGACTCCAACCTTCCTCATTTATGCTGTCGTAGGATAAAACATATATTACACTAAGTAATTATAGGAGTATCAAGAGTAAAAAATAATTGTAGTATTTATTCTAATGAGGAGAAAGTGTAGACTGGGTGCGAAATAATACATTTAATTTTTAAAGCTAATAAAACTAGGCAAGACTTTTAAGCTAACATAATAATACATTTATGAATAATGGAATAAAGTAGATTATAAAGCAATTACAGTGTTAGATATTTTTTTTTTTACACATTTGGATGCTTGTGAAGTTGAGGCCCATAAAATCCTACTAATATTTTGCAAGGTTAAGTTTGGTTAGGTAAGTTAGGGTCACCCATATAGGAAAATTAATTGTGAAAATGACTAACATACTTGATATAAGACACTGACATTTACTTAAAGAGTCTCTGCATAGAACATTCAATTCTTATAGACATTATCTCTAAATAGAAGGGTTATATCTGCAGAATTGCTAATATCCGACGGAAATCATCATCCAAATCGATCATTTCACATGATAAATAATTAAACTAACCACATTTGATTGGCCATATCCAATATTGTGCTTTAATTTTAACAATGTCATAATTTCTTGGATGATAAAATCATATCATGTAGCTTTTACTCGCCAGTGTCATTGAGTACAAACAGCTTATAGAAAACACTCAAGATATTTTTAATATATATTCAGTTATCTTATTTTAGAAGAATCATTTACTTTTCTCTCTCTCTCTCTCTCTCTCTCTCTCTCTCTCTCTCTCTCTCTCTCTCTCTCTCTCTCTCTCTCTCTCTCTCTCTCTCTCTCTCTCTCCTCTCTCTTCCTCTCTCTCTCTATATATATATATATATATATATATATATATATATATATATATATATATAATATAATATATATATATATATATTATATACATCTTATGTAAATTCAAGTTGATAGCTCACCGTGACTGAAATTCTTCATATTTATTTATCTCTTTTCCTCCATGCTTTAAAATTGATGATATGGCGATATTTAATTGGTTATTAATGAGATTTTCATACTTATGATGATAGTGTCTTCGTTAATAAGCATGAATCAAAACTAATTAAAATAGAGTCTTCATATAGATATTATAGAGAATAGTGGCACTACGTAATGGAAAGTACATAGGCACTGCTCTGTGATTGGTAATTCGGTGTTTGCTAATATTGAATGATTTTTATATCATCATTCCCAACTATTTTACTACTTTCTTATATATATTTTTACCTCTTTTCTCATCTTCTTTCTTCTTCTCCTCCTCTTCCATCATCATCATCGTTATTATTGTTATTATTATTATTATTATTATTATTATTATTATTATTATTATTATTATTATTGTTATTATTATTATTATTATTATTATTATTATTATTATTATTATTACTATTATTATTATTATTATTATTATTATTATTATTATTATTATTATTATTATTATTATTATTATTATTATTATTATTATTTTTATTATTATTATTATTATTATTTTTTTATTATTATTATTATTATTATTATTATTATTATTATTATTATTATTATTATTATTATTATTATTATTATTATTATTACATTTATTATTATTATTATTATTATTATTATTATTATTATTATTATTATTATTATTATTATTATTATTATTATTATTATTATTATTATTATTATTATTCTAGTTGCAGGAAAGCCTTCAAACACGCCATCCACATATAACAGCGGCTTCAAGAAACATCAGTTTGTCTTCCAATCATCATATTCCCAACACTCCAATTACTAAAAAAGCAAATCTGACAGGTAAAGTTAATTCTCTCTCTCTCTCTCTCTCTCTCTCTCTCTCTCTCTCTCTCTCTCTCTCTCTCTCTCTCTCTCTCTCTCTCTCTCTCTCTCTCTCTCTCTCTCTCTCTCTCTCTCTCTCTCTCTCTCTCCGTGGCTTATCAATCTGCTACTAGAAACTTATTTGCAATAGCAGTCAAGTACTTTATTATTTATTGTGATTATATTGTACTATTATTTTTTTTATACATCCACTTACTATTGAATACTTTTGATGCGTAGTATATTGTATTCAATGACCAGATAATTCTGTAAATATCTCTCTAGCATCTTGAGAATATCTCTTAAAAACACTTCATTCTTATTTTTTTATTTCTTTGTTTTTTCTCTGGCGGATCACAAGACTAAAATCTCTGTGTTCCCCTCATGTAGTAAAAGTCGATTTATTGGAGCGAAGTTATTGTACTTTCCTCCTGTAGGAGTGAAGGCATCCGAGGATGTGTTTTCACTCGGCCATTCCGGATGCAAGGGGGATTGTGGCCTTTGTATATAAAAATTGTTATTTAAGTCTTTTTTTTGTGATAAATTTTCAATATTCTGTTTTTTAAATCGTTCATACTTTTTGCTTGTTTGTTTATGATATATTATCATGATTGCAGTTGAAAACATATGGCCCCATATAAAAATAAGAACCTTACATTCTGTAATTTTTTTTTCATAGTTTCTTTATTAGAGGGCGTTGAAGAAGTAATATTGTCCATAACATTTATCATTATTTTTGTTTTGTTTAACTCACAAGTCAATGTGATGATATTGAAAAGAATGTTTGAACCTGAAATATGTGAATAGTTAATTGAAACACTGAAAGACTCAAGTATTTGAATGGACTGGTGAAAATACACTTCGGCCTATTGTTACGTGGGCCTTCTTCATTTTTACTAACCTGATTAATCTAACCAAACCTAATCTAATCTAACTTTGTAACAATAGTCACACACCCCAATCATCAAATGTAAAAAAAACTGGGGCATTTATATATTATTCTTTCCTCCGTAGGACGATCTGAAGTCACTGAAGGAACCGTGAACTTGAAAACTGTAGAAGTCACCTTTGGGGACAAATCCAGGAGCTTATATCCTCACGTGTGGCTGAGAGAGAACTGCCAATGCCCCCAGTGCTTCAACAAAGATGCCATAGCTCGTCTATACCTTGTGGATGACTTGGACCTTAATATACAACCTGTAGATATACAGGTACTACCACTGAAGACTTTCCTTGAGACACAAGCACTTCATTAATAAGTTATTTCTGCCTTGTCCGTTATCTTTTACTTTTTCTTTGTCTTAATGTTTTCTTCGTGCCCGGGACTTTATTGATGATGGCAATTTTCTTGCCTGTTCCGGTGTCAGACTCATAAAAAAATCCATTTTCCTATCTCCAGTAGGTTGCTTGCATGGCCGTTCAATTGTTAAGCTCACTGAAAAAGTTGGACCACCTCTTTGGTGCCATTTCGCCTTTAGTTACATTGTAGCCCATATTACTGTTGCTTAGGTGGTAGTAGTAGTAGTTGTTGTCGTAGTAGTAGTAGTAATAGTAATAATGGTTGTGTAGTAGTATATTAATTTAATGATAGCGAAGAAACTCTGCATAGATGTACTATCTGAGCATATCCTTTAACCTCTTACTGGAGTAGTAATGTCTCTCAAAACAGCAAGATCAATGTGGCAAAAGTTGTCATAAGTGCCAATGGTTGTGGACAGTAGGTTAGAAGGCAAGCTTTCTTCGACATTAGCATTTTAGTCCACTGGCTCCAAGCCATTACCATCAAGAACTTGACATTGTCCAAAGAATGAGAAGGAAGAGCTACAGCAGTACTCAGAGCGAATCTCTAAAATCGAGCATGGATCATTCACTCCTTCAGTTCTTACGACATATGGGGAACTGGACCCTAAGCCAAAATCTTCTTCTCAAGACTTGTTGAAGCCATGACAGAAAAATCCTAAATCAAGGTGTTCCTTTGGTGCATGATTGCGACAACGAATCTTTTTCTGTTAAGGTCTGCACTGTTTGGCCACCGTGGGACAAGATCCGAAAGTAGGGTAAAAAATGTAACGAATCTGTGCTTCGAGCCTGTAGTTCTGGAAAGTAGAATAAAAAAGGATGAATATAAAAGTTTAATTATTAAATAATTTGATGGAAAGTAGGTGTTCGAGATGTTCTCTGTTTCGCAATCAAAGACTATAGACTGATAAATGATTAGCCGCAACGCTAACCTATTCTAACCAGGATGATGAGGTGGTTTATTCGTATTATTTTTGTGTAGAAAAGTAGTAGTAGTAGTAGTAGTAGTAGTAGTAGTAGTAGTAGTAGTAGTAGTAGTAGTAGTAGTAGTAGTAGTAGTAGTAGTAGGAAGAGGAATAAAAGGCAATCTACTTAGTTTTATATTCTGGAAGATAAGTAGATGATAAGTCATAGAGACAACCTTGAATATTTTTGTAGTATTCGGTAAGATAGTCAGTAGTAGTAGGAGTAGTAGTAGTAGTAGTAGTAGTAATAGTAGTAAGATGAGGATGATAGTGAAATATCCATATAACCTGTTATGACGACTTACATGCACAGGTGAGGTGGTATCTCCATCTTATATCAGTGATGATGGTGGAAGTAGTAGCAGTATTGTAAGTATTAGTAGTGTATGTATATAAGGTAGTAGTAACTCTCTCAATAAGTGTTCATTATGATAATAGCCGAAAATATTGAGATTTGCCGGCATTAGGTTTTTTGAACTTAAACAGGTCTGTCCAAGGCAGTTCGATGTTAAGTCTTCCTTCAGTTACGGTTCTTTTTCTATGCCTACAGCTACACTGAATATTCTTGGATATTCATTACACATCTTTTTTTTATCCCTTCACATCTGATAGATCATTACACTCTCCACCTCTGTTTCTCTTTACTTTATGTATTCTTCGTGCCCGGGCCCGATGAGGGCTGTTTTATTTTATTAGCTTTTGGCCTGTCCTGGTGTCACAATCATAAAAAAAAAGTTAAAGCTCATGAAATGTGCGTAAGTAGAAAAAAACCATGGTAAAATAGTGTTAAATAATGTATGATATAACAGTGAACAAAAATCTGGCTTTCTGAAGGTTAAAGAAACCAGATGAAAATGGAAATGAACTATTTCTAATAATTACAAGTAAAATCCGGTTTGGGTTAAGGTAAGGACCATGTACGAGACAGACAAGATGGGATTGGTTATGTTTAGCAGTTATTCAGTTGTATCACTTACATTATATTATCTTTGAATCACAGTATTAAGAGATATATAATAGGTATAATATTAGATAAGATATAGAAGGTATTTGGTTAGGATGTTTGGTTCACAGTGCACTGCTCCGTTTCACAGTTAAGTCTCCATTCGAATGGGATGGACTCAAACATATTAGAGCTGAGGTATTAAGGTTGGATGTCATTCCTCACGCCCTGCGATAAGATCGAACCTGCCTTAGTCGCTTCCCAACTGGAAAACTCCACCACTGAGCTACCTCGGGACCCCATGTGTTTGATTCATGTTAACAATATATTTTTGATGACATTCAAACATTGTCCATTAAAATTTAGCATAATTTGACGTACTCTTTCCTACAGTTAGATGACGGAGGTATCCGCTTGACTTGGAGCGATGGTCATGAAGGTTTTTATTCGGGCGAATGGCTTCACCAGAGAGCTTTTAATGACAAAGGTAGAAGGGAGCAACGTTCAAACTTTGCTTTGTCTCAGGTGTGTATTGTTGAAGCTCTAATCTGTTACACTGAAGTGAAAACATTAATTTTTATATCTCTTCACCAGAAATTACTTCTTAGTTTTTTATGCTGGCGCATTAACTTCCTTACCAAATTTCAGAGTTCTAGAGAAGTTTGTTCTCGTGCTTGTATGCAGATATAATCCTTTGATGTTTGTTTATATAAAATGTAAGGTGGAAAGGGCGATTTACAAGGTCAAACTGTTCGTCGAACGCGGTGCGACAGACAAAGTGTTTGAAGTGATGTTCGAACGTGTGAACGGGGTATTTGGTTGTCGAACACGTTTGTCGAACGTGTTCGACAACCAAATACCCCGTTCACACGTTCGAACATCACTTCAAACACTTGTCTGTCGAACTGCGTTCGACGAACCGACCGTGTAAACCCCCTTTATACTATATATGTCCTTCTCTTGACTGAAAAATTGTCCATTATCTTTAACAGGCCTACTGGGGATCCGACTTTAAGGTACCCGAGATGGACTTCAAAGCTTGCATGGAGAAAGACGAGAAGCTTTTGAAATGGTTGATAAAGCTAGAAAAATACGGAGTTGTCCTCATCACGGATGCTCCAGCCAAAGTGGGACCTGTGACAGATTTTATTAACAGAATTGGTTTCGTAAAGCCAACCCATTACGGGTTAGTTTTATGTCGTTGGTTAATTGTGCAGACTAGACAAATGCCATCCATCGTTGACTGTATAGACTGAGAGAATAGAATAAAAATAGGATTGCGCTGATATTTAGTTACAGAACAGTATAAAAGTAGGATTACGTTTATATTTAGTTGAAATTGTCTTTCGGTGTAGTACATTTGTAAGCCTGTCTGTGTGAGTCAGATGCGGATATGAAGTTTTACATAACTATAGCTTATGTTATTTTTGAAAGATTAAAGAAAATAATAATAACTTTCATATATTCAATTTCAGATATGACTTTGATTCAGATGTATAAATAGCAAATTCTTTTTGCACTTTTTCAGAAGTGACTATGAAATTATTACACAGGTGGTTCCTAACAATTTGGCTTACACTGGTTCAAAATTAGGACTTCACACTGATTTACCTTACATTGATTTTCCACCAGGGGTAAGTGTCAGTTGCTTACTGAAGTAATTGCATATGCTTCAGTGTTATTTCATGTCCATTTAATGTAGTTCCCCGTTCTTTTGGAGCAAAATCCAGAAATATGTGATGAAAGTAGATCGACTAATTATTTTTTGTTTATTAAATGATATTTTTTCTTTGTTCTTAAACAGACATAATCCCCTTTTAAGGGGGTGGCTGAGTCAAAGTAAACTCGCTTTTACCCCCAGTCCTGGGGAAGTAAAAGAAAAATATACTTACATACATACGTGTATATATGCAAAACCCAAACTTCTCCTTGTCAAAGTATGCTTCCAGTTACCAAAAATTCCATTCACCATTCCTGGCATCTTGAGGCTTATGGAACTTTATGTATTGGTAATATTAATAACATCAATAATGCAATAATGAGGTAGTCACCGTGGCTCAAGCGGTAGCGTCCGCGACTCTGAGGCGTCAGGTCGAGGGTTCGCTCCCCGTCACGGTCTGAAGTTAGCAAGGGCATGCACTCAGGGTAACGATTACATCTGCCAAAACAAGTCCTTCGCAAGAAGGCAACCGTCCTAGCCCTTGGAAGAAAAGGGAGTACGTGACGTAAACCTGGAACAATAACATCGATAATGCTAATTCTCTCAGAAGATATCGCTGTATCCTCTATATATCCTGTGTGTTAGCGAGCTTCTTAATTTATCTTCCTGATGTTCATCCTCTGTCTGTAACTCTCGGCGACAGACTACCTGGCTGCACTGCATCCGCCAGCATGAAGGCAAAGGAGGCGATAACGGCCTCTCTGACGGATTCCACGCCGCTCAACTCCTGAAGGAGAGGGATCGTTTCCACTATGATATCCTCACCACAACACCCATCTACTTCCAGGACAAGGGATTTCATAACTACGATTTCCATAAGATCGCCAGGGTTCCCACTATTCTGTAAGTTTTGGCAAATGTTGTATAATCACTACATTTTGTGTATACAGGGATTGGAGGTTGTTTTTCTTATCTTTATTAGTATTTTTAATATGTTCTTTTTTTTATTTTTTAGCTAAATATTTCTGTATTAAAAGAATTTTTTTTTGTCTCGTCTCATAGTATTTACTTAAATCTAATGCTGTCACACTCCCTCTGTGAGTGTTCTTGTCTTGTCTTTATTTGTTTACAAGATAATCACTTGCTAATGTATGTCTTTGTTAACAGCATTATTATTATTATTATTATTATTATTATTATTATTATTATTATTATTATTATTATTATTATTATTATTATTATTATTATTATTATTATTATTATTATTATTATTATTATTATTATTCAAGGGCATATTTATAATTATTCTTCCATTATGATTACAAAGCAACTCCTTTGTCCTTCATAGCTTGGACGAAGAAGGAAACACCAATCGAATCAACATATCATCTCAGTCACGTGACTCGATCATGGACTTAGACCCAGAGAGGGTTATGCATTTCTACAAAGCCATCAAAATATTCAATAATATTTTAAGGGAAATTAGTATTTTAGTCAAAACCAAACCAGGTAAGAATTGAAAGCAAGTAAATAAGATTTTTTTCATTGGAATTATTCATAGACTTATTGCAGTACAAAGTTATCAGTTGCTGTCATAGGTAAGATTGTTTAAAATAATGGAGTATTTTGCTTTTTCTTAATTTTCGTATTTATAGAGTTGGGTCAGAGTTTGTATTTTTTTTTTTAATGTCAAATCAGTTGATATTTGTTGATATTGTTCAAATCCAGTGTTTTACTCTCTCTCTCTCTCTCTCTCTCTCTCTCTCTCTCTCTCTCTCTCTCTCTCTCTCTCTCTCTCTCTCTCTCTCTCTCTCTCTCTCTCTCTCTCTCTCTCTCTCTCCTCTCTCTCTCTCTCTCTCTCTCTCTCTCTCTCTATATATATATATATATATATATATATATATATATATATATATATATATATAATTCATATACTAATTTCTAGTCAGAGTATTTAAAATAATAAATTGACTTCATTACCTAATACATATCAAACTAATTTCAATCTAATCACTGAGAGGTCACTTAACCTGTATTCGGGTATACAGGTATACAGATACATAGAGGTAACCTCTGACAATACACACATAGAACATGTTTGATCTAGTTAATTATTTCCAATGAGTAAGCAAAGCGAGTAAAAAGAAATTGACATTATTAATAGTAAACACAGTTCATATAATCAATTATTGGATCGTGTGTTTTAGGTCAAGTGGTTTATGTTTGGCTTATATGAACATTGAAAATTTCATGATTTATTTCATGCTGTTCAGTTTATATCTATTTTTGTTCATAGGAACACTTAAAATAAGTGTTGATTGTTACCAGTCATATTAATATCACTGGTCTCAATACGGATACAAATACTTGCTATTTTATTATTGATATATTAATACTAGTCCTGCCTTCTCCTTTTGCTTCCACAGGGGATATATTGGTCATTGATAACATGAGAGTGCTCCATAGCCGTACAGAATTTGATCCAAAGACATCTCGAGGGCCCCGACACCTTCATAATGCTTACATTGACTGGAGTGAACTTCGGTCCAAGAGACGTGTTCTTCAAGAAAAGTTTAGTATGCCTCTTGACTAGGACTTCCGGTTTTTTTCTTCTTCACAAATTGCCTCATACGTTAAATAAAAATTCATATTAAAGCAAGACTTGTGTATGACTGTATACTGGTTGATGGGCATATTATTTATTGTTGATAATTATAACCTATTATTTCTTCATAAATGGAGGATTTATAAAGATGTAATTACAGTGAATATATTTTTACATAAAGGCGATTGCTTATATCAACGTAATTAGTGGTTTTTCTACATCACATGTGCTTGGCCAGAATTGAAAATATTACACAGTATTAGAAATAAGGAAAAAGTGACTGCTTTTTGTTTTTTTCTCAATAATAATATCATGTTGAATATTTTTTTATTTATTTATGGAGAGCTTATATTAGGGCTCAAAGAGAGAAAAGGGGAGAGCTCTTTCCTGATATAATATGTTTTAACAATGATCTGGATATTACTAGAGTGCGTCATTAAAGATATTACGTCCCTTTGTATAATTATTATTTTCCTGAGAAGATATCACACTAGTTTTCTGTGATTACCTAATTGTGATTACCTAATTGTGTTTACGGGAAAGAGCCCAAAGCTCGTATCTTCCCGTCTCCTGATCGGTTCCATTTTAGACTTAGTGATACTTATCATACCTGTCCTTAAAACTATGGATTGAGATAGCATTAACTACCTCCTCGCTTAGCCAATTCCAATTATCAACTACTCTTACACTGAAAAAGTATTTCCTTACATCCTGCAAAGAAGTTTTCTTACGAACCTTCAAACTATGACCTCTAGTTCTAGAGCCAGCCATATCGAAATATCGATCCCTATCCACTCTATCATAACCATGAAGGAATTTAAAGACTGTCACCATATCCCCCCTTACTCTTCTAGCTTCGAGTGATGGTAAGTCTAATTCCCTCAGCCTCTCATCATAACTGAGATTGCGTATTTCTGGCACCAGTTTCGTGGCATGTCTTTGAACTTTTTCAAGCTTAGCTATGTGCTTTTTCAAGTGTGGATTCCAAAAGGGGGCTGCATATTCGAGTTTTGGCCGCACATAGGTTACATAAATATTTCTCAACATTTCCTTGTCCATGTGCCTGAAGGCTACCCTTACATTTGATAAGAATGCATATGCTGCCCTTACTATGCCATTTATATGTATTTCTGGAGACAAATCTGCCAGTATGTTTACTCCTAGATCTCTCTAATTTTCTGTCTCTTGAAGTTGTACTCCAGCCACCGAGTAGTCAAGCTTGGGCCTTCTTGCACTTGTACCCATTCTCATTACCTTACATTTTGAAGTATTGAATTTCATTAGCCACTTTTCTGACCACTCATGCAGATTATTTAGATCCTCCTGAAGTTCTCTACCATTGTTCTCGTTTTTTACTTTCTTCACAATCTTTGCATCATCTGCAAACATATTCATGAATGAATTTACAGACTCTGGTAGGTCATTTACATATACAAGGAACAAAAGTGGCCCTAAAACTGAACCCTGTGGAACTCCACTACTAACTCTTCTCCATTCAGACACTGAGTGTCTTACTCTAACCCTCTGTTCCCTTCCTTCTAAGTAAGTTTTTATCCATTCCAAAACATTTCCACCTATTCTAGCCATTGAGTGCAGCTCCTAATAAGTCTCCCATGTGGAACAGTGTCAAATGCTTTCTGGAAGTCTAGGAATATGCAATCTGCCCAGCCCTCTCTTTCCTGTAAGATTTGGCTTACCTCATCATAAAATTCTAATAAGTTTGTTACTGTTGATCTACCTTCTCTGAAGCCATGTTGCCTCATTGACAAAAAGTTGAAGGATTCCAAGTGAAGAGAGATATGTTTCCTTAGTAGTTTCTCCATAACTTTGCAAACTATGCTGGTCAAGGAAACTGGTCTATAGTTCAGAGCCGTATCCCTCCTTCCCTTTATGAAGATAGGTATCACATTTGCTTGTTTCCAGCATCTTGGAATCTCCCCCGACTCCAGTGACTCCTTAAATATGATACTTAGTGCCACTGATATTGTGTTTGCGCATTTTTTAAGCACATGAGGGGATATGTCATCGGGACCTGTAGCTTTATGAACATCTAAATCCATCAGTGCTTTGCATACCTCTGTGGCTGTAAGGTTGATGTTCTCTAATACCGGCCCTTGAGCTTCTATCACTGCAATCTGAGGGGGTGGGGTATTTTCTACTGTAAATACTGACTGAAACTCCTTGTTCAATTCTTTGCAGATCTCTTCATCCGTCTCAGTGATGCTTCCATCCGCTCTCTTTAGCCTTAAAACCTGTTCTTTTACCTTCAGTTTTCCTCTGATAAAGCTGTGGAAAAGCTTGGGATTTTCTTTAGCCTTCCTGGTGATGTCCCTCTCATAATCTCTCTCTGCCTCTCTCCTTTTACTTAGGTAGTCATTTCTTGCTCTTTTGTAGGTTTGCCAGGCATTTATGTTTTTTCTCCTCCTATACCTTTTCCAGCATTTGTCTCACCACTCCTTAGCTCTTTTACACCCATTATCGAACCATTTCTCTCTGGCATGAATTACACCTACTTTGGTGACAGGTATGCAGCAATCTACTATCTTCCCATATTTCTCACAAAAGATGTCATACATTTCTTGTACAGATTTGTTGTAAAATAAGGTTCTCCAGTCAATAACTGCAAAAAGCTCATTCATTTTGATGTAATCTCCTTTCGGATAGTTTCTCCTCATGTCCTCAGTGCCTCTACTCTCAGGAAGAATATCTTCAATGATATACTCCATCAACAACACACAGTGGTCACTCTTTCCAATTGGTGGTTCATACTCAATATTTTCAATATCCAACACATTATCTGTGAACACTAGATCAAGTAGTGATGGCTTATCCCCACCCCTGGCCCTTGTTGGTTCCATTACATGTTGGTGTAGGAAATTCCCTTGTACGCAATCTAGGAATCTTGCCCCGAATGAGTCCTCACCACTGTGTGGGTCAAGATTTATCCAATCTATCTCTTTATGATTAAAGTCTCCCATAATCAAAATCCTACATTTTTTTCCCGTGCCATGTTAACAACTGAGTTTATGACTTCAATAGTACCTATATGACTTTCCTCATAAACTTCAAGCCTATTTTGGTTCCTTGGTGGGTTGTATACAACAGTTATTATAATGCTCTCTGACCCAGTATTTATGCGAGCAACAAGAAATTCCTTGAACTCACTCTCTATAGCCAAGTTTATTTCTTCAACTTGAATCCTCTCACTTATGAGCAGTGCTATCCCTCCACCAGTCCTCTCAGATCTTTCAACCCTTAGTATTCTGAAGCCCTTAGGAAAAACTGTGACACTGTTTATGTCCTCACTCAACTTAGTCTCTGTAATTGCTACTATATCTGCCTTACTGTTGTGAATCATATCTTTTAATTCTACTGCCTTACCAGCTAATCCATCAGCATTTGTGTATAACAATCTTAATGAGGCCCCATCCCCTGATCTTCTGTCATTATCTTCTTTATCTCCCCTTTGTCTGGAAGTACTCTGTAACGAAAATTTTTCTTCTCATCTTCATTTCTTTCATCATTTAACCTTCTTGCCTCTTGCAACAAGTTTTTGATCTTTCCCATCTCTTCCTGTGTTCTGTATCGTCTAATGAACACTTCTTTGCATTCTTGAAGGTCTTTTAGACTTTTTTTTCTCAACAATATTTCCCTACATGTTTCCCCTCTCTCAAAGGTTACTTTTGTTGGTCTCGGCTTTCCTTCCCTTCTGTGTGTGTGTGTGTGTGTGTGTGTATATATATATATATATATATATATATATATATATATATATATATATATATATATATATATATATATATATATATATATATATATATGTATATATATCCCTCACAATGCATTAAAAGTATTTTATTTTGAAAATCATTAATGGACTATTCTAGTATATTGTTTTTGCACGAAACTTTATTTTGAAAGCCACTTATCAACTATTCGTATGTGCAAAGCTTTTGACTTGGCACAACATGTGGCCTTTGTTTACTGACTGCCTTCCTTTAGCTTCTCTCGAACGTTTCATGTTACTCAGTAACATATTGCTTAATTTTTCGTACTCCTTTCTCTGGTTATCGATGGCATTTCCTGCGCATCATCCTGTGTCATTAGTGGTGTCTCTTAGGGCTCTCTTCTTGTCGCAACTCTCCTTCATGTATCATTATGTTGATGATCCAAGCTAACATTACTCATTTATTTCTAATATAATACAGTGGTGACCCCAACCCACGCACGCCTCAACCCACGAACAAACCAACCCACGAACAATATTTTGAACAAATTTTGACCCCAACCCACAAACAAAATCCAACTCAAGAACACGCATGTGTTGGCCAAGCCACCATGTGTCCTACTCGCCTGCTCTCAGTTCTGCATTGGTGCCTGCACTGTGTAGTTTGTTCATGATCTGTTCATAGTTCTTGCTTCATTTTCCATTGCTTTACCTTTCATATAGCCCTTATTATGGCTCCTAAGAAAGTTAAAAGTGTTTGTGATATTGGGGGACTTTCCTTCCAAAAATGAATCCACCTCCTCCTCCTCCTCCTCCATCACCTTCCATGTATGCCAGCAACAATCATGCACAAGGTAAATACAGTACTGTTTATTACCTACATTATTATTTTTTACCTACAGTATGTACTCTTTCCTACTGTATTTGTTATTAGTTGGAGAATGTAGCAACTTTTCCTAAGTGTTGAACTTTGCTATGTTATACTGGGTATCAACTAGTGTATACTGTATACTTGAATATGCACATGTTTTACTTTAATAACGTAGAATTCCTTTCTATTATTAATGTAAATTTCCTTTTACAGATGAAAAACATTTAACCTGTATTATATTTCATGTTTTTAGTGACTAAAAAAATTTAAAATGAATATTTATTGCGACCAGGAACGGATTAATTGAATTTACATGCTTTTCAATGGGAAAAATAAATCCAACCCAAGAACAATCCAACCCTAGAACAGTTTTTGGGAACGGATTAAGTTCATGGGTTGGGGTCACCACCATATTTAGCAAGGTTTTTACAGTGGCTATTCTCCCAAACCACCATTGACCAGCAAATATATATTTCTCATTTTCTGTAATGAAAGAGGTTGTTGTATAGAATTTAAGAAAACAAGCTCTTATATTTAAAGATTCGATTGCCTGGACTCATACCTGGAACCCTCTATCTTGAGCGTGTTGCAGTATGCGTACCCAAAGATGTAAAAAAATATATATATAAAAAACGGAGTTTGTACTGAAATTTCCACAGATAGTGTCTGTGGGCATATCTTTTTACCACTTTATGTGTCATAATTAGACCCCGTTGGAATTGGGGTGGGCACAGACATGGAGCTGGGGGATTAGGGTTGGATGCCCTTCCAAACACCTCGGAGCTGGATCAAACCCACGTTAGTCAGGCCTGTTACTTCCTGACTCGTGCACTCTACTACTGAGCTACTGCGCCTCCGATCGTGGGTTTTGACACATGTACTTCTGTTCTCCAGGACCCAGTTTCGAGTCTCTGGTGTAGGAAATGAACATAAGAACTCGTCGTCTAATTCATAATCTGTTAGACTGATGACCTTGTTTTACGTCACCAACTCCCTTTTTCTGTAATGGGCTAGGACAGTGCCCTCTTTTAAAGGACTATGGTTTTGGCAGTGCATTCGTTACCCTGGGTGAATACCCTCTCGGACCGCAGACCAGGACGGATCTAGAACCGAGGACCTAACGAATCAGAGTCTCGTGGGCTATCCCGCCCCGTGGCTGCCACCTCATATTGTTTTAGACTAAATATGTAAAAATGATTTTCAGTAAATGATGCAAATAATTATTTTCATAAAGTACTTTATTTTTTTAAGTTTTCAAGCAAGCTTCATAGCAATTGTAGCACCAACAATGTGGAGAGCTTAACATTGCACAATTCTTTTATCCAAAGAATATTCACAGATACTATAGTTATGGCCTTTTCCAGTTATTATTTCTTGACTGGATGAGAGAGCAGTCAGATAATTCCTAGAATTATATATATATATATATATATATATATATATATATATATATATATATATATATATATATATATATATATGTGTGTGTGTGTGTGTGTATATATTTACTCGTGTGTGCATGTGTGTGTTTGTATATATATATATATATATATATATATATATATATATATATATATATATATATATATATATATATATATATATATATATAGATAGATAGATAGATAGATATAGATATGTGTGTGTGTGTGTGTGTGTGTGTTTGTGTGTGTGTGTGTGTGTATATATATATATATATATATATATATATATATATATATATATATATATATATATATATATATATATATATATATATATATATATATATATATATATATATATTGTGTTTCTTGGTTATTTTTGCTTCTGCTAAAAATCATCTAAATATAATTAATCCCATTCATCATCATAATTGTATTTCCAGCGTTGTACATAGCAAATAACAACATAAAATACAAAGTATACACAGGGTGGTTTTAAATGAAGGGATTAATAATAAAAATAGCTTTATAAGAACTAAGTTAACTCAGAAATTATAACGTTAAATTCCTTCACTATTATATGTTGGCTTTCCTTTTAAACTGTTTTTTTTTTTTTTAAGCTTTTTGCGTTGAAATGTATTTGTCATGCGAAGTAAACTCTATACAGTAACCAAGGTGGCTTAAAAACTATAAATATGCATAATTTCATTGCTAATTATTCCATTTCCTTGACTAAGAAACGTCTTTGAGCCCACAGTCCTCCTGTGTCATGAGCTAAGATTTTACAGCGTTATTTTAACGCAACTGTGATACGTTCAGAACCTAGAAATTTCTCTTATCCGGAGCGAATTAACTATTCATCCATAAAAGGATTAAATGTGATGTCTAATGGAAAAGAGATCCAGTAAAAATTGACCTCTACGCATTACAAATCCTCTTCTGAAATACCTTAGAACTCACAAATCCCTTGGAATTGACTCTTATCCGAGCACTATTTCATAAAATGATCTAGTTACAGGATTAAAGCAGTTGAGAAAATATTTAGAAAAGAGAAAATTTAAGGTCGCTTTCACACCAAAGTGGCACGTCGCACGTGGCATGCCACGTGCGCCTAAAATGTAGACCATTAAAGTAATATTTTCTCCCATGCACTCTATTTAGAAAATTCAAAGCATATGAGATATTGCAATGGACAATGGAACATCCACCTAAAGGTAGTCCAAGCTATCATCTAATATTCTTGATTAAAAGTAAAATGTATTTTCAAATATGTTGAGCAGTGGAAAATAAGAAAAGAATCAGTTACTTAATATCATATTCTATACTAACAGTACTAATGCCAGTCAACAGCAGTTTTATCCGACTGTCTATCTTTAAACATTTTATAAATTTATCTCCAATTACCATAATGTCTCTCTGCATAGAGACCAAACCATCATCCTAGAATATCACAAAATTCTTTAGAGCTTAGAATTCACTTTTCTTCCCAATACGGCTGTGATATTGCCAGCTGGTTTGTCAGTAGGGAGAAACACCTCGTTATTAACGGAAGAACCGACTTCGGGAAATTTGCTGAGATCAACAGAATAGTAGTGTTTGTTGGGCATTGTCACTTGTACTTTTGATATCTGTAAATGAAAAAGAAATAGTTAAAATTTGTAAGAGTTATTAATCTGATTCATCAAGAGAGTAGTTGTATATGTTGGTCATTGTCACTTGAACTTTTGATATCCGTAAATGAAAAAAGAAACTGAGTTTGAAAGTGTGAGAGTTATTTAATCAGCTTCATCCTAATATGAGGTGCCTACGTGCCCGGGATAAGTGCCAAAACTACAAAATGCCAAAACCCGTAGAATGTTTCGCAAATGTAAAACTTTGGTTTCTTGGTAGCCTCTTATTTTACTATGAAGTACTGATTTTTTAATACTAAAAAATGAGGTACTTGATTATGTATGTTTTTATTTTTTTGTGAACATGGTATTGCTACAGAGTCATGTTATATCTTAATACTGCAAAATATTTAGCAAATCTACACTGTGTATTTGTCATTTCCAGTTTTGTTTTATCATCTGAGAAAGGCACTCTTTTATGATTAGTAGGTTGGCCATGGCACCAGCCGCCAGTTGAAAGACTACGACTAAAGGTATTAGGATGCAACTAGGACTGGCCCAGACAGTTCCAGGTTGAGTCTTCCTTCAGGACAGTTCCTTCCTCATGCCTACATCTACACTGAATATTCTGGCGTATTCATTACACATCTCTTGCTATTCCATTACATTTGACAAGTCACAACATTCCGCACATCTGTCTCTTTTACTTTCTTTTTCCTCACATTTGTTATTATTTATGGAAGGTTCACAACTAATGGCCCCCAGTACCCGGCATAGTGGGGTACGAAGAATCTCTGGGGATCGTGTTGACTCCACCATTGGCTTGAGGGCAGACACGCCTGGTGCTAGTAATGGTTCTGCTCTTAACCTTGCACCTCCCAATAGATCTGCTTCTTTCACTGTTCACTATTCTAACATTCATGGGCTGAACTCTAATCTTTCGTCTGTGGAACAACACTTGGGATCTTTCCTCCCTAACCTCCTCCTCCTATCTGAAACCCAGCTGTCTATACATGCTTCCACTGACCCATTCCAAATTTCTCACTATAATCTGTATACTCGTTTTTGTTCCAAAGGTGGGGTCTGTGCAAACTGCAACACTAACATTCGTACTGTGAGGCTCATGGATCTTGAATCTCCTGACTTTGATGTGCTCTGGGTAAAAGTCTATCTCTCCACTACCACTATCTTCCTTTGCTTCTGCTACTGTTCTCCAAACTCCACCGAGTTTGTGTCTTTCTTTGAATATCTATCCTCGTGCCATGAGTCCTTGCTATCTTCTCACCCACATGCCAAAGTTCTCTACATTGGAGACTTCAATGTACACCACAGTGAGTGGCTCCATTCTTCTCACACTGATGTGGGAGGAAGTGAGGCCCTTGCTTTCTCTATTACTCATAATCTGGAGCAAATGATCAAACTTCCTACTCAGTGAATATGAGTAATTGCTTAAATGACAATTCTTCCAATGAAAACACAAGAGAGTACTTCAAGATAAATCCTATCGATTGTGCTACCCTAATTCTTACCATAAAGAGCCTAAGAAACTCTGGCTCTTATGGTTCAGATGGTATGCCATTTCAGTTCATCAAAGATGCTCTACCCATGATTGCATCCTATATTCTAACTATTATGAACACTTCCATTGTTACTAAAAAGTTTTCTGACTCTTGGAAAATATCACATGTAATACCTCTGCATAAAAAGGGGGACAGAAAAGAAGTGACAAACTATCGTCCCATTTCCCTGCTACCCATTTTCTCTAAAATATTAGAAAAAATTGTTGCATGCCAACTTATGTCATATTTAGAATCAAATAGACTACTAACGATTAGCCAACATGGTTTCAGACCAAAACTCTCGACGGAAACTGCACTGCTTAAAGTTACGAATAGTATATATAATAATATAGATATGAAAAAAATATCTTTGCTAATTTTATTAGACTTATCAAAAGCCTTCAACAGTGTAAACCATGAAATTCTTTTAAGTAAATGTATTAACTTAAATATTGATCCAAGCTGGTTTAGCGAGTATCTATCTAATCGTAAACAGTCCATACGTCTTAACAACATTATCTCTGTGCCAAAAAATGTATCATTTGGTGTTCCACAGGGATCAGTTCTTGGTCCTATCCTCTTCTCCATTTACGTAAATGATCTATCTTCTTTCATTTCTGACTGTCTAGTCGTACAATATGCAGATGACACTCAACTACTCCTTAGTGGTGATATTAATAATCTCCCAGAGCTAACTTTAAGAGCAGAAAACACTCTGTCAAAAATTAAAACCTATTTCCAAGAAATATTAGAAAAAATTGTTGCATGCCAACTTATGTCATATTTAGAATCAAATAGACTACTAACGATTAAAACCTATTTCCAAGAAATATTAGAAAAAATTGTTGCATGCCAACTTCTTTCATTTCTGACTGTCTAGTCGTACAATATGCAGATGACACTCAACTACTCCTTAGTGGTGATATTAATAATCTCCCAGAGCTAACTTTAAGAGCAGAAAACACTCTGTCAAAAATTAAAACCTATTTCCAAGAAATTGGGCTGTTAATTAACGAAAGTAAAACACAGTGCATATTTATTGGTTCAAGGTTCCACATAGCACAAATTCCAGAAAACACAACAAGTAATTTTTGCGACAATATTATCACACCTAGCAAAACAGTCAAAAACCTAGGAATTCACTTTGATAACCACATGTTGTTTGATTCCCACATAGATAAAGTATGCAAAAAGGTTCCAGGAACATTAATGTACTTATCACGTATAAAAGACAATTTTGAGACTACCACTCAAATAACTGTTGTTGAATCTCTAGCCCTAAGTCACATTAATTACTGCACAACTGTTTGGGGATCTACCACTAAGACTCAGATAAACAGAATACAGAAGCTTATTAATTTTGCAGCTCGAGTTGCCCTGGGAGGAATAAGAAAATATGACCACATCACACCAGCTCTCAACCAACTTGGGTGGCTGCGGGCAGAAAATAAGGTCGCTTATGCTATTTATGTTTTTGTATTCAAAATTTTGGACCATCATTATCCTAGCTGGCTATTTGATTTAAAAACAGTCAGGGATATAAGGGGAACCAACACAAGACAGAGCAGTGAGCTCTTTATTCACAGAACAAACACAGAAGCAGGTTCAAAGATGATCACTATCAAAGGGCCAACACTCTGGAATAATATTCCAGAGCATCTTAAAAATGCATCCTCCTTCACAGCTTTCAAAGGCAAACTATATAGTTTTCTTTTGGACAAATAGTTGCTGCTCATTAAGAACTAATTATTCTCATTGTAAGGAAACAAATATGGAAATGATGCCGATAATAACGATCCTGTATCTAGTGGCATACTTACTACTTTATTATTAACATTATTGTTAACATTTTTATTACAGCATTATTATTTTCTATGAAAGCTACATTTAATTTAACTATATGTCTAACCCTCTTATTTATTAGTTTAATTACATGTCTACTTATAAGTTACTATTAATGTTGAATAACCATTGTACAAAATGGAAATAAATGTTTTGATTTGATTTGATTTGATCGTCACGAACATGCTGCAAACACTCTTGACCTATTTTTGACTTCTAACCCTTCAAACTACTCTTATTCTGTGCTTTCCCCTCTTGGTAAATCTGACCACTCTCAGCGCCGCCTTTGGCACTTTGAGCGTAACCAACATGAAAATTTGAGTAACTTTCTCTTTGACTTTCCATGGGATGACTACTGCTTTTGGTCCCGCAACCCTGATCAGGTAGCTCTAAAAGTTGCCGAGATCATGACCGTGGGAATGGAGGCGTACATCCCCTCTTCTACAAAAACTTTCACTCCCTCTAAAGCTTGGTTTAACCGTGCCTGCTCCATGGCTATCCAGACTAGGAATCCGGCTCACCGATCTTACCTAGCCTCTCCTTCCGATTTAACTCGCTCTACTTTTATTATAGTTAGGAATTGCTGTACTGTTCAGATTTGAAGGACTAAGGCTTCCTTTATAAGAAATAAAGTTGATGACCTTAACTCCTCTCCCACTGACAAATGCTTCTGGTCCTTAGCCGAAAACTTCTCCAAAAACTTTTGTAACTCAAGCTTTCCCCCTCTCATTAGTTCTGATGGTTCTATAGCTTGCTCTCCCACTGACAAAGCCACTCTCTTTGGCTCTCATTTTTCTGCCAACTCTTCTATCAACAATTTCAGCGCACCTGTTCCTCAGTCTTTTCCCCTCTCTAACCCTATGCCCTCCCTTATCCTTTCTTCACGCAAAGTTCATAAGGTTCTTTGCTCGCTAAAGACGAACAAGGCATCTGGTCCCGATGGAATTCCTGCAAGGTTCCTGAAGGAGTTTGCCGACTTTTTCACCTCATTCTGTCAACCAGTATCTATCTTTCATCTTGGCAGCATGCTCTAGTTCAACCTGTTCCTAAGAAGGGTGACCGCTCTATTCCTTCTAACTACCGACCTATTGCCCTAACCTCCTCTATTACTAAAGCTTTTGAAACTTTGCTCAATGCTCACTTCTTGAAACGCCTTGAATCTAACTCACTTATCTCCGATCACTAGTACGGCTTCCACAAGGCAAGATCCACCGGTGATCTCCTGTCCTATCTTACTCATGTATGGTCATCTTCTCTGAGGAACTATGGGGAATCCTTTGTCGTCGCCCTTGATATCTCTAAGGCTTTTGACAGAGTCTGGCACAAGGCACTGTTGGCCAAACTCCCTGCCTATGGCTTTACCCCTTCTTTCTGTTCTCTGATTTCCAGTTTTCTTACTGACCGTTCTATATCTGTAGTTGTTGATGGCGTGACATTTAGCCCTTTTTCTGTTACCAGTGGTATTCCACAGGGCTCTGTTCTTTCACCTACTCTCTTCCTTCTCTTTATTAATGATCTTCTACAATCCCCATCTTCCTCTCTTCTTCATCCCTTTGCTGATGATTCTACCCTTCACTTTTCCTCTGTCTTTTCTTCACATTCTTCATTTGCTACTCGTAATCAATCTCGAATCACTCTTTCTTCTCCTCTTAACTCTGATTTGCGGAGAGTATCTGAATAGGGCACTCAAAATTTAGTTAAATTCAATGCCTCCAATACACAGTTTCTGGCTATCTCTTTATCTTCTTCTCCTCCTGATAACCCTATTGTCTTCGAAACGAATGAAATTTACCCTCTTAACTCTATCAACATATTAGGAATCCATATAGCCTCTAACTTTTCTTGGAGGAATCACATAATCCAAATTTCTAAATCTTCATCCAAAAAATTGGGGGTTTTGTTTCGTTTTCGTCATTACTTTTCCTCATTGCAGTTACTTAAAATTTACAAAGGTCTTATCCGTCCCTGCTTAGAATACTGCTCACACATCTGGGGTGCTTCTTCCTTTACTTACCTTCTTGATAGGGTTGAATCTAAGGCAGTCAGACTCATTAATGATCCTTCTCTTACTATTAACCTGGATTCTCTCTCTCTTTCCCGTAAGGTATCTTCCCTTTCGCTTTTCTATCACTACTACTTTCATCGCTGCTCTGATGAGCTGGCGGGTTTCATCCCTCCCCCACTGCCGAGGCCGCGTAACACTCGCCAAGTGGCCTCATCTCACAGACTCTGGAACTCTCTTCCTCCTTCTGTCTTTCCTAATTCTTATAACCTTTCATCCTTCAAAAAGCAGATCTATCGTCATCTCAGAGCCTAGTCCTCCATATCTCTGGGTCCTCAGTACTTTGACTATGTTTTTCTGTCTGTCATTTTCCTTTGTGTGACATTACCTCATCTCTGCCTTGCCCTTAACTTTTTTCTTTTCCTTCGTCTTGGTATTTTCTCGTGCCCCGGCCTTTATTGATGAGGGCAGTTTCTGCCTGTCCCGGTGTCACACTCTTAAAAAAAAAAGAAAAACAAATACCGAAAAATTGGCATCAGTGATTGCTCCTGAAGGAATATCTAAATATTTCGGATAGTCGTTGCTTTATTATTATTATTATTATTATTATTATTATTATTATTATTATTATTATTATTATTATTATTATTATTATTACTATTATTATAATTGTTATTGTTATTGTTATTATTATTATTATTATTATTATTATTATTATTATTATTATTATTATTATTATTATTATTATTATTATTATTATTGTAATTATTATTATTATTATTATTATTATTATTATTATTATTATTATTATTATTATTATTATTATTATTATTATTATTATTATTATCATTATCATATATGCTTCTCTTCTAACGCTTTCTCTTCAAAGAGCATCTCAGCGAAATATTCTTAACTGCCTGCGAGGTGTTTAGAAACCCATATACTGAGTGTACGGAGTAAAGCCAAGATCCTTTTTTTTTAGAGCAATGACCTCCAACGTACTTTTAAAGATGAAGAACCCTGCTTTTATTGCAGCTTTATAATATGAGATGATCTAGAAAAGTTCTGGTAAAGACTAACAACCCACAATAGTATTTGTTAAGGTGGCTAACCCCTTAAAAAACCTTACAATGCTGACTACCCTCATAAACACCTTGTAATGAGAATCGACATTCCATCAAAAAATTCCCAAGGTACAGCCACTCTGAACGCGATTTGTTTGGAGGGTAGATGGTAACGGGATGCCTATCGGGTCGCTTTCAAGAACTAAGTTACATTACCTTAGACGAGTGGCCATACTGGATGTAGCTGCATCTGGTATGGCCGCTTCAAAATTCCCTCCACAATTACACTATATGTTTCCATCAAGCAGTACAAGCGTACTGACGTCAAGTCATTAAAAAAAAATCATTCTCATGCTACATTACTTTGTTTATTATTCAGCAAAACAAGCAGCCTGCTGGACCTCTTTTGAGCCAAACAACAACAAGAGAGACAGACTATCTCACCTCTGGCATCACTTTCAAGGCCGCCTCCTGTAGCAAAAATATGGTGTTCTGGACGGAGGGGGAGAATATACCAATGTCAGGAGGACCAGCGAACTTGTCGTAAACCAGTTTGAGCATCGTCATCCTAAAATGAATAAAAAAGCATTTAATGTTAAGGTCCATTAAGGAGGACAGAAACACATTTAAAAAGATTATGAACAACTTTTTAATTTGGGAAAGAGACGAAATAATATGAACTGGTCATTAACATAACTAGAAACTTCCATTGCCTTGGATTTTTCCATATACGATTCTCTCTCTCTCTCTCTCTCTCTCTCTCTCTCTCTCTCTCTCTCTCTCTCTCTCTCTCTCTCTCTCTCTCTCTCTCTCATATATATATATATATATATATATATATATATATATATATATATATATATATGTATATATATATATATATATATATATATATATATATATATATATATATATATATATATATATATATATATATATATATAGCTTGGAATTTTTGAAATAAAAAAAATAAACTAAAATTTACTATGATAAAGATGGAAATAAATTCATTAAGAACAGCAACAACAACAGCGACAACAACAACAGCAACAACAACAATAATAATAATTATAATAATGAAAATAATAATAATAATAATAATAATAATAATAATAATAATAATAATAATAATAATAATAATAATAATAATAATAAAAATAATAATTATTAAAGCAAGGATCATCCAGAATATTCTGACACGCCTCCAGAAGCATATATTAATGATAAAAACTTAAAAACAGGTGGATGTGGAGTTGAAGTATATATGCTGTATTCACAATGAAACCGCGATGTTTAGCAGTGCTATTATCCACATTTTTTCTTTACCACGAGGGATTCGAACTCGCTTGGCAAACTAATAAGTTATTCTGTGCTATAATATGCAGATTTTTGTCTGCTGTTGTAGATAAGTCAGTTAAGGAAGCAAGACTATGTTGTTTCCGTGGGGAGTTGAGTTTCGTGTATAATAATATTGTTAAGCATCTTGGTTTTATATGTGAATATACATACTTAAAATTCTCATACAACTGTAAGAAGGTGATACAAAGAACGACGGGAGAAATGCTTGCATATACTGGGTATGCTGTGATAGGACAATATTTTGTCAGCTGTAGGTGTTTTGTTCAGTTAAAGAAGCTTGGCGTTTAGTTTACGAGTTGAGATTGAGTCCTCTGATGTTCAAGCAATTTTCATGGTTGATAGTATTTTTATACATTACGGTTTCATTGTAAATGTATTCTTAAACTCAACATAAAACTGTAGCAAGTTGACAGAAAGAGCGATGGAAGAAATGCTTGGATATATTGGGCATGCTGTGATGTGAAGATTTTTGTCTGTCGTAGATGCTTGCCCAGAAAAAAGTTAAAGCAGTATGATTTTTAGCTCACGAGGCGAGTCCGAGTCCCCTAATGTTCACGCCATTTTGTTGGATAATAGAATTGTTAAAAATCATGGTTTCATTGTAACACACACACACACACAGACACACACACACACACACACACACACACACACACACACACACACGAGCTTTGGGCTCTTTCCCGTAAACACAATTAGGTAATCACAATTAGGTAATCACACACACACACACACACACACACACACACACACACACACACACACACACACATATATATATATATATATATATATATATATATATATATATATATATATATATATATATATATATATACATATATATATATATATTTTTTTTTTATGATTGTGACACCAGGACGGGCCAAACAAAAATAATAAAATAAAACAGCCCTCATCGGGCCTGGGCACGAAGAATACATGAAGTAAAGAGAAACAGAGATTAAGAGTGTAATGACTTGTCAGATGTGAAGGGATACAAGATGTGTAATGAATATACAAGAATATTCTGTGTTGGTGTAGGCATAAAATAAGAACCGTAACTGAAGGAAGACTTAACATCGAACTGTCCTGGACAGTCCTATATAAGTTTATAAATCCTTCAGCTGTAGTATCGCAACGGGCGGTTGGTGCCATATATATATATATATATATATATATATATATATATATATATATATATATATATATATATATATATATATATATATATACATACACACACACACACACACTTAAATTCAATAGAGTCCTTATTAAATCTTACCATACTTTGCCAAAATCCACTCCGTCTACTCTGTTGTACTCCCAGTAAGCGGTGACAACAGTAGAAAATATTCGGTCTTCCATATCGGGGAGAGATCGAAATTCGTCGCTAACGAAATTGACGAAGGCCGATTGGGTGGTTTTCAACACTCGCATGCCTACCAATCCAGTTGATAACAATGGTTTACCTGGAACGACAAAATTGTGTCATTTTATATTAATACTAGGAAATAGTATATGTTTTACTTCAGTAGCTTAAATTTTATAGCTCTCTCTCTCTCTCTCTCTCTCTCTCTCTCTCTCTCTCTCTCTCTCTCTCTCTCTCTCTCTCTCTCTCTCTCTCTCTCGCTCTAGCCTGCTGGCTAGTACAGTGGTAACGCGCTGGCTTCGCATTCACGAGGTCGAAAGATCGGTTCCCGTCCAAGACCGAGAGTTTAAGCTGTTTACTGGCAGGAACTGCTGTGGGTGGACACCACAGTGGGGGGTTGGGGCTTACCCTGGCTGACGAATACCCATTGTATTGAAATGGAAATAAAGTATTATTATATTACTCTCTCTCTCTCTCTCTCTCTCTCTCTCTCTCTCTCTCTCTCTCCTCTCTCTCTCTCTCTCTCATACACACACACACACACTTGTATTTTTAAGGCTCTTCATTATAGAGCGAGGTGGGCTCATAAGTGTAACATTCATTCTAAATATCATCATCATCATCATCTGCAGGTGTCATGTCCAGTGGATCATATAAATGGCGTTAATTTTCCAGTTCTCTGGCTCCTCTTTCCATTTTCTTTGTCTTTACCCTCTTCACCCTTTCTTCCCTCTAATCTTCGCCATAATTACATACTTTCCAGCTCTTCCTTCCTAATCACAAGTCCTTTTCATGATCTCATGCAGTCTTTCCCTTTTGACGCTTGTTCTGTTCATGTGACCTCCGCTGTTGTTTATAGATATTTCATCCTGAGGTTGAACGGGTCGCATTAGACCCGTCTATTACCTTCGTTGGATAACGTCTCATCCGTGGTTGTCTCTCCATCTTCATCAGAAAACACATATACGCTGCTTTAGTTCGATTCCTCTTGCTACTAGATATTGTCCAATATTCCTACCCACAAGATATTTACAATAATAACATCTTTGACCCTTTGGTTTTCTTGTACATTCATAGGCGAGGAGGAAGATATAGTGCAAAAACTAGTTTTCTAGATATGGGTCCTGTCAGTTGCAGCACTGTGTCGGATCATGGCCTCCTGATAATCAGTAGAACACACGTAATCCCTCGGAACAAGATTCTCCTCCATTGGAATTCTGTTTTTCAATTTCATTTGCGCAGTTTCTCATTCGTTTTAATTTTTTAGGTTTTAAGATTAACTTCCCCTCTTTACGGTGCACTTTGTTGCTTGCGATATTCGATTTCCTTTTTTTAATGTGTATTATTTTTGTTTGTTGTATGTAGCGGAATGTAGTATCCATGGAATTTGATTTTATACACACACACACACACACACACACACACGCACACACAGACACACACACACACACACACACACAGACACACACACACACACACACATACACACACACACACCAGAAATACGCAATCTCAGTTATGATGAGAGGCTGAGGGAATTAGACTTACCATCACTCGAAGCTAGAAGAGTGAGGGGGGATATGGTGACAGTCTTTAAATTCCTTCATGGTTATGATAGAGTGGATAGGGATCGATATTTTGATATGGCTGGCTCTAGAGCTAGAGGTCATAGTTTGAAGGTTCGTAAGAAAACTTCTTTGCAGGATGTAAGGAAATACTTTTTCAGTGTAAGAGTAGTTGATAATTGGAATTGGCTAAGCGAGGAGGTAGTTAATGCTATCTCAATCCCTAGTTTTAAGGACAGGTATGATAAGTATGACTAAGTATAAAATGGAACCGATGAGGAGACGGGAAGATACGAGCTTTGGGCTCTTTCCCGTTAACACAATTAGGTAATCACAATTAGGTAATCACACACACACACACACACACACACACACACACACACACACACACACACACACACACACACACACACACGTAGTTAAGCTGGAAAAAGCTCAAAGACATGCCACGAAACTGGTGCCAGAAATACGCCATCTCAGTTATGATGAGAGGCTGAGTGAATTAGACTTACCATTACTCGAAGATAGAAGATTGAGGGGGGATATGATGACAGTTTTTAAATTTCTCCATGGTTATAATAGAGTGGATAGGGATCGATATTTTGATATGGCTGGCACTAGAACCAGAGGTCATAGTTTGAAGCTTCGTAAGAAAATTTCTTTGCAGAATGTAAGAAGTACTTTTTTAGGCTAAGAGTAGTTGATAATTGGAATTCGCTAAGCGAGGAGGTAGTTAGTGGTAACTCAATCCATAGTTTTAAGGATAAGTGTGATAAATATCACTAAGTACAAAATGGAACCGATTAGGAGACGGGAAGTTACGAGCTTTGGGCTCTTTCCCGTAAGCACAATTAGGCAATTACACACACACACACACACACACCACACACACACACACACACACACACACACACACACACACACACACTAAAGGGGAATGTGGCAGTAAAAGAGGCTGTAAAGGTGGTGGCACTGGAAAACATACAAACAGTTGACTATAAAGAGACAGTAATCGAAAAAATGAAAGACGTTGTGATGGAAAGGGCAAACCCACTCATCAGACAGGCACTTGATAAGGAGAAGACAGTGGTAATCTCAGGCATAAGTGAATCCCAGGAGCCAACATGGCAGGGGAGACTTGAAGAAAATAAAGCTAGGGTTGTAGACCTGATAAGAAAGCTTGGAGTAGTATGTGGTCCTGAGGATATTGTAAACATACACCAACTAGGTAAATATTCGAGGGAAGGAAAGCCGAGACCAACAAAAGTAACCTTTGAGAGAGGGGAGACATGTAGGGAAATATTGTTGAGAAAAAAAAGTCTAAAAGACCTTCAAGAATGCAAAGAAGTGTTCATTAGACGATACAGAACACAGGAAGAGATGGGAAAGATCAAAAACTTGTTGCAAGAGGCAAGAAGGTTAAATGATGAAAGAAATGAAGAAGAGAAGAAAAATTTTCGTTACGGAATACTTCCAGACAAAGGGGAGATAAAGAAGATAATGACAGAAGATCAGGGGATGGGGCCTCATTAAGATTGTTATACACAAATGCTGATGGATTAGCTGGTAAGGCAGTAGAATTAAAAGATAGGATTCACAACAGTAAGGCAGATATAGTAGCAATTACAGAGACTAAGTTGAGTGAGGACATAAACAGTGTCACAGTTTTTCCTAAGGGCTTCAGAATACTAAGGGTCGAAAGATCTGAGAGGACTGGTGGAGGGATAGCACTGCTCATAAGTGAGAGGATTCAAGTTGAAGAGATAAACTTGGCTATAGAAAGTGAGTTCAGGGAATTTCTTGTTGCTCGCATAAATACTGGGTCAGAGAGCATTATAATAACTGTTGTATACAACCCACCAAGGAACCAAAATAGGCTTGAAATTTATGAGGAAAGTCATATAGGTACGATTGAAGTCATAAACTCAGTTGTTAACATGGCGCGGGAGAAAAAATGTAGGATTTTGATTATGGGAGACTTTAATCATAAAGAGATAGATTGGATAAATCTTGACCCACACAGTGGTGAGGACTCCTTTGGGGCAAGATTCCTAGATTGCGTACAAGGGAATTTCCTACACCAACATGTAATGGAACCAACAAGAGCCAGGGGTGGGGATGAGCCATCACTACTTGATCTGGTGTTCACAGATAATGTGTTGGATATTGAAAATATTGAGTATGAACCACCAATTGGAAAGAGTGACCACTGTGTGTTGTTGATGGAGTATATCATTGAAGACATTCTTCCTGAGAGTAGAGGCACTGAGGACATGAGGAGGAACTATCAGAAAGGAGATTACATCAAAATGAATGAGCTTTTTGCAGTTATTGACTGGAGAACCTTATTTTACAACAAATCTGTACAAGAAATGTATGACATCTTTTGTGAGAAATATGGGAAGATTGTAGATTGCTGCATACCTGTCACCAAAGTAGGTGTAATTCATGCCAGAGAGAAATGGTTCGATAATGGGTGTAAAAGAGCTAAGGAGTGGAGAGACAAATGCTGGAAAAGGTATAGGAGGAGAAAAAACATAAATGCCTGGCAAACCTACAAAAGAGCAAGAAATGACTACCTAAGTAAAAGGAGAGAGGCAGAGAAAGATTATGAGAGGGACATCACCAGGAAGGCGAAAGAAACTCCCAAGCTTTTCCACAGCTTTATCAGAGGAAAACTGAAGGTAAAAGAACAGGTTTTAAGGCTAAAGAGAGCGGATGGAAGCATCACTGAGACGGACGAAGAGATCTGCAAAGAATTGAACAAGGAGTTTCAGTCAGTATTTACAGTAGAAAATACCCCACCCCCTCAGATTGCAGTGATAGAAGCTCAAGGGCCGGTATTAGAGAACATCAACCTTACAGCCACAGAGGTATGCAAAGCGCTGATGGATTTAGATGTTCATAAAGCTACAGGTCCTGATGACATATCCCCTCATGTGCTTAAAAAATGCGCAAACACAATATCAGTGGCACTAAGTATCATATTTAAGGAGACATTGGAGTCGGGGGAGATTCCAAGATGCTGGAAACAAGCAAATGTGATACCTATCTTCAAAAAGGGAAGGAGGGATACGGCTCTGAACTATAGACCAGTTTCCTTGACCAGCATAGTTTGCAAAGTTATGGAGAAACTACTAAGGAAACATATCTCTCTTCACTTGGAATCCTTCAACTTTTTGTCAGTGAGGCAACATGGCTTCAGAGAAGGAAGATCAACAGTAACAAACTTATTAGAATTTTATGATGAGGTAAGCCAAATCTTACAGGAAAGAGAGGGCTGGGCAGATTGCATATTCCTAGACTTCCAGAAAGCGTTTGACACTGTTCCACATGGGAGACTTATTAGGAAGCTGCAATCAATGGCTAGAATAGGTGGAAATGTCTTGGAATGGATAAAAACTTACTTAGAAGGAAGGGAACAGAGGGTTAGAGTAAGACACTCAGTGTCTGAATGGAGAAGAGTTAGTAGTGGAGTTCCACAGGGTTCAGTTTTAGGGCCACTTTTGTTCCTTGTATATGTAAATGACCTACCAGAGTCTGCAAATTCATTCATGAATATGTTTGCAGATGATGCAAAGATTGTGAAGAAAGTAAAAAACGAGAACAATGGTAGAGAACTTCAGGAGGATCTAAATAATCTGCATGAGTGGTCAGAAAAGTGGCTAATGAAATTCAATACCTCAAAATGTAAGGTAATGAGAATGGGTACAAGTGCAAGAAGGCCCAAGCTTGACTACTCGGTGGCTGGAGTACAACTTCAGGAGACAGAAAATGAGAGAGATCTAGGAGTAAACATATTGGCAGATTTGTCTCCAGAAATACATATAAATGGCGTAGTAAGGGCAGCATATGCATTCTTATCAAATGTAAGGGTAGCCTTCAGGCACATGGACAAGGAAATGTTCAGAAATATTTATGTAACCTATGTGAGGCCAAAACTCGAATATGCAGCCCCCTTTTGGAATCCGCACTTGAAAAAGCACATAGCTAAGCTTGAAAAAGTTCAAAGACATGCCACAAAACTGGTGCCAGAAATACGCAATCTCGGTTATGATGAGAGGCTGAGGGAATTAGACTTGCCATCACTCGAAGCTAGAAGAGTAAGGGGGGATATGGTGACAGTCTTTAAATTCCTTCAAGGTTATGATAGAGTGGATAGGGATCGATATTTCGATATGGCTGGCTCTAGAACTAGAGGTCATAGTTTGAAGCTTCGGAAGAAAACTTGTTTGCAGGATGTAAGGAAATACTTTTTCAGTGTAAGAGTAGTTGATAATTGGAATTCGCTAAGCGAGGAGGTAGTTAATGCTACCTCAATCCATAGTTTTAAGGACAGGTATGATAAGTATCACTAAGTCTAAAAATGGAACCGATCAGGAGACGGGAAGATACGAGCTTTGGGCTCTTTCCCGTAAGCACAATTAGGTAATCACAATTAGGTAATCACACACAACATTCACATGTTTAAAGACAAATTTATGTATCACTGATTATAATAATGGAATCCTAACTCGAATATGTTGCTGATATGGCTAATAATTTTTATGACTTGTACTTAATCTTATCTTTTAATACTAATTTCAAGAATTGCACTCCTAGAAATTAGATCCATCTATATACTAAAGCCATGATTCGTGATTCCTCCTTATAAGCGGGGTGGCAGAGTCAAAGAAAATTCTTTGACTTTTTGTGGGAAGTAATACAGAGGAGGGGATTCCCAGTCCCCTCGCTCCGCCCCATTTAGTCGACTTTTACTACTACTACTACTACTACTACTACTACTACTACTACTACTACTACTACTACTACTACTACTACTACTACTACTACTACTACTACTACAATGGTTAAAAGACAGAAAACAGAGGGTTTGCATATGTGGAGAGAAATCAAAGTGGGGCTCGGTTACTAGCGGGGTACCACAAGGCTCGGTACTGGGTCCCCTATTATTCATCGTATATCTAAATGATCTGGATTCGGATATCAGTAGTAACCTAAGTAAATTCGCAGACGACACTAAAATAGGTAGAACTATAAATGGAAAAGAAGACATTCATGCTTTACAGGAAGATCTAAATAGATTATCTGAATGGTCGGACAAATGGCAAATGGAATTTAATGTTGAAAAATGTAAAGTAGTTAAAATGGGTACTATAAAAGACAATACTAGTTATAAGCTAAATAACCATGAAATCATGAGTTCTCAGTGTGAAAGGGATTTGGGAGTTCTTGTGAGTAGTAGTCTTAAGCCAAGAGAGCAATGCACAGCAGTCAAAAATAAAGCAAACAGAATTTTAGGATTTATCTCAAGAAGCGTTAGCAATAGGACGGAAAAAGTTATTTTGCAGCCCTATCTTGCATTAGTTAGGCCCCATTTAGATTATGCTGTGCAATTCTGGTCACCCTATTATAGAATGGAAATTGAATCCTTGGAGAGAGTGCAGCGAAGAATGACCAAGATGATACACAATATCAGAAATCTACCATATGAGGACAGATTAAAAAAACTTAATCTACATTCTCTAGAGAGGCGAAGAGTTAGGGGGGATATGATTGAAGTGTATAAATGGTTTAAAGGGATTAACAAGGGAGATATTAATAAAGTTTTAAAAATTCATGATCAAACCAGAACTCGTAATAATGGATTTAAGCTTGATAAATTTAGGTTCAGAAGGGAAATTGGTAAAAATTGGTTTGGTAATAGAGTAGCTGATGCATGGAACAAGCTTCCTAGTAGGATAGTAAATGCCAATACCTTAGACACCTTCAAATGTAGATTAGATAGACATATGACAGAGGTAGGGTGGGTATGAATAGGTTAGTGCTTATTAGAAAAATCATAAAAAGAAAAATAGAATAAATAAGTAGAGTAGAATAGAATAGGTTAGACATGCTGAAAATACAATTCAAAAATGGAGCTGCCTCGTGTGTGCCAGTAGGCATGTTGCAGTGTCCTCTATTCTTATGTTCTTATGTACTACTACTACTACTACTACTAACCTCCTCTGTACTGAGTAACTGTACATGTGTGTTGAACTTCGGGGGAAAACAGGAAAGCATGGTTGTGAGCTTTCCCTTCCATAACTATCCGTCGCCATGGATAAGTTTCCACATCGACTTTAGCCCTGTCTACGTGTGAATATTTGCTCAGGAAGTGAGAAGACAGCAAAAGGGAGAAGTCTTCTGGGGAAGTGATCTGCAGTAGAACACAAACCTTTAGATTAAGAAGTAAGAACTCAATTAAAAGGGACAAGTCCTCTGGAAAATAATGATCTGCGGTAAAGGACAAAACTTATAATCTTCAATTTGAGAACTCAGCCAGTGCTAAGTCCTCTGAAGAAATTATTTGCAGTGGAGTGCAAAACCCACAGAGTGACATCACTGCCAAAGTATGAGGTCCTCCTAGTTAGTTACCTGTAGGAGAAGTACAAAACTTAGAATTACGAAGAAAGAACTAATCAAAAGGGAGAAGTCTCCCTAGGAAAGTCATCTGTGGTAGAGCACAGAAATTAGTCATTCAGGCATTTTAAAGGAAATTATCTAATTCCGTATATTATTTTGCTTGATTTACTTGGAGCTGCAAAAATTACTGAATATTAATTAAAAACTTCCTGGATGTTGGCAGAAGGTTATGTATATTAGTAAGAAAATATATGTTCACGAGACTCTGCATATATCAATAAGATATTTGTAAATCTGCAGTAGATTTATTTGCTTCAAGTTGGTTATATAGCAAATAGTATTTAAGAAACTTCATTATTTTTTAGGTTCATTAATTTCCTAGTGTACATTAAAGATGTGAATTGGAAATTTGAAAGCACATATTTAGCTTGAAATAAAAATTTAATTTCTGGCAAAAAAACTTTTACCCCCTGATTTTTTTATTTTATTTTTTATATTTTTTGGCCAGGGTGTGTCACAATTAGTTTCCCCCTAGTTGAATGGAGGTACACAGATATTTCGGAAGAGGGGATTAAGGCTAGATGCCCCCTCTAGCGCCCCTCTGTAGAATCGAATCCTCGTTAGTCAGGCTTGCCACTTCCTGACTTGCACCGTCTACCACTGACCTACCGCGGCACTCATACAAAAAAAAAAAATTCTAGAGGCATACAACTCGTGCCCTCTGCCTAGTACTTACGCCATGGTTTTTGGCGAGGATGTAAACTGTGTTTTTCTGGGAATCTGTGGCGATGATGTCGGAGTTGTCACCGTGTGTGTAGTCCTTGTCGGTGTTGAGGGTCAGTTGGGTGTTCACTTCGTACTCCTTGATCGTGTGAACAGGACCCTCGCGTCTCACGTGCAAGATTTTCACGCTGTTCTTGCCATAGCCGCGCTCCACCCACTCGTAGTTTTCGTCCATTTTGAACTAAAAATGAAAAATAAAGTACTGTAATAATAAGGATTTAATTAAGAGTTGCCAGAGTGTCATTGTTGTCTGTATCGGAGGCCAAGTTTGTTAGGTTTATGTTCTGCTTTAGACGCCACTCTTACTTAGTGTACTCAATTACCCCACTGAGTTGACAGGGGGTTGCTACTCGAAATGTGTAATTTATTTTCCATTCATATCCCCAAATGACTCTGGTTTAATAACAGTGAGTTTTTACTTGTTTTCTGTACACTCCAGCTAATGGTAGAAATAATGCGTATACGTATGCAGTGGCTGTAATCCCAATTGTAAAGGGAGAAATGGCCGAGTCAAAGCACACACCTATGCCCCAGAAAACCGTTACGCTCCGGCCCACTCTTCTTGGCGTCTTGGTGATATGGAGTCCACAAATCCCTTTAATCACACTGCTTGGGTCAATCACTAGGCCAGTGGGCTAAAAAAAAAAAAATAACTCCTGCTCGTAGACCCGACAGCCGTTAACTGCTTTACTCTTAGAGTTCCATTTGTGACTACCCCACCAACCCTATTCTGTTTATAGCAGTGGTTCTTAACCTGGGAGATAGCGCTCCCTGGGGAGCGCTGGCTTTGATGAAGGGGGCAGTAAGTTCTTGGGGACACTGAGGGGGCGGTGAGCTAGCATAATATAATTATTTTTATTTTACTTCAATAGCCATATTATTATATGACAGGGCTGTTATATTTACTTAAATAAATCAAAA
>JAXCGZ010018877.1:265000-267500 GCA_037179515.1 Halocaridina rubra
AATAATAATAATAATAATAATAATAATAACACTGAACTGTTAACATACAGTGTAAAATGGTAGGAAAAGCCCATTAAATTAAACAACGAAAATATATATAGATAAAATGTACTTATTAATTTCGTGACCTAAACTGGTCACCTTCTCAAAGTATTTTCTTTGAGAATGTGACCAGTTTAGGTCACGAAATTAATAAGTAATTTATATATATATATATATATATATATATATATATATATATATATATATATATATATATATATATATATATATATATATATATATATATATATATATATATATATATATATATATATATATATATATATATATAAAATGCTTAATGTATAAGTAATAAACAATTTGTATATAATTTCTAGATTTTCCTTGTATGTTGCTTACTTGAAATGAAAAATGCTTCTTTAACATCATATAAGTGAGGGATAAATTATCAGTTCGCCTAGTTACCGACCTTGTACACGATATATGCACGTGTCTGGGAAGTGGTTCACCTTGTATCGGTCACCTGACTGAAGTTGTCTGTGTTTGAACCGTCTGCTTGGGTTGGGTGGTCGTAATATATTCAGTTCCTCTGGTGTGGATTTGGTTGGTTTCTGCTTTGAAAATGAAGCATTATATATATATATATATATATATATATATATATATATATATATATATATATATATATATATATATATATATATATATATATATATATATATATAGCCGTCATAGTTTCTGCTATGAAAAAGAATCAATAAATATGTACCAGTAAAAGGTAATCAGGTATTTTCCAGACATCGAGATCTCTTGCTCCTGAAGTCCAATTGAAATGGAATTAAATGGCAGTAAAAGAGAGCGTTATGTAATTCATATTGTCTGTTAAATCAGACTGGTTGAAGGTAGGACAATTGCCCCGTAAGACAATTGCCACATAGGACAATTGCCCCTACCCTTACCTAATCAAATAGAATGAATAATTTTTGCATACTGAACCTTTTTCTATTCACAATTTCTTAATTATTGTATATATTTCACTTCTTTTATCAGAGGGCAATTGTCTGCTTTTTCTTTTAGTGTTAAGGATATGAAAATTCAAGAAGTCATTTAGCTTATGTTGTTTTGGTCACCGTGGCCGAGTGGTAACGCTCACGATATTGATTCGACAGGTCGTGGGTTCGAGGCCCGCCACGGTTTGAGGTTCGAAAGGCCATTCACTCAGGGTAGCGATCGCACTTGCCAAAACCAAAGTCCTTCACAAGGAGGCAACGGCCTAGCCCTTAATTGAAAACGGTGTTTGTGATGTAAAACAGATCACATTTTGGATTTTCAGACTTCGAGAGCGCTTGCTCTTCCAAACTAGATTATGATATTATGAATTAATTGTGAAGACAGTGTTTATTTATTACTGATGCCGTCTTTGCGTATAGATTAAACAGTAATGTATACTACGAAAATACGCATTTAAGTAGGCATTAAGTTACTCTGTAAACCTGCCTCTTAATATACAAAATATTGAGTACTTTTGCTCTTGTCACCGTGGCTCAAGCGGTGGCGTCCGAGACTTTGAGGCGTCAGGTCGAGGGTTCGCGCCCCGTCACGGTCTGGGGGCATGCAGTCAGGGTAACGATTACATCTGCCAAAACATGTCCTTTGCAAGAAGGCAACCGACCTAGCCCTTGGTAGAAAAGGGAGTCCGTGACGTAAAAAACTGGCAAACTGGAACATAGTAAATTTACTTATAATGACAGAGTTGCAAATAATAACTATATTTAATGTTAATTGAGTCATTGTGTTTGGATCAAAGTGATTTCTAAGTTTTTTTTTTTCTATGAGTATGACACCGGGGCGGTCAAAGAAATTTTTTTTTTATCGGACCCGGGACGCTAGAAAGCTTATAAGAAAAATTAGCAATTGCAATAATGATGAAAAACAAAGTATAGGGAAACAGAGATGGAGAGTGTTTCGACTTTTCAGATGTGAAGGGATAATAATGGACGTGTAACGAATACGTTAGAATATCTTACTGTCCCTCCACATCTATCATATCAGAAAACTACCCAGAATTAATCGACTGAATGAAATTTATAATAATAGAAACAAAAATAAGGACTGTGAGTTTGAATTAACATGACCTATGCTTAAAATTGTTCATGATTCAGCGTTACTTATCTCTTTTCACTTATAAGAGGTTGGCAAATGTTAGGTGTGGACAGGATTTTAGTAGGTCATATGAGGAGAATAAAAAGAAGTTTTGGAAAGAAATGAAGAGAGTAAGAAAGGGTGGGTCGAGGATGGAAGAAACAGTGAAAGATGTGAATGGACAGATGTTAAGAGGGAACGATGCAAGCAAAAGATGGGCAGAATATTTTGAGTGCTTGCTGAATGTTGAGGAAGATAGAGAGGCAGTTATAGGGGCAGTGGGGGGTGTTCAAGTGCCAGTAATGAGAGATGAGAATGAGAGAGAGATTACAAGAGAGGAGGTGAAAAAGGCATT
>JAXCGZ010018877.1:272500-297500 GCA_037179515.1 Halocaridina rubra
GTCGACCCCCTAGAGTCCCCTCTCTCCTCTCTCCTCTCTCTCTCTCTCTCTCTCTCTCTCTCTCTCTCTCTCTCTCTCCTCTCTCTCTCTCTCTCTCTCTCTCTCTCCTCTCTCTCTCTCTCTAGGAAGAACATCACTACCTTTGCCTGTTATATATGAATGGCTTTGGCTAAGAGATTACGAAATAACTAGGGTAGTTGAACTCGCGATCTTCTGGATGTGAACAAGGCACTGTACCAACAGTTTTACAGAAGGATGGATATGTTGCTGATGCTTTTCCAGATATCAGGGAAATAGAAGAAAAATAGTTGGTCTGTCGGGAAAGAGATGTGTATTTGTAATTACCTAATTTAATTACCTACTTGTGTTTGCGGGAAAGAGTCCCAAGCTCGTAACTTCCCATCTCCTGGTTGGTTCCATTTTGTACTTAGTGATACTTATCATACTTGTCCTTAAAACTATGGACTGAGGTAGCATTATCTACCTCCGCGCTGAGCGATTTCCAATTATCAACTGCTCTTACACTAAAAAAGTACTTCCTTACATCCTGCAAAGAAGTTTTCTTACGAAGCTTCAAACTATGACCTCTAGTTCTAGAGCCAGCCATATTAAAATATCGACCCCTCTCTACTCTACCATAACCATGAAGGAATTTAAAAGCCATCACCATATTTCCCCTAATTCTTCTTGCTTCAAGTAATGGTAAGTCTAATTCCCTCAGCCTCTTGTCATAACTGAGATTGCGTAATTCTGGCACCAATTTCGTGGCATGTCTCTGAACTTTTTCCAGCTTAACTACGTGTTTTCTCAAGTGTGGATCCCAAATGGGGGCTGCATATTCAAGCTTTGACCTCACATATGTTACATAAATATATCTGAACATTTCCTTGTCCATATGCCTGAAGGCTACCCTTACATTTGCTAAGAAAACAAATGCTGCTCTTACTATGCCATTTATATGCATTTCTGGAGACAAATATGCCAATATGTTTATTCTTACATCTATCTCATTTTCTGTCTCTTCAAATTGTGTGTGTGTGTGTATATATTTGTGTGCTCGTGTGTATGTAAACCGACTGTACCTCCCTGTTTCCCGTTAGAATGGAGGAGTAGTAGTTGAAATCGCGATCCTCATAGTGGGATGAAAGTACTCTATCCACAATGCTACCACCAAGCGATAGTTATGTTGCTGATGCTTTCTCAGATAGAAACACATTTATTTTTTCCACCATTATAAATACCTCGATTCTCTTCTATTATTGTATTAATGATTACAGTATCCACCCCATTTCTTTTATTTATCTCTTGCCTTGCTCTCTCACCAACTTTTTGTTCATTAAATTCAGATGACATCTTTAATTTATTTATTTATTATTATTATTATTATTATTATTATTATTTTTTTACCTAAAATCAAGTTCTCCTGTGTCAATTTATCCTCATACTCGTATTTGCTCTTTATCTACCCTGTTTGTCAATCGTTTCAAATTATGGAACACTCTGTCAGAGGACATGAATGAAACAGAAACAACACAGGCAAATAAAAAGAAGCTGAGAGAACATTTACACAATAGCTGAAATTATCTATGCCATTATACATTTGTACTCTAATACTGTGAAAATTATTCTAAGGTGTGTTGATATATATCCATGGTGTGTCTTGTGTGTGTGCATATATATATATATATATATAATATATATATATATATATATATATATATATATATATATATATATATATATATATATATATTTTATATATATATATATATATATATATATATATATATATATATATATATATATATATATATATATATATATATATGATGAATACGCAGTGTATATTCTCTTCGCTTAAAGGCATAAATTGATTCTTCTTCTTCTTCTTCCTCTATTTTCGTTCCCATTTTCATATGGGGTCGCATCTCTTCACTAGTCGTCTCCACTGGTTCCGGTCCATCACTTGCTCCTCCCCCAGCTGTCTCTCTCTGAGATCCTCCTTCAGTCGGTCCTTCCACCGTAGTTTAGGTCTTCCTCGTCTATGTCTGCCCATGGAAAGGCATAAATTGATTAAAAAAGATTTATGCCAGTATAACCTTCCAAAAATATTTCATTTTCTCTCAATAGATTTGCCCCGTTTCGCTCTAATATTTTAGTGACTGAAATTTAGTCTATTTGTCATAATTCGCATTTGATCTTTCCTCTACTTCACCTGTTTATCACACTGTTTATTAGACATCTCTTGTGGGGGTGAGTTGTTTTCACCTATTTTCGCCCTCCATGCGCGGCTAAATGGTCTCCATCTTCAATTGTGATACGACTGTTCAAGGGGTTGCGAACGTGAATCACATTTCCTAGGGGTGTGGGGCATAGCAAAGGATAAGAATCACTGCTTTCTAATAAGAACAAGATAGGTGTTTTGACCCTTTTTACTCTAGTATGTCATTCTTGAATTGTCTTAGAGCGAAAATAGTGTCTTCTTCTCTTTTGGTGCTTTCCCCAACTGTCGCATTTGTTGTGACATTTACACAACCGATGACGTTTATATTATTTTTATTATTATTATTATTATTATTATTATTATTATTATTATTATTATTATTATTATTATTATTATTATTATTATTATTATTATTATTGTCGTTATTATTATTACTATTATTATTATTATTATTATTATTATTATTATTATTATTATTATTATTATTATTATTATTATTATTATTATTGTCGTTATTATTATTATTACTATTATTATTATCATTATTATTATTATTATTATTTGATGGATGGCTGCATTCTATCTTAGTGAGAAGTTCTTTCTCTTACTCTGTATTTTTTTCTTTCAATTTATGGTAATTGGTAGTATATATTATTCTCAATTTCTTTTACTTTTCATATTTTCTTTCTTTTAATTAATGGTAGGGTTCATTTCAGGAAGGGACCTCAGCGTCCTCTGTCTCCCGTAGTTCATTCTTTCTCAATCTTACTCTTGAGTGTTTCCAGATCAAAATCTATTTGATGATATCCAGAATTCCAGTTTTCATTCATGTGGACAATATATAAACAATAAGAACATTGTCAGGCAATTACAGTTGTGAAATGAAGAAAGTATTTTTTTTCTAGGCGCTAATCAGTGGGTGGTGGATCAACACAGTACAAGTATTTATGATTTTGAACGTAAAATAGATAATAAATTTACAAAAAGAAAAAAAAATTCATTTTCCATTTCCAAAGCACTAGTTGTTCCGGTTTTACGTCACGGACTCCCTTTTCTACCAAGGGCTAGGACGATTGCCTTCTTGCAAATGACTTGTTTCGGCAGATGTAATTGTTACCCTGAGTGCATGCCCTTGCTAACCTCAGACCGTGATGGGGAGCGAACCCTAGACCTGACGCCTCAAAGTCGCGGACGCTACCGCTTGAGCCACGGTGACTATATTTCCAAAGCACTTTTAGTATCAGTATATCTGTATATAGCAAAGATGAATAAACACAGGCATGTTTTAATAAATATAATTTATTATATAAGCATAATGCAGGTTCATACACCAGTCACTAAATGCTTTTTTCCCCATATGACACTGCGTTAAGAAACTCAGCCTTTATGGGAGCAAGCTAGGTCAATTTTATGCCGGTCCCAACTCCGAAGGCTAGTGAAAAACAGCTTTCCTATGTGACTATGAGAAAAGTTGTCGACAAAGAAAAGCAATTAAGCAGAACTAGATGGAGACAGCTCATCCGAACCAGCGACTTTGTATAGAAAAGGGAGAAGCTGTCATATTTCAACTTAAAAGCCATGGGCCACGGCTCATTCATAATAGCGACACCGTATGAAAATTGAAGAAACAGAGAAGAGGTCTTCTATCTACATGAAAGGTGATGGAGGCAGCTCATCTGAAACATCAACCCCTAATAAAAATGAGAGTATCTGAAAAAGTCATATATCTATATGAAAACGAGATGTGACAACTTCGAAACAGCGACCTCGCTTAAAAAGAATGGGAGATAGCTGAGAAGTCTCAATTTCGCATGAATGCTAATGTCAACATCTCATTCGGGATGGCGACCCAGTATAAAGTTAGGAGAATCTAAGAAGTCTTTTATCTACGTGAAAGGTGAAGGAGGCACTTATCTTAGATAGCGACCCCTTATAAAATGAGAGAAAGAACTCATATTTCAAATGAGATCGCTTGGTGACATATCGCAGATATCGACCCCGTATGAAAATAAACACTGAGAAGAAGAAACCATATTTTTGCATGATAGCACATAGCGTCAGTTCATCCGATATAGCGACACCTTATGAAAATGGGAAAGCTGAGAAAAAGAGTAGTTTCGTCGAATCTATTTAGAAGAAATGAGAATGGGCAGTGGCAAATTTATATGTGACTGGACAGTACTTCTTGGCGGCCACGTCATAAACGCTCCGTCCCCCGGCTCTCACGGGTTTAACTTTGATGAGCTGGCTGTAGAAGTGAATCGTGTAGCTAGCATCGAAGTCCTGAAAAATAAAATGATATATTTTCAATTATAATAATGAGTTAATAAGGCACTGTAGGATCCCGGAATCAAGGCATAAGGTTAAATGCTGGAACTCATCACAAGTGAGGTCAAGAAGTGGGAGTAGTATAATTAACACTTTTGTGCTGACATTGAAGTTCTGAAAAACGAAATCTTTATATTTATAGACAAAGGCCATAATCCCCCCTTACAAGGGTGGGTGGGTTTGGTGTCTGAGTCAGTGCAACATTTTTCATTTCGTGGGATGAAAAATTCAAATGGATACCTAGATATGAAGGAGTGCTGAAAAGTTCCTGGGTTGGGGTAAAATATAATACAAGAGAATTAATTAATTATGATTTCTACCAAAATCCACTGTAAGAGCTGCCATCAAGCGATAAACCTGCACAAAAGAGAAAGATATATTGTGTACCATCATGGGTTTTTATTTGTGCATATCTTCCGCTAAATAGTTGTCCTACTCTCCTATAAAGAGTAACATCTCTACCCTTTCACGATACCTTTAAAGCCAGGAACTTTTCGGCACCCCCTCGTATATTTTAGAATGTTCAAGGAAAGTGAATTTATTTTATTTATATTTTCTTATACTTAGTTTTGTTCAGATAAACTGGAGATGACTCACCTTAGCACCTTCAACGGGAGAAAACACTCCTCACAATTGGTCAACTGGAAATAGCGCACCTTAAGATAGGTTATGTTATGTTAGGTTATGTTAAGTTAGGTTAGGTTATCTCCAGTTGGTCAATGATGAGTGCCTTCTCGAGTTGACAGCACTAAGTCTTCTCCAGTTTAGCCTTTTGTTCTAAAAAAAAAATCTTAATATAATTTTAAAGTATACAGGAATTGCCATCGAAGGCATTTTTTTTTTAATCTCATTTAATCACTTCATAGGACACAGTGAATAGGAATGTGTAATATGCTTCCCTCCTCTCCAACATGAGAGTATCTATATAGGTGGCTTATATTACTATTCATTATGAATTATATCACTCGATGTAGAGTATTCATATGAATAGATATATGGATGGCTTAAATGAGATTTAAAACCTTGAAGTATTCTGCATCATCCTGTATTTTTTATATTTTACTGTACTTAACATAGAATGGTGTGTATATTTATGGTACTGTAAGTTGATTTTTTTTTTAACCATTATATTATATGGGAATACATTTAGTAATATACAGTAACAATGGTCAACTGTAAGATTATTTGACAATTTACTGTTTTTTAATTATTTAGTTTTTTTATATCGTTAATTACGTGTTTATTGATTTAGTTTTTTGTATCGTTAATTACGTGCTTATCATTCTATTTATAATCATATTCATTTATTCATTATGTAATATTTTTGTTTACTTTAAATAGGTTTGAATTATTTACTGAATCATGTTTTGATTTTACGTCACGGATTCCCTTTTCTACTAAGGGCTAGGACGATTGCCTTCTTGCGAAGGACTTGTTTTGGCAGATGTAATCGTTACCCTGAGTTCATGCCCTTATTAACCTCAGACCTTGACGGGGCGCGAACCCTCGATTTGACGCCTCAAAGTCGCGGACGCTACCGCTTGAGCCACGGTGACTACTTGTTTACTGAATCATAAATGTCTACCATTTCTTGGAGTGTCGTTTTCTTTAAAAGCTTTTGCCATACAGATACCGCAATGGGTGAGTAGTATATAACATGGGTAACTATGATAAACTATATTACGGGAGTCTCTCTCTCTCTCTCTCTCTCTCTCTCTCTCTCTCTCTCTCTCTCTCTCTCTCTCTCTCTCTCTCTCTCTCTCTCTCTCTCTCTCTCTCTCTCTCTCTCTCTCTCTCTCTCTCTCTCTCTCTCTATCCACTTCAAATAGTCTACTTTCATGATACACAGGGAAATACGGTTGCATTATTATCCCTCCCACCCCCTGGAGATAAAATAAGAAAATATAGCGCAAGGAAAAGAGAATGGACTATGGGAGACAGAGACCACTTCACTTCTTAGTTGGACTGAACCTACCCACTTCCAAGATAGAAAGAAGAAATTGTAAAGTAAGAGGTAAAGAAATAGTGAGGATGGGTCAGAGGTTACTTAACACCCCACTTGATTTCTTGTAAATGTGTCTGTGCTTTGACTCGGCCACTCCCTTACAAGGGGGTCATTGTATATGTTTGCCTTCTTAGCAAATATAACATTGACCTCTTGATATTTGGAATTGTAAATGTTTAGAAATATGTACCTGACTTCCGTGAGGCCTAATCTCCCTTTTGCCTTTTGGTTTTTGCAATTAAAAAAACAAACAAACAAACATGAAATTGTACAAAACTTAAAGCATGATACAAAGCTGATGTCAGAAATGTGAGTTTTCAGTTATGTGGGAAACTGAAATGGTTAGATTGAAACTAGAAGACTAAGGTGACTATGGTTAATATTTTTCTAATTCTCTTATGCACTGAAATGAGATCACCTTTTCCAGCTTCTTAAGAAATCTTTGCAATATGTAAGAAGATATATATATATATATATATATATATATATATATATATATATATTATATATATATATATATATATATATATATATATATATATATATATATATATATATATATATATATATATAACATACATGATAACTGGAAGTCACTATTCAAGGAAATTGTCAGTATTAAATGCGCATTTTTACCCTCATGAGACATGTGATTAGTGTCAGTGACTATAAAAATAGATCAGGAGACAGGGAATTACAAGTATAAGACTTTCCCTTGAAAACAAGTAGATAATTATACTCAGATCAGACTGCGAGACAAAAGTTAATGCTTTGTTCAACTTTAGTAAAAAGTTTTATACATACCTTTTCCAACACTTCCCAGCCACCTTCGTCTACTAGTTTTTGGTTTGCACTCCAAAACACAGGAGAAAATATCCTTTGAGGCATAATGGTCATGTTGAAGCACTTTTGGAACTTCAAACCGTCCTTTGAGTCCAAGATGTGAGCCCCACATGCTTCTTTCATCACTCGGGTGAATAATGTTGGACCCAGACTACCCCAGGCTCTTGGCTGCAGAATATATACCTATAAACATTACACTTACACTGTTAGGGTATGGCCTCACTGAATGAGATTTGAGTGAGTTTTAGAGGGTGTTGGGTTATCTAGCGAGTCGGCTTCAAGGAGTAAGCCATGCTATTTCATGAGAGTGACTATACCGGATATAGCCGCATATAATGAGGCAACTTCCATTAGATGACAAGAATTAGCTGCAGTCAGTATGGCCACTCGCATTAGATTACTTGAGTTAGCCGCATCCGGTATGGCCACTCAAGGTAGTATTTGCCTCTGACCCGTTAGGAAGCGTTACCCTTTGCCCACTTAGCAAATCGCGTTCAGTGTGCATTACCCTTTGACATTGAAACTTGCAACATATTCCGGCTTTTAGTAAGTCATTTGACAGCCAACAATCTGCCGTTTTAGTAAGTTGATAACCTCAATGATATGTTAATATTTTTATTTTTAAAATTTTTCAACTGGTGCAATTTAAAGAATACAAACTGTATTTTTAGCTTTCCATATAGAGCTCTTGCTCTATATGAGAGTTTTGCTGCCTCCCCCCCCCCCTCCTCCTCCTCTCTCTCTCTCTCTCTCTCTCCTCTCTCTCTCTCTCTCTCTCTCTCTCTCTCTCTCTCTCTCTCTCTCTCTCTCTCTCTCTCTCTCTCTCTCTCTCTCTCTCTCTCTCTCTTATATGTTCCAGATGTTTCAGATGGATAGATAGATAGATAGATAGATAGATAGATAGATAGATAGATAGATAGATAGATAGATACATACATACATACATGCATACATACATACATACATACATACATACATGCATACGTAATACATACATACATACATGCATACATAATTTCCCTAAATCTGAAATCCTGCAGAGTATTGTGAGTACAAAACTTATATTAGTTGTATGACGAGACTGTCCAAAATATTAAAGGAAAAAAAATTGAGAACATTTTTCGTGAGGGGAGAGAGAAGCTGCCGTCCAGTTCTGCCTTGAAGGAAATTTAGAAGAGTTGCCAGAGGTGAAGCCATCACATCACATTACCTAATTTTTTGTGTAAACTGGGGAAAGCTCTTAAGCCGTTTACCTGATCCTGTGGTTCCATATATTGTTAAAATCAGTATCCTTCCCATTTATATTAACTTGTTAGTTAGTTTGATACACGAAAAATTGAATAAGTAAAAAAAAAAACAAAATATCCACCTGTCAACAGTACTGAGTTAAGTTGCCAAGTAGTACAGCTGTCTTATTTTCTTCATTTTTTTTTTTTGCTTTTCTTTTAGCTTTCTCTTTTACTATTTTGTTTTTATTTTGTATATATATTGAGTTAAATGTAAAGTCTAATCTTGTGATAACATACCTTGGTTAGCAAGTGAGTTTATCAGTTAGGAAGAATATATAGCAGAAACAAGTGGGTGCCACCTCAGACACAGGTTCGAATTTTTCCTTCAGGTTTGACTTTTGTTTTGTTGCATTTTTTTTCTTTTTCTTTTTATCCTTAAATTACCATGGTCAAGTTTTTAAGTTAAGATGTGTGTTACCAGAAAAGAGATAAACTGAGTCACTAAATGGCACTTATATGGAGATATAAAAATTCGGTGTGAAGCTTAATTAAAAGTTTTTCTCTTTTTTTTTTCCTCTTTCTCGTCTTCTTTCTATATTCTGTGAGAGGGAGAACATAAAAATGACGCCATCTCTGTCCCAAACCTCTCCCATCCATGGGTCGGTAGGAGGGGTAGCCATCAGGAGACTCAAACAGAAAATCAAGAATATAGAGGAAATGGTTATAAGCCTTGATGATAAAATTCGGAATATGGATGGAGAAATGAAAGAGAATGAAACACTCAGAGAGCAAATAAGATCTTTGGAGGAAGCAAATAAAGCACAAGGGCAGGAGAGAAAGGAACTAGAAAAAAGAGTAAAGAAGCTGGAAGGGGAAAAGAGTCAACTAGAAACTAGAATTTCTAAACAAGAAGATAAAAACAAACAGCTGAATGACAACCTAAAGGAATTAGATGTTAGTTCACTGCTCTCTTCTGAGTGAGACGAGATTGCTGCTTGGAATGTCCAGATTAAGGAAAACATTGAACAGTTCAGAAAAGAGTTCCAGGAGCTGAATATGGAAAATGATGCCATGAAAACTTCCTTTGCTGATGCACTAAAGGGGAATGTGGCAGTAAAAGAGGCTGTAAAGGTTGTGGCACTGGAAAACATACAAACAGTTGACTATAAAGAGACAGTAATCGAAAAAATGAAAGACGTTGTGATGGAAAGGGCAAACCCACTCATCAGACAGGAACTTGATAAGGAGAAGACAGTGGTAATCTCAGGCATAAGCGAGTCCCAGGAGCCAACATGGCAGGGGAGACGTGAAGAAAATAAAGCTAGGGTTGTAGACCTGATAAGAAAGCTTGGAGTAGTATGTGGTCCTGAGGATATTGTAAACATACACCAACTAGGTAAATATTCGAGGGAAGGAAAGCCGAGACCAACAAAAGTAACCTTTGAGAGAGGGGAAACATGTAGGGAAATATTGTTGAGAAAAAAAAGTCTAAAAGACCTTCAAGAATTCAAAGAAGTGTTCATTAGACAATACAGAACACAGGAAGAGATGGGAAAGATAAAAAACTTGTTGCAAGAGGCAAGAAGGTTAAATGATGAAAGAAATGAAGAAGAGAAGAAAAATTTTCATTACAGAGTTCTTTCAGACAAAGGGGAGATAAAGAAGATAATTACAGAAGATCAGGGGATGGGGCCTCATTAAGATTGTTATACACAAATGCTGATGGATTAGCTGGTAAGGCAGTAGAATTAAAAGATAGGATTCACAACAGCAAGGCAGACATAGTAGCAATTACAGAGACTAAGTTGAGTGAGGACATAAACAGTGTCACAGTTTTTCCTAAGGGCTTCAGAATACTAAGGGTTGAAAGATCTGAGAGGACTGGTGGAGGGATAGCACTGCTCATAAGTGAAAGGATTCAAGTCGAAGAAATAAACTTGGCTATAGAAAGTGAGTTCAAGGAATTTCTTGTTGCTCGCATAAATACTGGGTCAGAGAGCATTATAATAACTGTTGTATACAACCCACCAAGGAACCAAAATAGGCTTGAAGTTTATGAGGAAAGTCATATAGGTACTATTGAAGTCATAAACTCAGTTGTTAACATGGCACGGGAAAAAAAATGTAGGATTTTGATTATGGGAGACTTTAATCATAAAGAGATAGATTGGATAAATCTTGACCCACACAGTGGTGAGGACTCATTCGGGGCAAGATTCCTAGATTGCGTACAAGGGAATTTCCTACACCAACATGTAATGGAACCAACAAGGGCCAGGGGTGGGGATGAGCCATCACTACTTGATCTAGTGTTCACAGATAATGTGTTGGATATTGAAAAAATTGAGTATGAACCACCAATTGGAAAGAGTGACCACTGTGTGTTGTTGATGGAGTATATCATTGAAGATATTCTTCCTGAGAGTAGAGGCACTGAGGACATGAGTAGGAACTATCGGAAAGGAGATTACATCAAAATGAATGAGCTTTTTGCAGTTACTGACTGGAGAACCTTATTTTACAACAAATCTGTACAAGAAATGTATGACATCTTTTGTGAGAAATATGGGAAGATAGTAGATTGCTGCATACCTGTCACCAAAGTAGGTGTAATTCATGCCAGAGAGAAATGGTTCGATAATGGGTGTAAAAGAGCTAAGGAGTGGAGAGACAAATGCTGGAAAAGGTATAGGAGGAGAAAAAACATAAATGCCTGGCAAACCTACAAAAGAGCAAGAAATGACTACCTAAGTAAAAGGAGAGAGGCAGAGAGAGACTATGAGAGGGACATCACCAGGAAGGCTAAAGAAAATCCCAAGCTTTTCCACAGCTTTATCAGAGGAAAACTGAAGGTAAAAGAACAGGTTTTAAGGCTAAAGAGAGCGGATGGAAGCATCACTGAGACGGATGAAGAGATCTGCAAAGAAGTGAACAAGGAGTTTCAGTCAGTATTTACAGTAGAAAATACCCCACCCCCTCAGATTGCAGTGATAGAAGCTCAAGGGCAGGTATTAGAGAACATCAACCTTACAGCCACAGAGGTATGCAAAGCGCTGATGGATTTAGATGTTCATAAAGCTACAGGTCCCGATGACATATCCCCTCATGTGCTTAAAAAATGCGCAAACACAATATCAGTGGCACTAAGTATCATATTTAAGAAGTCACTGGAGTTGGGGGAGATTCCAAGATGCTGGAAACAAGCAAATGTGATACCTATCTTCAAAAAGGGAAGGAGGGATACGGCTCTGAACTATAGACCAGTTTCCTTGACCAGCATAGTTTGCAAAGTTATGGAGAAACTACTAAGGAAACATATCTCTCTTCACTTGGAATCCTTCAACTTTTTGTCAGTGAGGCAACATGGCTTCAGAGAAGGTAGATCAACAGTAACAAACTTATTAGAATTTTATGATGAGGTAAGCCAAATCTTACAGGAAAGAGAGGGCTGGGCAGATTGCATATTCCTAGACTTCCAGAAAGCGTTTGACACTGTTTCACATGGGAGACTTATTAGGAAGCTGCAATCAATGGCTAGAATAGGTGGAAATGTTTTGGAATGGATAAAAACTTACTTAGAAGGAAGGGAACAGAGGGTTAGAGTAAGACACTCAGTGTCTGAATGGAGAAGAGTTAGTAGTGGAGTTCCACAGGGTTCAGTTTTAGGGCCACTTTTGTTCCTTGTATATGTAAATGACCTACCAGAGTCTGTAAATTCATTCATGAATATGTTTGCAGATGATGCAAAGATTGTGAAGAAAGTAAAAAACGAGAACAATGGTAGAGAACTTCAGGAGGATCTAAATAATCTGCATGAGTGGTCAGAAAAGTGGCTAATGAAATTCAATACTTCAAAATGTAAGGTAATGAGAATGGGTACAAGTGCAAGAAGGCCCATGCTTTACTACTCGGTGGCTGGAGTACAACTTCAAGAGACAGAAAATGAGAGAGATCTAGGAGTAAACATACTGGCAGATTTGTCTCCAGAAATACATATAAATGGCATAGTAAGGGCAGCATATGCATTCTTATCAAATGTAAGGGTAGCCTTCAGGCACATGGACAAGGAAATGTTCAGAAATATTTATGTAACCTATGTGAGGCCAAAACTCGAATATGCAGCCCCCTTTTGGAACCCGCACTTGAAAAAGCACATAGCTAAGCTTGAAAAAGTTCAAAGACATGCCACGAAACTGGTGCCAGAAATACGCAATCTCAGTTATGATGAGAGGCTGAGGGAATTAGACTTACCATCACTCGAAGCTAGAAGAGTGAGGGGGGATATGGTGACAGTCTTTAAATTCCTTCATGGTTATGATAGAGTGGATAGGGATCGATATTTTAATATGGCTGGCTCTAGAACTAGAGGTCATAGTTTGAAGCTTCGTAAGGAAACTTCTTCGCAGGATGTAAGGAAATACTTTTTCAGTGTAAGAGTAGTTGATAATTGGAATTGGCTAAGCGAGGAAGTAGTTAATGCTATCTCAATCCATAGTTTTAAGGACAGGTATGATAAGTATCACTAAGTCTAAAATGGAACCGATGAGGAGACGGGAAGATACGAGCTTTGGGCTCTTTCCCGTAAACACAATTAGGTAATCACAATTAGGTAATCACATACATACATGCATATGTAATTACGTACGTACGTGCGTGCGTGCGTACATACATACATACATACATACATTATCATGAACACTTTCAAAACGCTGTCTGCATTTCTCATTTTATATAAACGCTGTATTTGGGGGAACTGTGATGATCCATTTATCCCCAAAGGAACTTAAATGGAAGAGATGGAGTGAGTTGGCTCTCTTGTGAATGTGTGTTTGCTTTGACTCGGCCACTACCACAAGGGAGATAAAGGTCATTATATATGTGTACGTATGGCACTTACCTCATCAATTCAGATTCTGAATTCCAGATCAAAACTTAGCACGAGGGTCTGCCCCTCTCTTTTTTATCTCTTACTTTATTTAATTTTAGTGTTTTTCCCTCCAATTCCCTTATATCCTTAATGCCCTCCCTTTTTTCCCCTCCTATCCCATCCCATTCTAAAAAAAAAGGCACTTACATTGTAATGTTGAAGCATACCCAGCATTATTTTATATATGAAGGGATGCCCCTTTTGGGCATGGAAATGGGCATTGTTGAGTTCGTGAGGTTGTTGCAGACCCACAACATTGTGAAGAGGAGTAACGTCCTTGATGCAGATGATGTCTGTGTCACTGTAATAACCTCCGTAGTGCCAAACCAATGCCACTCTCAGAATGTCACTCAGTTGGATTGTCGGCCAGCCTGTAATAGGGATTTTGATGATTTTATTTTTGTCATAATATAATATAAATGTCCTTAATACTAACTCCGGGTTTCTATATGTTGTGAAAATCTACTAAATGGGGCGGAGTGTGGGAACTCTGAATCACCTTATCTTTCTCTTGCGAAGTGTTAAGGCAAGGAGGGGGTTCTGTTGGGAAAACTCCAGCCAGAACCCTAGTATGAACGTGTGCTATGACTCATCCATATACTTTACAATGGGGGTATTGCCTGTCTATAGATAGATAGATAGATAGATAGATAGATAGATAGATAGATAGATAGATAGATAGATAGATAGATAGATAGATAGATTATACACCGAGTTCAGTGTGGCCGTACTTTTGAAGAAGTTCTGAACTTATTAATATCAAGCCTGACCTGTACTTTTGGCCCATTTTAGAGTCGAGAAAAACTTGTCCAGGGGCGTCAATTGGAAGAGTTGCGTGAGGTTCATTGGTGTTATCTTCATGTTGTCATAAGCAGCTAATAAGGCAGTCACGATACCGGTTAGGTCCTGAAGATAAGGCGCTGTCATCACATAGTATACGTAGCCTTTAGGATTCTGCGCTGCCCAGCTATAAAATGTTTAAATAAAATTCATTCAGCCTTTGTTTCAGTTTTATATTGTGTTAAGTAATAGTTTTCCTGATCATAAAAGAGTTCTCATGCGAAGAGAGTTACTCACTCACACACACACACACACACACACACACACACACACACACACACACACATACACACACACACACACACACACACACACACACGCGCGCGCGCGCGCGCGCGCGCGCACACACACACACACACTATATATATATATATATATATATATAAAAAATATATATAATATATATATAAATATATATATATATATATATATATATATATATATATATATATATATATATATAAATTAATGACACTAAATCACATTATCATCATATCTAAATGTATCTGAAACACACCTCATAATAATATTTTAATTATGCCCAAAATGAACTTTCCCAAAAGGTGGTTGATCATTTATCCATTAGCCATACCCTTTGGGTATACTGTATTGGGAAGAGAGTAGTGGTACTCATTGTGTAATGAGTTGATGTGTATAGTCAATGGTAAAATCCTCTTTTCTGGACGTTTTTCAATGCTTAAGTTGTTTCCTTGTCCTCATGAATTTTTCCATGGCGTTGACAATGAAAATTGTCCTTCATGGAGCTTCACTAGAATGATATTTCTGTTAGTTATAAAACTTAAAATTATGTAATGACACTCACCTCTCCACGGCACACCACGCTCTGTAGGTAGGCCTCGGATCACATGATGTCTCCAACAGAAAGATGTTCTTTTCACCTGGTTTTATCGCAGCATCACTGCAATTGTAAAGAGTTCTACTTAAAATGGGATATATTTTATCGAGACAAAGATATATTGTTCAGAAATTTACAATATCCTCTAATGCATGTTTTGTTTCATCGTAATATATAGTAAGTCGACAATATATTTTTCACCATTTTCAGTAATGACGTAACTCTATGTTATTCGTTGGAATTTCTACGTCAATTCTCATCATTTTGTTGCATCATTAACTCTAAAATGAGAATTTAGTAAGAGTATAATAGTTTCATATAACCGTAACTTGTCCTAACAAGGTTCAATATTACACTGTGTGTATAGAGATTAACATTTCCTTTAAAGAGGAAATATAATTTGTCTAGAAATTTAAATGTAGAAAGAACTTTTTCTCCGATGCAGGATGTAAATATTCTTGATATCCCTATATACATGTGTATTTAGATATCCATAATTCAATATCTTGGATGTAATTGTTAAAAACATTTGTTTTTTCGTGTTGTTTTCCATTGCCTAGGTGGTACTTCATAATCTCATTTACAGCTCATGGCAGTAAATGAGGAACTTAGCAAACACTTAGGAGGAAAAAGAACAATATTTCTCTCAGTTCCCTTCAGAGTTATTACAGGACAAAAGTGTTTGTTCCCCTATCCCGCAATAAAATTATGAAAATGGCAGGAAAGTTTTATTTTGTTTTTTAAATACATGTAGAGGGCGTAAAAGAAGATAGTAGTGTTCTTTTCATAGATTTTTTCAAAACACAGAGAGGAAAATAACCAATGAAACCATTGACTAATTTTCATGTTTGGCATTTGATGTACACACAGAAACCGATTACAATATCGAAATAATTATTTTTGTACTGGCACCGAGCTGGTGTATATATATATATTATATTTTGGTGTACTGTAATATTTGAAATCAATAGATATAACTTGATGTATATAAATATTCAAATTTCGAATTTGTTAACCATATTAAAATGAGTTGTGAAATTTTTTTTTAACATTAAAAGATTAATCTATATATACAAGCCATTTTTCCCCTTATAAGAGGAGTGGCTGAGTCAAAGCCAAATACTCTTGACTCTTTGGGAAAAAATGCAGAGGAAGGGATTCGCAGTCCCCTCGCTCCGCCCCATTATTCGACTCTAACGACATGCAGGGTAACACGGAGAAAGTATTCTAGCCCCTCCCCTCAGGGGGAAATATTAATAAAATTCTCATTTGCACGACTAATAATTAGTAATTGGAAAAACAAATCTTACTTCATGGAAATATGGAGAGGTATTTGTTTTTGCTCGGTAGCTTCTAGAGAGACATTTCTGAGATCACATAAATGCTTCTGCCAGAAGGGGGCCGCTACTTTGACCTTTGAGAAAACTGAAAAAAAGAATATCCTAAACAACTTAGAATACAGTTGCGAATGTTATTAAAGTAAGGATATGTTTATATGGATGCAGCATTAGTCATGGCTAATCCTAGTATTGCGATGGCTTCTTTTTCTGAAGACAAAGAAGAAAAAAAGAAGAAGAAGACGGTTTATGTGAACAGCAGGGAATTTACTTTTTACTTCTTTAAGTATTATAACTGACTTTACTTTTTTTTTGTGTGGTTCATATCAGTGTTCTGCCAGTGGCCTAAATATTGTATTCTAGAACATCCCTTCAATGTTTTCTTGTCTGTTCCGTTTGTCTCATTTATGCATGCCTGTATCCATATAATATAAATACATTATTGTATGTCTCAAAAATTCAGATTTGTTAAACAGATTCGCCAGCTAATACACATATATACAATGGCCACAGTCACCCTTGTGAGTAAAAGGTCGAGTCAAAGCACACATTTATCAAAATTTAGATCTGCTGAAAAAAAAAAATGCCCCTAAAAATCACCAACTGGAAAAGCAGATAATAATAGTAATGAGTTAAGAGGGAGTCTTAGGGGAAGAACCCCTTGCCTGAATATAGAGATGTGACTATGGTTAGGTTTTTACGTCACGAACTCCCTTTTCTGCTAAGGGCTAGGACGGTTGCCTTCTTGCGAAGGACTTGCTTTGGCAGATGTAATCGTTACGTTGAGTGTATGCTCTTACTAACCTCAGTCCGTGACGGGGCGCGAACCCTCGACCTGCCGCCTCAGAGTCGCGGACGCTACCATTTAGCCACGGAGACTACGAATATAGGACTTTGACTGCTTTTATGATATTGGCCTTGGTTAGGCTTGGTAAGAATTGTAAGTGTGCGCCTCACTTTATCCTGGGGTGCATTTTCTCCAATTGATCCCATATTTTATCACTAACTATTACCATGCGTAACATATGTCATTCCTGGATTTATAGCTGGCACTGTGACTCCCTGGTTAGGGTTGTCTTCATTGAAGGTCAGCCAGATGAGCATTAAGGCCACGCAGGTCCCAATCACTTGAAGGAAATTGTTTTGTATCTTCATATTTTCATTTGCTGTCTTTTAACACGATGCTTTCCGTGAAAAGAGAAGATAAATGTATTTTATTATTTCAGTTTTGTTTTGGCATATGTTACCTAGAATAACATTATATCTAATAGGATTTATTGCCCTTTTCATACTTTTTTTTTTACTAAGCATTCACCGTGGGACTCTCTCAGTCTATTTAACCAATGTATGTGATATATATATATATATATATATATATATATATATATATATATATATATATATATATATATATATATATATATATATATATATATATATTGTGTATGTGTGTGTATGTATGTATGTATGTATGCATGTATGTATGTGTGGCCCCATCCTTCTTGTGAGGAGGGTGGCCGAGCTAAGAAAGATGCACTCACCACGATCCACGCTACCTCACTTACTCCTCTTAGCTCCTTGGGGATAAAGGGTTGCCACATTTTCCCCTGCCACCCTGCTTGGGTCATCCACAAGGTAGGAGGGGCAAGGATATTCTACAGTGAGACCCGACAGCCAATCCCACTTCTTCATCACAGGGCGACTAACCTCACCCGTCCATCGCAGTCACTGTGTTAGCAGGTGCGAGAAATCCCTTTGGCACGTGTCACTTATACTCAATTTTCCTCCACTCATTCCTAGCTCTTGAACGCTCTCATCCCTACTCCACTGACATTTCACATACATACAATGTCCTTTTCACGCCATTCATCCATCTCATTCCAGGTCTTCTTTTTGGCCATAGTCCTACAATTCTGCACTCCACACTCTCTTCTGTAGTCGTCCATCACTCATCCTTTTCTTGTGTCCAAACCAACTCAATACTCTCTGCTCTAGCCTATCTAACAACTTCTTTTAACATCCGTTCTCTTCGTGATTTCCTCTTTTCTTACTCTATATATTCTATCTACATCAATCATATTTCTTAACACATCATTTCCCTTACATTCAAATTGTTCTTTTCACCATTTCTTGCATTCTAAGTCTGTGCTCCAAACAATGCTGTCGTGCAACCCCTGATACTTAAAACTTGTAACTTCTTCAAGCATCCTATCTTTCACTCCTACATTCAACATTAATACTCTTCATTCTCTCTTCCCTACTCCACTGTCAATTCACATGCATCCAATGCCCTTTTCACGCCATCCATTTATCTCATTCCAGGTCTTCTTTTTGGCCATACTTCAACCATTTCTACACTTCATACTCTCTTCGGCAGTCTTTCTCACTCATCCTTTCCAATATTCACTCGCAACTTCCTTCTTTCACACATCCTATCAAACTCGGTCACCAGATGATTCACTTCATTCTCAGTATCAGCCACCTGTGTTGTGTCATCTGCAAATACCAGTTAATTAAATTTCCATAACCTTCCATGCTCACCCACTAGTTCCAAGCCTTTGTCTGATACTCTCTCATGTACTTCTCTTACCACTCCAATCATATAAACATTAAACAACCTTGGCGACATTACACAACCTTGACGTAACCCTACATTTTCCTCAAACCAAATACTCATACCACTCTTGACTCACACACACACACACACACACACACACACACACACACACACACACACACACACACACACACACACACACACACACACACACACACACACACACACTCTTTTAGGTAATCACAATTAGGTAATCACACACACATACACACACACACACACACACACACACCACACACACACACACACACACACACACACACACACACACACACACTGCGGGATCTGTCGATGACACAAATATATGATTATACTCTATTGTGAGGTAAAATTACACCAGGTGTTCCCAATAATTAGATATTTATAAATATCATTAAGTACACTCAGTAGGGACAATCATATAATCTTATTTATTTTCATTTTATGATAGATACGTTGCTAGTATTCTGTTTTCATTGCATTACCGCATTTTTATTACATATCTTTTCAAGCTTTTTTTTTTGGAGGGGGGGATTTTCATAGAGCTCCTAATTTGGAGTTTATGCAATCTCCTTTTAGCTTGCTTGTGCATTTAATTCAAATCCTTGTGTTGGCACCTACAGTACTAAAAAACACACATTCATTGGTGAAAACATGAAGCCTCTTCTATGAAATGGAGCCAGTATATGTACATGCATTGCCTCCAAACATTAAGAGTTATCATGGATGAAAACATGAAACCTCTTTTCTGAAAAGGAGTCAGGTTATGTACATGCATTGCCTCCAAACATTAAGAATTATCATGGTTGTCTGGTGCTGTATGAAAACAAATTTGCATATTATGTGAAGATACGATCCTTGTTTCATTATTTTACGAGATCTAGACTATAAAGAAACAAACTCCAGTCTAGATAATTAAAGTTATAAAGTATTCTCAAATACCCTAAAGATAATCCCAATGAGATTAATCGTGCTCACTATGTCAAAGGTTTAATCAGGACACAGTTTATTATGATACTGTGTAATGATATTGACAATTCAACGTTTTGTTGATTAGGGGATAGTCTTGCTTATGTCCTTACCCTCATAGCCAGTTAACAAGTGTGATATTTCAGTTAAAGTTTTATATTGTAATAATTCTTATGACCTATCAGCCTTCAAATAGCAGATCTATCGTCATCTCAGGGCCTAATCCTCCATATCTCTGGGTCCTCGGTACTTTGATTGTTTTTTCTGTCTGTCGTTTTCCTTTGTGTGGCATTACCTCATCTCTGTCTTGTCCTTAACCTTTTTCTTTTCCTTCGTCTTGGTATATTCTCTTGCCATGGCCTTTATTGGTGAGGGCAGTTTCTGCCTATCCCGGTGTCACACATAATAATAGTAATGATAATAATAATAATAATATTAATAATAATAATAATAATAATAATAATAATAATAATAATAATAATAATAATAATAATAATGATAATAATAATAATAATAATAATAATAATAATAATAATAATAATAATAATAATAATAATAATAATAACAATAATGATAATAATAATAATAATAATAATAATAATAATAATAATAATAATAATAATAATATTGATAATAATAATAATAATAATAATAATAATGATATAATAATAATAATAATAATAATAATAATAATAATAATAATAATAATAATAATAATAATAATAATAATAATAATATTGATAATAATAATATTGATAATAATAATAATAATAATAATAATAATAATAATAATAATAATAATAATAATAATAATAATAATAATAATAATAATAATAATAATAATAATAATAATAATAATAATAATAATAATAATAATAATGCAATTTTGAGAAAATCAGGGTTTTTATAATGGGAAATAGAGTCTTATTACACCCAAGTCTCATCTCTTGACATTGCATTGTTATTCATATATGATATTATGTAATAAAATTAATTTCAATGCCTGTAGAGATAGCTTTTTCAGCTGATCTGTTTCACCCTTCATCATGATCGGGTGTCATGCCCACAGTAAGCATTGTCTGCTATGGCCCCCCACACACTTTTTTTTTTTTCGTAACAAGTAGATCACTGCATTGGTGTCCATTTCCAATTCTTTCATTGCTGTCTCCTTCGTCATTTTTTATTTTTCTTCCTCTCGTTTTTTTCCCTTCAGCCTTTTTTTTATTTTTATCTTACATTCCATGTCGAGCTTCCTAATCACATATCTAGTCGAGTTACGTGTATTCTTCCATATTGTTTTGACGTTTTTATGTGTCCTAAAGAGTCCTCGTTCATATGGGGCTGGATAGAGACACATTACTACTGGGAAATTAAAGCTGGATGCCCTCTCTAAGGCCCTGTGATGGGCTGGAACTTGGGATTGTCACTTCTCGAGTCGAACGCTCTAACCACTGCGCTACGGTGGTCCCCCAAACACCATTCCATGTGTCCTGATTAGTCCTCATTCTTGTGGGAGCAGACACAGACATGTTGGAGCTGGGGTTCAAGGCTGAATGCCCTTCCTAACGCCCCGCGGTGGGTTTGAAATGGCATTAATCGCCGTCAGTTACATATGCTTGTCAATGTTCTCTGATGGAAGTATGAGAAACGTTTTAATGGTTTATCACCCTCCAAACGTTTCCTAATAATAAGAGGCAAAAAATAATGTTCACTTACCTGTTTGTCTCTTATTTTTGGAACTTAGAACACACCTTCACTCTGATTTTCTTCAAAAGTTGTTGTTTTACTTGTTTGATGAAATGATGTGGAAATGAATGAAGTTCAGTGGTCAAGAAAAAAAATGATTTTTCCAAAAAAAAAGGGCTCTCTATAGTAAGGTAAATCCTCTTCACAGTTAAACTTCTACGTTGTATATGCAAAAGTACTGTGAAAAAAAGCTGCAGTCTGACAGACTGTAGGTACTGTAATGATCAGTCTGGTACAGCTGCATCTAATATTGACCAAATGTTATGATTTCAGTTATTTTATTTATTTATTTATTTTTTTTATTAATTTATCTATCTATTTATTTATTTAGTTATTTGTGTATAGACTACGGTAGAACAGTTGGCCGTAGAATAATGGGTGCAGGTAATAATGATCAATAGATGTGGATTTTATTTTTATGTATGTATGAATGTATGTATGTATGTATGTATGTATGTATGTATGTGATTACCTAATTGTGTTTACGGGAAAGAGCCCAAAGCTCGTATCTTCCCGTCTCCTGATCGGTTCCATTTTATACTTAGTGATACTTATCATACCTGTCCTTAAAACTATGGATTGAGATAGCATTAACTACCTCCTCGCTTAGCGAATTCCAATTATCAACTACGCTTACACTGAAAAAGTATTTCCTTACATCCTGCAAAGAAGTTTTCTTACGAAGCTTCAAACTGTGACCTCTAGTTCTAGAGCCAGCCATATCAAAATATCGATCCCTATCCACTCTATCATAACCATGAAGGAATTTAAAGACTGTCATGTATGTATGTATGTATGTATGTATGTATGTATGTATGTATGTATGTATGTATGTATGTATGTATGTATGTATGTATGTATGTATGTATGTATGTATGTATGTATGTATGTATGTATGTATGTATGTATGTATGTATGTGTGTATGTATGTATGTATGTATGTATGTATGTATGTATGTATGTATGTATGTATGTATGTATGTATGTATGTATGTATGTATGTATGTATGTATGTATGTATGTATGTATGTATGTATGTATGTATGTATGTATATATGTATGTATGTATGTATGTATGTATGTATGTATGTATGCTGCATGTATGTATGTATGTATATGCATTTGTGTGTGCGTGCGTGCATGCATGTGAGATTGCAGTGTGTTTTTGTACGGAGCGAGGGGACTTGGGATATCTTATTTTGTATTTTCCGCTTTCAAAGAGTCAAAGTTTTGCTTTGAATAGGATATCTCCATATAAAGGGAATTATGGCTATTATATATGAATTAATTATAATTATTATTATTATTATTATTATTATTATTATTATTATTATTATTATTATTATTATATATTATTATTATTAAATATTACATTATTATTATTATTATTATTATTATTATTATTATTATTATTATTATTATTATTATTATTATTATTATTATTATTATTGTTATTTTTATTATTATTATTATTTTAGGGCATAGATGGATGGCTTTGTAAAACAAAATATGTAAAGTTGAAAATTATTTATTTTATTTTAATCTTGTCTCAAATAATTTTTTCTTTTTACCAATTTCTTCATGAACTCGGTAATGTAAGTAAATTTTACATCTCTCCCTATCCATGATATAAAACAAATTCACAAATTGTAAAAATGGTTTAAGGTCTTAATACTCTGAAAGTAACTCATTTTATTACATTCATATTAATCATTGTAAGTCGAGTGTCAGTAAAGGACTGCATACTAACATATGTTGTAAATATATCACACGAAGTAAATTCTCCAAACCAGGGACTCACTATAGTTAGGCATACTTTAATTTTTTAAAATTGTATATTATCCTCATATTTTAATGCACTGCCTATTTGCAGAATATTTGCCAGACCAAGTAGATATATTTTTATCTGAAAAGATGATATAATTGTGTAGTATTTTTTTTTATAATAGTCATAATTTTTTTTTATTTCCTGTAGTTTTTCACTTTTGATATGAGACTTTATATTTATTAGTATTTGTGCTTTTAGAGTATATTAATATTTAACTAAAGATGAACTATTTTCTGTTCAAATAAATGGTCTTGAAATATCTCCATATATCTTCAAGTATTGTCTTCAAACGAATTCTTCTATTTGATCCCTTCTGAACGGAGAAAAATTAGCTGAAGTTGTGCCTTCAGGAGTATAGAGGGGCGAGGTGCAGGGCGTTGATAAGGGCGTCATGACCGCCGATGACACCGATGGAGACACGCTTTCGAGGTCGGTAGATGATTGCCTTCTTAACTGCGAAGTTTTTGGCTTCAAGTACCGTCCTTCCTCATCGTAGTGAACCACCATGCTATAAGAAATAAACAGATAAATAATTAAATGAATGAATGAATGAATAAAGAAATAAATAATTGAGCTTACATGCTGTAGAACAGCAGTTCGTAGCTTTGTGTCCACAGCCACTGAACTCTAAGATAATTTTCTGATATCCCGCCGTTGGAAGTTGAAAAGAATAGTTTGAAAACACGTGATATTATTCTTGTGTCCAATGATAGTAATAACAATATATTAGTAGTCACCGTGGCTCAAGAGGTAGTGTCCGCGACACTGAGGCGTCAGGTCGAGGGTTCGCGCCCCGTCACGGTCTGAGGTTAGCAAGGGCATGCACTCAGGGTAAGGATTACATCTGCCAAAACAAGTCCCTCGCAAGAAGGCAACCTTCCTAGCCCTTGGTAGAAAAGGGAGTCCGTGACGTAAAACCGAAACAAGTTAATACTGATAGCATGAAAGATTGCCCTCTCCACTAAATGTCTCTGTTTATTTTACTCTTACTTTCCAACCTCACTTGTGGCTAGTTTTCGCATTTACGTAAAACCCCCAAGTTTTGTTGACACGCGCAGTGCCAAATAAAAAGCAAGATTACATGTGAAAACATATTTATTTTGCTGTGCTCATCTGCGGATCCAGTTTGGGTTCTGTTTCACCCTTGCCTCGTCTATAGAGTTTTATTGACTTATGACTTTGATCACCTCATAATGCAACATCATGTGACCCCCAAGCAGGGTGGTGGGGGATTTGTAACAGCCCTTTTTCCTCAAAGAGCTAAGAGGAGTC
>JAXCGZ010018877.1:302500-305658 GCA_037179515.1 Halocaridina rubra
CGAGTATTCTTTCAGCCTGTCCTTTTTCTATTGTGTACATGCTCCTTAATTCTGCCTTGTTCTTAAACTTCTACTTTTTCTTCGTCTCAATGTTTGCTTAGTGCCCGGGCCTTATGAGGGCAGTTATCTTGCCTGTCCCGGTGTCACACACATAAAAAATGTATAAAATGTAATTAAATGTATTAAAAATGTATTAAAAAAGTACGGAACACTTAGAAAAACCTTTATATATAACTTTTAATATCCAAATCCTCATTTACTCGTCTTTGTATATATAATATTTCTTTTCTTTGTCGTACTTTCACACAGTTTTATATTTACATCTTTCTTTTATATCAGCAAATTTTTCTATGTTCATATGGGGTCGCAGTCTCTCTATAGACAGTTGGATTTCTAGCATTTGGTTTTCGTTTCAAACTTATACTGCTGGATAAAGACTTTCTAGCAGCAACTCTCTCTGTTTATCAAGGCATGGTACCAACACTGACTTGAGCTGTCTTGTTCCCTCAGTGGCTGGTTTACACAAAAGCTTATATAATAATATGATACATAATCCTTTAGACAAAGCCAAGTGAAAATATCCCATTATCTGAGATGATTATATTTCGGGATGTTCTAAGGTTAGATTGAGATCTAAAATCTCTTTAGTTACAAAATTTGCATTTATGCCTATATACAGTTTCCAATTGAATGTGTCGTCATATTTACAATAAAACTTCTATTTTATCCTTTCAGGGTAAATCTTTACCTCAGATGTATACAGTGTTACGTATGTAGCGACATATGCCAACCTACCTGTCAAAGGGAATGCCGAGACCCAGATATGCCATTTCTAAGAATAGCTGTAGAGAAGAAGCAACTTTGGCGCGCATAACATTTTAGCTCATACATCGCGCGGGTTTTTTATTAAGTCTTGCCTATAATATGCCTCAGTAAAATCTTAAACAAATGCAGTTATAACTATAGCAATATCAGTTGAAAATATGGGTGATATAGCTAAATTTACCCCGGTTTATGAGTCACAATTAGTCCTCATTCAAATGGGGGTGGACGCTATGTAGGAGCCGGGAGATTATAGCTGGATTCCCTTTCTAACGCCCCGCGTTGGGATCGAACCAGCGTTAGTTGTTCCCCGAATCGCGCACTTTACCACTATGCTACCGCTGTCCCCAATGGTGTTATAGCGTTCTGCCGTATCTATTTGATATGGGTAATTTTTATTCCTGATGAGTAGGTAAGGGCCTTTTACCCTCCAATAGATAATGTTTCCTTCCTTTCTTACTTTTCACATATTTTTTTTCCTCCAGCAAGACAGGAGAACAAGAATACTGCCTACGTGTTTCCCTCTGTGTCGTAAAAGTCGACTAAATTGGTTGAGCGAGGATGCTGGCAGATCCTCCCTTCTTATATTTTTTCTGCAAGCAATCAGGGCATGTGTACTTTGACTTGGCCATCCCCCAACAAAGGGGATTTCGGACATTGCATATAGATAGATAGAATGATAGATAGATAGATTGGTAGATAGATAGAATAATAGATAGATAGATTGGTAGATAGATAGAATGATAGATAGAATGAATGATAGATAGACAGAAATATATATAGGTGAAGGTCTTTTGACTTAATCAGGACTGTCCAGGACAGTTCGATGTTAAGTCTTCCCACAGTATATTCGCTACACATCTCTCATTATCCCTTCACATCTGACAAGTCACAACAGTTTACATCTCTGTTTATTTACTTTTTTTTTCTTCGTGCCCAAGCCCGATGAGGTCAGTAAAGAGAAAAAGCATATTTATTACTGCTCCCAATTAAGTTGTATAAAATATAAAGATGTCAGGTCCTTTCGCACTAGTAAAATTAATATCTGGGACCATTACGTCTTACTGTTAAGAGGTAAAAAATACAAACATGACATGTTCTAGTGTGCTTAACCTAGTGGTTTGTATTGTACTCTTTCCATCAGAATTTTTAACTGAGAATAAGGTGGATAGGGTACTAGTGTCTTTAATGGGTAACTCCAGACAACTCAACAGCCCCAGTGAGTGCACCATATGATATAAGAGATAAAGTTTCAAATGAAAGTTTCCTCTTCCATGTAAGCTTTTCAGCCTGTGAGTGGTATCAATCCGACAATTGATCCTAGAGAGTGTGTGGCTCGGGGAATTAAGACTGGACGCCATTCCTATCGTTCTACGGTGGTCTATCAACTCCCGAGTCGAGCACGCGGGCCATTGAGCTTTCTCGATCATGGATATAAGAGATCTATGGTGAAAATAGCATATGTACAGCTCAGGCTTGACTAGAGACAGCATATCCCGTCTTACAGCTCTCATCTACGCTAGGGGAAATGACATACTATACTTTAGGCTTCTATTGTAGTCGCCGTGGCTCAAGCGGTAGGGTCCGCGACTCTGAGGTGTCAGGTCGAGGGTTCGCGCCCCGTCACGGTCTGAGGTTAGCAAGGGCATGCACTCAGGGTAACGATTACATCTGCCAAAACAAGTCCTTCGCAAGAAGGCAACCGTCCTAGCCCTTGGTAGAAAAGGGAGTCCGTGACGTAAAACCGGAACCAAACTTTAGGCTTCTAGTTGGGAACAGTACAAGAATAACTGACGTATTAACATATCTCTCAAGGGGAACATTTCCTCAATATCATGTTGCCTGTGGGGTTTCCCCCATGGTACAGTCCTCCTGAGACCTCATTAGTACAGGCGTCTGATGTATCTCCTTGGGTACACAGTGTATGAAATAGTCTAGCTCATGGGGGAACATACCAGCTGAAATCTGTGCCGGTCCTAAGCTCGTATCAGTGGAGAGAGTTGCATATCAGGAATGTCATCTGGTCTTAAAACTTAGATCCACAACAAACACTAGGTCAGCTCATCTGTGCTGGTCCCAAATTCGGATCAATGGAGAGAGTTCTTGCTAGGAATGTCATCTGGTCTCGAAGAGGTTAGTGATATACAGGAAAAATAGTGTTTATGGGAAAACATGTCGAAAGAGAAGATAGTGTTTATAGCGATGGTGACAACATACATGGCGAGGCCAGATAGATGTTGTTATGTGGCTCTCCTTTTTACCCAGAAGGCTCAGTAAGTATGCAATTAGATATATGGCTCAATAATGAAATAATATCGTCGCCTACCAGGGCCTTG
>JAXCGZ010018878.1:0-10000 GCA_037179515.1 Halocaridina rubra
TTTTATATATTATTACTGTATACTGTATACTTATTGGTTTTTTGGAGTTTTTTGTACAAAATTTTTGCAACAGTAACATATGGAAACCTCTTTAAAATTGCGTTTCTCAACTAGTATTGATAGAAAAACTTGAAGTATATTGAGAATATACCAAAGAACTGTCCAAAAAATAACAGTAACTTTCTAGAGAAATCTAGCAGGGTGGCACAAACCAAAAAGCAACATCACCAGCAAATGTACCATATTATGTACCATAAATTAGTCCATCATTGAAGCTTTATGGGAATTTAGTGGCTGGATGCCCTTTCCTAACTCCCTGGCGTTATTCATGTACCGATTTTACGCGCTCTACCACTGTTTCTGCAGCCACCTTATGAAGCCATTAATGAATAAGCAAAATTTTTATATTGGGCAGACTAGATACATAAGGAAAAAGTTATTTTATTACTAGAGAGAAATTTGTTTGACTAAGCAGTTTATCTAGTAAGTACTGTATATCTCTAAACAAATGTGTAGATTCATTTCTGTTTAAAGTAATATTGTCGTTTCATTTAAGGAAAAACAAGGATTTTAAAACTGCATTCTTGTTTTCATATATGCGGGTGATTGTAATATATTTTTACATGTTAATGTATTCTGGTCTCTTATTGAAGCAAAAACTTGAATTCGTGGAAAATTACTTATTGAATGTGTTTTTAATTTAGCTTTTGAGAGAGAGATAATAATTTTATTGATTTACCAAGTAATTTTTGGAAATTATTGATTTATCTTTGAGAGAGAGATAATGATTTATTGCTTACCAAGAAAGTTTTTTTAAAGGATCAATATATCTTTGAGAGAGAGATAATGATTTATTGGTTACCAAAGAATTTATTGAAATATATGAAATATATTGGATATGGATAATGTAGGAATGTATTTGAGAAAGTTTCAAGAAAACCTAATAATAAGGTGTTAGTTATACATAGAACTCACATTATTTATCATATTAAGAATTGATTGGCAGATCAGACATTATTTATTACAAATGTTTCTATAAGTAAAATTGAGTTTGGTAGTGTAATATTTAATATATTTAAATGATTGCATATTTTTATCTTTTATACATGCAGAAGAAATTATACTTGTTTAATTTTAATTATTACATAGTAAACATTGAGGTGGAATTGGAATATGTGTAAATATATTGCAAGTTAAAGTGAGTTTAATAGATGATAACATATTGAAATGTGAATTTTATTTGAGTATGTGTAAAAATATTCTTACAAACAGTATTATTAGATGTAATAGCATCTAACTTATGTTAAGTAAATTATTGGAACCATTCTTTATTTGTATGTTGCTTGTCTCTCCTAAATTCCCCAAGTTTTTTCCTTGTCTCCAAAATCCTTTTACATTTTATTTACGTCTGACAGTAAAGTCTCTCTATAGAATTTTGGGATACGATATGTGATAGGTTTGTCATGTCCATATTGTGTAATTTTACTGTAAAATTGTCCCATAAATAATAATTTTCCCTTAAATTATAAGTCAGGTGAGCACAAAAATATTTCTCATATGTCTGAATTTGTTATGTGATGTGTTGTTTAACAGTATCTCTGTTCTATGGACAAAAAGTTTTCATAACATTTTTCATCATTAGGTAAACCTTGTGATTTGACAGATATAAATAGTAATTACAGTGAGATAATGATTAACTTGAGGTAATTTTAATTTTTTCAAATTCAGTAATTATTATTAGTTAAAGCAGTTTAAGATTTAATTCATTGGTATTGGTAAATTGTGCCATTTGTGTTACTGATATAAAGACAAATATGTTAATGTATTATCAGTATAAGGGAAGAGACTGAGTCGCAAATGTAATTCTTTGAAGCAACATAAATGCCCGTAGAATCAGTACTTATTGTGTTAATATCGTATGATTTTTTTCCTTTAAGAAACAGCTCTCAACAGATCCTTAATTTTAACATTACCTTTTTAGGAGAGACAAGATACATATATAAAGAATATGCTTTAAAAGGTTTGGATAGGTACTGTATTTTTTATTTAATCTATCCAGGGTCATGGCCTCAAAAAATGGCCCTCAATAAATCTGTAACTTTAACGTTGCCTCTGTTGGAGACACAAGTAACTTATATATATATATATATATATATATATATATATATATATATATATATATATATATATATATATATATATATATATATATATATATATATATATATATATATATATATATATATATATATATGACATAGAGCACGTGAGCAGAAAAATGTTTGTTTAAGTGCTTTTTTTTTATTTTATCTGTTACAGGTCATGGGTTTATGATTTAATGCAGTAGGTTATTCACTCCTATCTTAAAAAATCTTATTGTCTGTCACCGTTCTACGCATGTTTATGCTGTATAAAGAGGCAATTTAGGTTTATTTTTTTATATTAATTTCTAAGAATATTAATCTACTTATTTCTCAGGACTATAGTAATAATAATAATTTTGTTTAGTTTTTGCATCTTTTTTTTTATCGCCCATGAATTGAACCCGGGATCTTTTGGCTCACAACTGAAAGATCTCATGTTTGTATCCCGACACAAAGGGCGGGTTTCTCGTGATCCAACTGCCTTTGCTTACCTAGCTTTAGTAGTAGGTCCCAGGCATTGAGTCTGTCAGTGTGGGTCGCAGTTCAGGGATGGTACTATGAAATTAATTTAGGCTATTCCTATTCTTGATCATTTTCTTTGTTTTCATTTTGTCATAATCTTAATTACTGCTGAGTTACACATTCTTAATCTTGATTATGTTTCATTTTCTTTAGCTTTTTATTGCAGTTATTTTCCATTTTCTTTAGCTTTTTATTGCAGTTATTTTCCATTTTCTAGTTTTTTTTTTAAATTACAGTCTGTTTTCCATGTATAACTCATGGCTGTGTTAAATTCTATATTTTTCTTTGAAAGACTCATTTCCAGTGTTAGCTGTAAAGGGAGCAAAATGCACATGTTCTGTACTTATGCGGATTTTGCCCACGTCACTTAAATGATCTTTAAGTCTCATTGATTTACAGAGTATTGGGAAGGTGCATATACGCATGATTGGTGAGTACCAGAAGCACTGTGCTCATTTTGTTATTTTATATGTAGTACTTAATTATGATTTTCAAAGCAGAATATTTAATCACCTTGCTGTACATTATTATTATTATTTTTTTAGCATGGGAGAGCCTCTAATTTATTTATTAATTCTCATATGTTTTTGAACATGGTAGAGCCTCTAATAGTTTCATTACTCTGTCATGGCAGATCTTGACCTCATTCAGAGGTAAATAATGACTAGAGATAAAAGAGAAGTTAAATGTACAGTTCTAAAAATTATGCTCTTAAGGCCGGAAGCGTGTGTATGTAAGCTTTAAAAACTTACACACACAATACACGTCTTAGGAGAAGGAGTTTAATTTTTGTATTTACGTAGATGAAACAAAAAGTATTTATGAACAGTATTTAGAAGTTTTTTAATTAGGAATTGTAAAACAGATTTTATGTAACATGTCAAGATTATTATTATTATTATTATTATTATTATTATTATTATTATTATTATTATTATTCACATGACCTTATGCCTATTTTCTTAAGGCATGTTATATTGCAGGTTATTGTTCAATTCATATATGCAGATCTAATATGTGCTGTATGTATAATAGACGAGTATATATGTAAATACAAGTGATATATATATATTGAGTTTTAAATAAGTAAAGTCTGTTATAATTATATGTACATATATGTACATGTATATATAATAATTATATATGTGTATAATATGCATATATATATACACCTTCAAAGCTTTAATTCCGTAAATGTATACTATATCCATACTTATGTTGAATACACTATATTAAGTCAAAGGTGTTTTGTTTTTGAGTTATCAGTGTTGCCATACACAGTTGTACAGGACTTGTCAAACGAGAAGCAGTGTTGCCAGTACCAGGATTTCACCTAGATTTTATGTTGAATACACAGGGTAGGTGTTCTTTTAGCCAAGTTAATGGAATGAGTTTATATCTTATTTGAAGACGCATCTTTTCATGTGTTACAGTTAGTCCTCATTCTTATGGAGGTGGATTCAGACACGTTGGAGCTGGGAGTAGGGCTAGATGCCATTCTTAATGCCCCAAGGTGGGATTTCACCTGCAGTAGTCACTTGCTTGCTCATATGCTCTACTACTGAGCTACCGTGGCCCCCCCTTGAGATTATCTGTAATTTCTTTTTTTTAAATTCTGTGGGAGATGAGTCTACTATTTTCTTTCTTGCATGTGCTGTAAATGATGGACTTTGCTATTACTTAAGAGCATCAACCTGCCGATTTGGCTCGTATATCTTCTCTACACCAGTGTTACTAGGGACCAAGAAGAGACACCTGGTAACCATCTCGTGGAATCCCCAGTCAGGTTAACAGTTTCTGTGCATAAAGACTTAATGTCAGGAGCTCTGTATGTAATAAGTCCAAAAATTCCCATCTTTCTCCTCTTGTTTAAACAAAAAAAAGTAAGGTGAGATAACTAGTGAGTGTGTTTTTTTTTTCTTCCCACAATTAGTCCATTTGATTGGGGATTAATAGTGACCCAAAACGGCACATGGATATTGCATCTTTGTGTTGACTTGGCTAAAAGACAGCTCTGTTTGTAATTTATCATTGATTGTTCCTAATTTTTTAGTCTTATCCACCAGTTTCAGTAGTTTCATATCATTTATGTCTTCCTGGCAGAGTTTCTCATGAATATAATGTGTCTTGTTAGATTTCTGGTCCTTATATTCATGCTGGAATGTATGTTATACTTTTTCTGTTATTTCTTAACTCATACCTCTTGCAAATAATCGTAAAGAATCAGTTAGCAGCATCTCGTCTTTCTTATTATTACGATCCTAGTTATTGTGTTGAATTGCAGAATCTAGGTTCGTAGAATTTAGGTAAAAATGGCACTGTAAAGACGGTGCAGGTATAAATGGCACAAGTGAAAAAACAGGAAAAAGTGTCACAACTACAATAAGTTTTATATATATATATATATATATATATATATATATATATATATATATATATATATATATATATATATATATATATATATATATATATATATAAACTTAAAAATCGTTTAGGAAAATTGTTCAGACATGAGAACACCGTTTTATATAAACTTTTAAAAATAGAATCTTAATATTAACCTAACCTAACATAACATAACCTGTCTATATATTCATGTAAACAATGATCTAATGGTGTGTGGCATTTATTTTATTCAGGATATTTTAAATAGATGGCGTGCACATCGAAATTTTTTTTCTGTATAAACCCACCGACCACAGTAAATACTTTGTCTTGCCATTTTTTCCTATTTTTCCACATGTGCCATTTTCACCTGTGCCAATTTTACCTGGGTCATTATTGCTGTTAAACTTCCACGAATTCATAAATAAAAAAAATACACAAATTATTACCACGTACCATGCACTGTTTAAAAATGGACTATTTTTTTTAATAGATTATTTTGTATCGTTTCAAAATTATTTCATGTTTCGGTTCTAATGTATCATGCATAACAGCATGAAAACAAGATCCCAAATCGACAAGATTCTCTTCAAAGTGTTCACCTTAAGTGATGAACAAGGTACACTTTAAAATTAAGTGTCCATACTTCTTATGTAATGCCCCAGTAACGTGTCATAAAATAATACCAGCTTTGTAAAAATCCTCTGAAGTGTTATTATTGATATGCAAGAACTCACCTATGGTATAGCTATTATGGCTTGCAGTATACCTAAGTATCCATAGTCTGCTATACCTTAACCTAACCTAGTCTAGTCTTACCTAACCTAATCATCGTATCATGTGATTCAGTAGCTACAGTTATCTGTGCTTTAACCTTGTAAGAATGTGATCATATGATATGATGGTTAGGTTAGGTTAGGTAAGGGTCGGGTACAGTACGCTATTAATACTATGGTCAATCACAAGTTATAATTGCACTCACTTAAGTCTATGTCATTTTGGTTATAAAAATGAAAATTCTTTACATAGTGAATATCATTCAGATATAGTATTTCTATATTGAAATTTGGTCATAAAATGACAACTTTTTATAATTTTATAACAGATTCATCATGTTGTTGATGTAAAGAATATATTTTACCTCTTGTTTTACTTACTTGAAATACGGGTTTCATAGTAATATAATCCTAAGTTAATCTGTTAGTGACTTATGAATATGACATTTTTTTCAATATTTACACTTGCTGTTTGATCAATTTTCCCATTATTACAAACTCCCGCAGTCCACATTCTCCCCGTACGCGCACCCACAGCGCGGATATAAATGTACTGCCAGTGAAAAAAAAAAGGTTAGCCTTATAGAAGAGCCTTATCTATAGAAAGAAAAAAAAAAGAGCCTTAGATAGAAAGACTATATAAAGAATATGCATGTAGCCACACTTAAAGCAATCGAATCACGTCATTGTGGTCTTACCTGAGAAGTAATGGACACAAACTTGATGTTATAAACTATAGTAGAATATGTATGAATGTCATCGATTGTTTATAAGCATTTATATGGTTAACTTATATAGTGTATTAAATTCTATTTGTAATGAAGACATGTTGAATAAAATTTTACATGTTATGGAGATGTTTATGCCTGTATTCATACTGTACATACTTTGTTGGCAAAAAATATAATCTCCAAATCTTTTGGGTTCTCTCATCAGATGTTGCCACACTGGATCAATCGTCTCCATATCCTCTTCATCCTCTTTTGTCACACCTCACACCTTGATGTCCTCCCTTGATACATACATCATAAATATCCTCTTTGGCCTATTTCTCCCCCTCTTGCCTGGCAGCTCCATCCTCAGTATCCTTCTCTTAACCAAACCCTCATCCCTCTTCAGTGCATGTGCAAACCATCTCATTCTCGTCTCTCTAACCTCTTCCCCAAACCATCCGACCTGTGCTCTCCCTTTAACGGGACACTGAAATCAAGGTATTTGCTGATATACTATTTTTCCAATTTTATTCATTCTTCCCCATTCCTCAGTTTTCATTAATTGTTTCTTAATCTGTCCCATCCTATCCCTTGGCATATTGTACTTACAGATAGTTATATGATTAGTGTTTTCCAATACCATAGGTACACTAGCAATAACTGAGGAATGCAGAAGCAAGTAACCTAGGATCTAAGGATTGTTTATAGTCATATGATAATTCATTCTCTCTGCAATCACAATGCTGTGAACTGAAAACTGAGAGCTTCAGAGTTTCATCTAAGCAAAGAGGTAAGTTTCTTTTATTATATTTCCTCTCAACATGATTCTATGTGCTATTGAAGTTAATAGGGAAACTATAAATCTAACAAGGCTGAACGTATCATTTTAATCTAACAAGGCTGAACGTATCATTTTAATCTAACAAGGCTGAACGTATCATTTTAATTCACTTATTCTTTTCTATTCCATTTTATCTCATATGTCGTCATCCTTCCTAATCTATTTCATTATCTATTATGTAGCAAAAAATTTGATTAATGGAGAGAAAATGCTTGCTCCACACTTTTTTGGGTAATTTTGTGTGTCATGATTAATATCCATATGAGTGAGGGTGGTTTTTTAAATCCCTAATGGTAGGAGGAAAAAGAATTTGACAGTTGTTTTCCGTACTTGTTGTAAGGCCCAACTACATAAAAAGGGAAGCGAAGGGTTGACCATTCCCTCCTGAATTTTCTGTTTGCTTCGGAGTGGCTAATAGAAAAGCTGACTTTTGGCCTGGATATTTTAATACCTTCTTCCCTCCCCTTTGATTTCTGTTATGAGCATCCTTCTGGTCAAACTGGATTTGTTTTTTATAGTCTGTACGGTGTTGAGGTACGTTTTAGTGACAATAGAAACCCAAGCAGGGCTTTCATATTCCATCACTGAGCATACACTGAATATTGTTTGTACACTGTTGTACAGGTATCATGGCTGTGTCTGAATATTGTATATGCAAGTGATCCAGAAGGCATTAAGTCTTAGTGTCAGTTTGTTTGATGTTTGTGACATGTTTAAACGAGATTGACGTCTCGTATGTTTTATCAAAGATTTTAGGTGGGTGTGTTTGTGTGGGGGAAGGGGTGTTTAGGGTATGTATTTCATGGGGGGGGGGTATATTATGTGATGGTGTTTTGCCGTCTAGTATTTGAGGAAAGTCGGTGGGTTATGATGGATGTTTGAAGGATCATGCAACAAGCTTAGATTTCAAGATTTATTTATTACAATCACTATAACATACAGTAAATGAACTAATAACCACTATAACATATAGTAGATGAACTAATGCAACATAATGCCTATTCGGCAATATACATTACTATATAGCTTGTGAACATACTCGAAAATATTAAAAGACTTTTTATTATCATTATTATACTTGCTAAATTCATAGATTATTTGCAGATACTGTAGTCTATGACACTGAATTGTGAGATTTGGTTCCAAGGAATTATTATTATTATTATTATTATTATTATTATTATTATTATTATTATTATTATTATTATTATTATTATTATTATATCTGAGACAGTTTTAGTTTCTGGAAAACGTATTTTTATAAGGAATTGTAGAACGATCACCAGCCAGCACATTTTGACATTTTCATTCCAATTGTCCTCTACACCATCTTGCAACGTTTCAACTTGCACTGAGTTCATATTCATGTCTATACCTACAAAAACAGAACAAAACAGCAAAACTCAAGGTATGTAAAATTAAATAACAACAATTAATAAAAAGAAAAAATTTCATGTATATACATATCCATATACATACGTACATAAGAATCAAATTAAAAATACAAAAAAAAAAATTAAAAGTTAATGCAATGGACCACATTAGAATATTTTTAAAGAATAGCTTGAGCAATCTAAATTTAATTCGGGTTTTCCCTTTTAATTAAAAGTGATTCTGCAATTCTAATTTCAGTCTCATCTTTTCCTTTGTAAGCTATTTTAAAATCACTTATTGAAAAATCACACTTACATTTTTCGTGGCAGTGTTCCCTAATGCCTGATGACAGAGGTCTTGTCAGGTGTCTGTTTGTTCTGAAACTCAGCCCCTTATGTTCATGGTATCTTATCGTTAATGACTTCTTAGTAGAGCCATAATAGGCCAGTATATATATATATATATATATATATATATATATATATATATATATATATATATATATATATATATATATATATATATATATATATATATATATTATATATATATATATATATATATATATATATATATATATATATATATATATATATATATATATATATATATATATATATATATATATATATATATATATATATATATATATATATGGGTGTGTGTAAGTGTGTGAGTGTGTGCTACTCGAGTATGTGACCTACGTGAACGTTTCTTCTTTAGTATGTGATCTACATTTAAAGTGAAATTATCCAATGGAATATTTCTTCTTCTTAAATATTTAATCAACCTTCAAAGAAAATGTCCTGAAAGCAGAAATTTACCTTACTCTTGTTTATATGTATTATAGTATATATATATATATATATATATATATATATATATATATATATATATATATATACATACATATATATATATATATATATATATATATATATAATATATATATATATATATATATATATATATATATATATATATATATATATATATATATATATCAGTTTGATGATTCTTTATTAAATGACACTCGTTTAAATGCGAGCAGTGAAAGGTGAAAGCAGGACTCGGGGTTAAGGAACAAGATTCAAACGTAATGAAAATATTAAAACGAGTAAAATAATAAATTTTCCCATATAGATAATTTTCATATATTTGAAAATAATTTCACATACATATGCACTTATAGACATGCCTCATTCCCCCTTGTAAGGGGGTGGCAGAGCTAAAAACGCGTAT
>JAXCGZ010018878.1:25000-27500 GCA_037179515.1 Halocaridina rubra
CACTTGGAATCCTTCAACTTTTTGTCAGTGAGGCAACATGGCTTCAGAGAAGGAAGATCAACAGTAACAAACTTATTAGAATTTTATGATGAGGTAAGCCAAATCTTACAGGAAAGAGAGGGCTGGGCAGATTGCATATTCCTAGACTTCCAGAAAGCGTTTGACACTGTTCCACATGGGAGACTTATTAGGAAGCTGCAATCAATGGCTAGAATAGGTGGAAATGTCTTGGAATGGATAAAAACTTACTTAGAAGGAAGGGAACAGAGGGTTAGAGTAAGACACTCAGTGTCTGAATGGAGAAGAGTTAGTAGTGGAGTTCCACAGGGTTCAGTTTTAGGGCCACTTTTGTTCCTTGTATATGTAAATGACCTACCAGAGTGTGTAAATTCATTCATGAATATGTTTGCAGATGATGCAAAGATTGTGAAGAAAGTAAAAAACGAGAACAATGGTAGAGAACTTCAGGAGGATCTAAATAATCTGCATGAGTGGTCAGAAAAGTGGCTAATGAAATTCAATACCTCAAAATGTAAGGTAATGAGAATGGGTACAAGTGCAAGAAGGCCCAAGCTTGACTACTCGGTGGCTGGAGTACAACTTCAAGAGACAGAAAATGAGAGAGATCTAGGAGTAAACATACTGGCAGATTTGTCTCCAGAAATACATATAAATGGCGTAGTAAGGGCAGCATATGCATTCTTATCAAATGTAAGGGTAGCCTTCAGGCACATGGACAAGGAAATGTTCAGAAATATTTATGTAACCTATGTGAGGCCAAAACTCGAATATGCAGCCCCCTTTTGGAATCCGCACTTGAAAAAGCACATAGCTAAGCTTGAAAAAGTTCAAAGACATGCCACAAAACTGGTGCCAGAAATACGCAATCTCGGTTATGATGAGAGGCTGAGGGAATTAGACTTGCCATCACTCGAAGCTAGAAGAGTAAGGGGGGATATGGTGACAGTCTTTAAATTCCTTCATGGTTATGATAGAGTGGATAGGGATCGATATTTCGATATGGCTGGCTCTAGAACTAGAGGTCATAGTTTGAAGCTTCGTAAGAAAACTTGTTTGCAGGATGTAAGGAAATACTTTTTCAGTGTAAGAGTAGTTGATAATTGGAATTGGCTAAGCGAGGAGGTAGTTAATGCTATCTCAATCCATAGTTTTAAGGACAGGTATGATAAGTATCACTAAGTCTAAAAATGGAACCGATCAGGAGACGGGAGGATACGAGCTTTGGGCTCTTTCCCGTAAACACAATTAGGTAATCACACACACACACACACACACACACACACACACACACACACACACACACACACACACACACACACACACATATATATATATATATATATATATATATATATATATATATATATATATATATATATATATATATATATATATATATATATATATATATATATATTCATATATACGAACATATTTATGTGTATACATACATAAATATGTGTACACACGCACACACACATTTATACTTATATATATATATATATATATATATATATATATATATATATATATATATATATATATATATATATATATATATATATATGTATGTGTGTGTGTTTGTGTTTGTGTGTGTGTGCGTGTGTGTGCATATATATATATATATATATATATATATATATATATATATATATATATATATATATATATATATATATATATATATATATATATATATATATATATATATATACACGCACACACATGCACACAAACACACACACACACACACATTAATTAGCCCGCAAGTCTCAGGGTCATGAATGGTAGAAACCTGCAGGAGCTGGGGAATCACATTTGCAATACTGTATTGGAAATTGATAACAGCTCTAAAGGCATTATTTGCCACAAGTAGCAAAATGCTTTTAAGCCAGCCTATGCGAAAGCAGTGTCGGTCCTAAGCCAGGATAAATGGGGAGGGTTGGTTTCGGAAAATGCTTCCGGCAGCGTAAAGATAAATAGATAGAAGCATAGATACGAGACTGATTACGAGTAGAAGATGAAGGTTGTGAAGAAACGGCATAGGAAAAATGAACGGTAGAATCGTCGGTAAAGGCGTTAAGAAGAGAGGAGTCTTCGATAAATTTACTTGAGCTGCCGTTCTACTCCACTACCTTTCTAAATTTTGAGAGTCGTTGTAGTTTTTACAAAAGTAGCTACATCTTCTGGCTGAGTCCAAAAAGGAAAATTTGAAATAGTTAGGATATTAACATTAAAGTTGTTTTCAAGTAATGAGTCAGAGGAGCAAATTTCCTGGAAAAAAATATTTCTACGTTTGCAAAGCAATTATTAAATTTTACAGCAGAGCCTTCCTTATTAACTCTATTTCCACTCAGTGAGTTACTCTTTTTATTTGGTACATTTGTGTTTATAAAGTCCCATACATTATTTTTGCTTGCTCTCTCACTTTCAAGTTTATTTCGAGAGTATTTTGTTTTTTTTCAGAACGGTAAAAGTT
>JAXCGZ010018878.1:32500-105000 GCA_037179515.1 Halocaridina rubra
CTGCATACTTTAATAGTCTTTCCATTTAATCTCTGGCAATCGTACTGTTTTTTTCTGATATGGAAGTAAATTTATAAATAGGTCTGTTTGCAGAATAAACCTAATCCTTATAAAAGCAAAGCATTTCCGGATTTATTTTATTTTATTTTTTATATTTTTCAATGGAAGGGAGTTTAAACATTGCTTTCTTAGGACGGATTTAACTAGGTATAGTAATCACAAACTAACCTAACACAGCGTAATATGCAACAATATTCCCATTTAATGGTATGGCATATAATGTACTTTAGTTAGTGCTACTTTGGTTTTTTATGAAATTACTATAGAAAATGAATAATATTTATGACTAGCTTTTGTATTTTTAATGGATATTAGTAATTACCTTATTGCGCTTACGGGAAAGAGACCCATGCTCGTAGTTTCCCGTTTCGTGGTTGGTTCTATTTTTGTACTCAGTGATACTTATAATACTTGATCTTAAAACTATGGATTGCGTTAGCATTAACTACCTCCTCGTCTAGCGAATTCCAGTCATCAACCTCTTGCACTAAAAAGAAGTATATCCTTACATAACGCAAAGAAGTTTCCTTATAAAAATATTGATTCCTATCCACTCTGTCAAAACCAAGAAGGAATTTAAAAACCGTCACCATATCCCCCCACCCTCATTCCTGTGCATACTGTACTGAGCACCGCTTCTAATATGACTTGTATTATGTGCGATACTACGGGCTATATATTTATATCATTATTTTTATTAAAAAGTTTTTTTTATTACCATTGTTTTAAAATATTAGGCGTATGCTTATGTTATGGAAGTGAATTACATAAAATAATAATAATAATAATAATAATAATAATAATAATAATAATAATAATAATAATAATAATAATAATAATAATAAATACAACAACTACTACTACTACTACTACTACTTCTACTACTTCTACTACTACTACTACTACTAATAATAATAATAATAATAATAATAATAATAATAATAATAATAATAATAATAATAATAATAATAATAATAATAATAATAATAATAATTATAATAATAATAATAATAATAATAATAATAATAATAATAATAATAATAATAATAATTATAATAATAATCGTAATAATAATAATAATAATAATAATAATAATAATAATAATAATAATAATAATAATAATAATAATAATAATAATATAATGATAATAATGATAATAATAATAATAATAATAATAATAATAATAATAATAATAATAATAATAATAATACAACAACAACTACTACTACTACTACTACTACTACTACTACTACTACTACTACTACTACTACTACTACTAATAATAATAATAATAATAATAATAATAATAATAATAATAATAATAATAATAATAATAATAATAATAATAATAATAATAATAATAATAATAGTAATAATAATAATAATAATAATAATAATATAATGATAATAATAATAATAATAATAATAATAATAATAATAATAATAATAATAATACTAATACTAATAATAATAATAATAATAATAATAATAATAATAATAATAATAATAATACAACAACTACTACTACTACTACTACTACTACTACTACTACTACTACTACTACTACTACTACTACTACTACTACTGCACTGCTTCTCCACTAATAATGATAAAAATAATTGCCGAAATCTCCCTTTGTAATGCTTATCTAAGTCCTTATTTGCTTGGGTAAAATATATTTTCTATCTATATACAGATAGAATGATAAATAGATGGATAAATGGATGATAGATAGACAGATAGATAGATAGGTGGACAGATAGATGGACACTTTATTTATTTATTTATTTTTTTTATTTTTATTTTTTTTTAAGAATCGGCATGATTTTAACGGTGTCGGCAGGATGCATTTGCTGACGCCAACCCTCCCCATCTATCCGGTCTTGGGACCGGCACTGCTTTCGCAGAGGCTGGCTTAAAATCATTCTGCCATTAGCATCCGATCATGATTTTTTTTAAAAGACAAATAGAAATTCTAATAAGCAATTTTTCCCTAAAGAAAATGGACATCCAATTTATATCAACAAAACAAAGATAATATTTAGCTCCTTATTTTTTAATGCTCATCCTCTCCTAAGAAACCTACGGAAAATTATATTGATTTTTTTCCCTAAGTAAAAAGGACATCCTATTTATATCAAGAAAACAGAGATAATATTTAGCTCCTTTTTTTTTCAATACTACATCCTCTCCTAATAAACCAATGGAAAATGATACTGATTTTTTTCCCTAAAATAATTTGTACATCCTATTTATATCAACAAAATAAAGATAATATATAGCTCCTTTTTAATACTACATCCTCTCTTAATAAGCCAACGAAAAATTATATTGATTTTTTCCCCAAATAAGATGGACATCCTATTTATATCAAGAAAACAGAGATAATATTTAGCTCCTTTTTTTTAACACTACATCCTTTTAAAGTAACAAGCAATAATTTTCTTAATCCTTTTTTCTTTTATTATTATATTTAAGAGAATAAATCCTAAAGACACATTCGCAAAAGTTCAAAGGTGATTCGCCATCTTCAGGTTTCAACTATTCAAGAGCTTGAGCTAATGAAAGCTATGCCACCAGCACACGTACAATCACATAAAGGAGCCTGAAAGATGGTGAAGCAACCTTTGAATAGTGGAAGGAACTTATTTATTTGTAGTAAAATCACTTACCTTGTATGGTCAATACTGGGCTGGTTCCTATCTGGGTTTGTTTGCTGCCATCCTTTCCTCATGAAATGCGTTGAGAGCTTTCCTGGTCAAGTCGTATGCACTCAGCACCCAAGGTCGCTTTCCAGTGAAGTTGCATATGCACCTTCTGTCGCCATATCCTGGTATCCAAGTGGAGACTCTGAAGCGACGTTTTATATATTTCATGAGGCGCTGCTGGTCTCGGCTTAAGACTTGTCTCTCTACCGGCGTCAGATAGAACTGGTATACATCATCCTCTAACTGTAACAATCCCTCTGGCAAGTCATTTGAGCTTGGCTGCCACTTTTTACCTTCTTCCTGCACCGTCTCCTTATCAGTGACAGTTGCAGTGCTCTTCAATCCTTCATCCTCAGTCCGAGCTCCGACTTCATCCGTATCGTTGCCATTCATGCACAGCTCTTCCTCATATTCAGCCTCTTCTGCCCAGGTTAAAAACTTTGGTCTAGAGGTTTCTGTCGCTTCCTTTCCTTCTTTGTCACGATTAGCTCTTGCAGTCTTTGTTTCTAAGACTGCTTCTAACCCAGTTTCATACTGCTTTTCAGTGACAGTTGCAGTGTTCTCCAATTCTATACCTTCAATCAGAGGTCCTACTTCATTGGAGCTTGGCTGGGACCTTCCCTCTTCCTCTATCACTGTCTCTTTTTCAGTGACAGTTGCGGGGCTCTCCAATTCTATATCATCAATCCGAGGTCCTACTTCATTGGAGCTTGTCTGGGACTTTCCCCCTTCTTCTAGCACTGTCTCGTTTTCAGTGACAGCTGCAGGGCTCTTCAATTCTGTGTCACCAATTCGAGGTCCTACTTCATTGGAGCTTGGTTGGGACTTTTCCCCTTCCTCTTGCACTGTGTCTTTTTCAATGACAGTTGTAGGGCTCTCCAGTTCCATATCTTCAATCCGAGGTCCTACTTCATTGGAGCTTGTTTGGGACTTTTCCCCTTCCCCTTGCACTGTGTCTTTTTCAGTGACAGTTGTAGGGCTCTCCAGTTCCATATCTTCAATCCGAGGTCCTACTTCATTGGAGCTTGGCTGGGATTTCCCTCCTTCCTCTTGCATTATGTCCATTTCGGTGACAGTTGCAGGGCTCTCCAATTCTGTATCTTCAATCCGAGGTTCATCTTCATTGGAGCTTGTCTGGGACGTTACCCCTTCTTCTAGCACTGTCTCATTTTCAGTGACGGTTGTAGGGCTCTCCGATTCTGTATCTATGATCTGAGGACCTTCTTCATCCCTTTTATTGCAGCTTATGAACACCTCTTCTTCACATTCAGCCATTTCTGCCCAGTTTATTGGCTCTTGTCGAGAGGTTTCTGTGCATCCTGTCGGTTCGTTTCCTTCATCACAAGCCCTTGGTTCTAAGGGCACTTCACTCTCACTGAGAGTTGAACTTGCATTATCAAGATCACTTCCTTGATCCTTGTTGTCGAAGTTCTTCTCCTCGCCGGATGCAAGGCTCTCCCTTTGCTTTCCGGTGCTTTTACTAAGACCTGCATTCCAACACGTGAAGACAGTCTCCAGAAAGATGCAGAGCAGAGTGAGCGATATGGCAAAGATCAGTCTCCAGTGACGGTAACCGAAGTTATCTTCTGGAATCTTGATCTTGCGTCCCCAGAAAGAGTCCTTGAAGCTCAAGCTCTGCTTCCGGAAATCTGAGAACTGTTCTTGAGCCTTCAGAAGGGCGTCCTTTTCCTCGAAGAATCTTGTAGTGTAGAGCTTCATAATTCTTTATATTGGGAATAGATGGCAAGTAATGACCTACCCAAGGGTGGATACTTCGTAATATTGCTACTCGGGTATGATTGTGATATTCCTCGAGTGCGAGGAGTTTGGCTGGGACCTTCCCTCTTCCTCTATCACTGTCTCTTTTTCAGTGACAGTTGCGGGGCTCTCCAATTCTATATCATCAATCCGAGGTCCTACTTCATTGGAGCTTGTCTGGGACTTTCCCCCTTCTTCTAGCACTGTCTCGTTTTCAGTGACAGCTGCAGGGCTCTTCAATTCTGTGTCACCAATTCGAGGTCCTACTTCATTGGAGCTTGGTTGGGACTTTTCCCCTTCCTCTTGCACTGTGTCTTTTTCAATGACAGTTGTAGGGCTCTCCAGTTCCATATCTTCAATCCGAGGTCCTACTTCATTGGAGCTTGGTTGGGACTTTTCCCCTTCCCCTTGCACTGTGTCTTTTTCAATGACAGTTGTAGGGCTCTCCAGTTCCATATCTTCAATCCGAGGTCCTACTTCATTGGAGCTTGGCTGGGATTTCCCTCCTTCCTCTTGCATTATGTCCATTTCGGTGACAGTTGCAGGGCTCTCCAATTCTGTATCTTCAATCCGAGGTTCATCTTCATTGGAGCTTGTCTGGGACGTTACCCCTTCTTCTAGCACTGTCTCATTTTCAGTGACGGTTGTAGGGCTCTCCGATTCTGTATCTATGATCTGAGGACCTTCTTCATCCCTTTTATTGCAGCTTATGAACACCTCTTCTTCACATTCAGCCATTTCTGCCCAGTTTATTGGCTCTTGTCGAGAGGTTTCTGTGCATCCTGTCGGTTCGTTTCCTTCATCACAAGCCCTTGGCTCTAAGGGCACTTCACTCTCACTGAGAGTTGAACTTGCATTATCAAGATCACTTCCTTGATCCTTGTTGTCGAAGTTCTTCTCCTCGCCGGATGCAAGGCTCTCCCTTTGCTTTCCGGTGCTTTTACTAAGACCTGCATTCCAACACGTGAAGACAGTCTCCAGAAAGATGCAGAGCAGAGTGAGCGATATGGCAAAGATCAGTCTCCAGTGACGGTAACCGAAGTTATCTTCTGGAATCTTGATCTTGCGTCCCCAGAAAGAGTCCTTGAAGCTCAAGCTCTGCTTCCGGAAATCTGAGAACTGTTCTTGGGCCTTCAGAAGGGCGTCCTTTTCCTCGAAGAATCTTGAGAGTGGTGGTAGATATACCTTGTAGTGTAGAGCTTCATAATTCTTTATATTGGGAATAGATGGCAAGTAATGCCCTACCCAAGGGTGGATACTTCGTAATATTGCTACTCGGGTATGTTTGTGATATTCCTCGAGTGCGAGGAGCTTGGCTGGGACCTTCCCTCTTCGTATATCACTGTCTCTTTTTCAGTGACAGTTGCGGGGCTCTCCAATTCTATATCATCAATCCGAGGTCCTACTTCATTGGAGCTTGTCTGGGACTTTCCCCCTTCTTCTAGCACTGTCTCGTTTTCAGTGACAGCTGCAGGGCTCTTCAATTCTGTGTCACCAATTCGAGGTCCTACTTCATTGGAGCTTGGTTGGGACTTTTCCCCTTCCTCTTGCACTGTGTCTTTTTCAATGACAGTTGTAGGGCTCTCCAGTTCCATATCTTCAATCCGAGGTCCTACTTCATTGGAGCTTGTTTGGGACTTTTCCCCTTCCCCTTGCACTGTGTCTTTTTCAGTGACAGTTGTAGGGCTCTCCAGTTCCATATCTTCAATCCGAGGTCCTACTTCATTGGAGCTTGGCTGGGACCTTCCCTCTTCGTATATCACTGTCTCTTTTTCAGTGACAGTTGCGGGGCTCTCCAATTCTATATCATCAATCCGAGGTCCTACTTCATTGGAGCTTGTCTGGGACTTTCCCCCTTCTTCTAGCACTGTCTCGTTTTCAGTGACAGCTGCAGGGCTCTTCAATTCTGTGTCACCAATTCGAGGTCCTACTTCATTGGAGCTTGGTTGGGACTTTTCCCCTTCCTCTTGCACTGTGTCTTTTTCAATGACAGTTGTAGGGCTCTCCAGTTCCATATATTCAATCCGAGGTCCTACTTCATTGGAGCTTGTTTGGGACTTTTCCCCTTCCCCTTGCACTGTGTCTTTTTCAATGACAGTTGTAGGGCTCTCCAGTTCCATATCTTCAATCCGAGGTCCTACTTCATTGGAGCTTGGCTGGGATTTCCCTCCTTCCTCTTGCATTATGTCCATTTCGGTGACAGTTGCAGGGCTCTCCAATTCTGTATCTTCAATCCGAGGTTCATCTTCATTGGAGCTTGTCTGGGACGTTACCCCTTCTTCTAGCACTGTCTCATTTTCAGTGACGGTTGTAGGGCTCTCCGATTCTGTATCTATGATCTGAGGACCTTCTTCATCCCTTTTATTGCAGCTTATGAACACCTCTTCTTCACATTCAGCCATTTCTGCCCAGTTTATTGGCTCTTGTCGAGAGGTTTCTGTGCATCCTGTCGGTTCGTTTCCTTCATCACAAGCCCTTGGCTCTAAGGGTACTTCACTCTCACTGAGAGTTGAATTTGCATTATCAAGATCACTTCCTTGATCCTTGTTGTCGAAGTTCTTCTCCTCGCCGGATGCAAGGCTCTCCCTTTGCTTTCCGGTGCTTTTACTAAGACCTGCATTCCAACACGTGAAGACAGTCTCCAGAAAGATGCAGAGCAGAGTGAGCGATATGGCAAAGATCAGTCTCCAGTGACGGTAACCGAAGTTATCTTCTGGAATCTTGATCTTGCGTCCCCAGAAAGAGTCCTTGAAGCTCAAGCTCTGCTTCCGGAAATCTGAGAACTGTTCTTGAGCCTTCAGAAGGGCGTCCTTTTCCTCGAAGAATCTTGAGAGTGGTGGTAGATATACCTTGTAGTGTAGAGCTTCATAATTCTTTATATTGGGAATAGATGGCAAGTAATGCCCTACCCAAGGGTGGATACTTCGTAATATTGCTACTCGGGTATGTTTGTGATATTCCTCGAGTGCGACTTCAACGACGTTATAAATCTTCTGTCGCTGAGCTACCATGGCCTTACTCTCGAAGTGAAGCCCTGTGAAGAATGCGACGAGGAGACAGCTGGCGTAGAAGAACAATCTTGAGATGGGAGTCTTCATTTTGACACGATGATCGCTGGTAGATGTGAAGTCGGCTGCTGGCTGGAAAGGAGCAAATTCGAGGACGAAATTTTCTGCTGCACCTCCTTATATAGTTTCTGTGGGCAGTGTAGCCACCCCTAGAGGTTGCAATCCAGCAAAAGTAGCTGAAGGTCGCTAGTTATGTTGAGTATCAGCTACTATGAGGAAGATAATAGCGAATATCTCTTTAATGTTAGCGACATTCAGCGATTTTTGCTGGATTGCTCTCAACGCATTTCATGAGGAAAGGATGGCAGCAAACAAACCCAAATAGGAACCAGCCCAGTATTGACCATACAAGGTAAGTGATTTTACTACACTTAAATAAGTTCCTTCCACTATTCAAAGGTTGCTTCACCATCTTTCAGGCTCCTTTATGTGATTGTACGTGTGCTGGTGGCATAGCTTGCATTAGCTCAAGCTCTTGAATAGTTGAAACCTGAAGATGGCGAATCACCTTTGAACTTTTGCGAATGTGTCTTTAGGATTTATTCTCTTAAATATAATAATAAAAGAAAAAAGGATTAAGAAAATTATTGCTTGTTACTTTAAAAGGATGTAGTGTTAAAAAAAAGGAGCTAAATATTATCTCTGTTTTCTTGATATAAATAGGATGTCCATCTTATTTGGGGAAAAAATCAATATAATTTTTCGTTGGTTTATTAGGAGAGGATGTAGTATTAAAAAAGGAGCTATATATTATCTTTATTTTGTTGATATAAATAGGATGTACATATTATTTTAGGGAAAAAAATCAGTATCATTTTCCATTGGTTTATTAGGAGAGGATGTAGTATTGAAAAAAAAAGGAGCTAAATATTATCTCTGTTTTCTTGATATAAATAGGATGTCCTTTTTACTTAGGGAAAAAAATCAATATAATTTTCCGTAGGTTTCTTAGGAGAGGATGAGCATTAAAAAATAAGGAGCTAAATATTATCTTTGTTTTGTTGATATAAATTGGATGTCCATTTTCTTTAGGGAAAAATTGCTTATTAGAATTTCTATTTGTCTTTTAAAAAAAATCATGATCGGATGCTAATGGCAGAATGATTTTAAGCCAGCCTCTGCGAAAGCAGTGCCGGTCCCAAGACCGGATAGATGGGGAGGGTTGGCGTCAGCAAATGCATCCTGCCGACACCGTTAAAATCATGCCGATTCTTAAAAAAAAATAAAAATAAAAAAAATAAATAAATAAATAAAGTGTCCATCTATCTGTCCACCTATCTATCTATCTGTCTATCTATCATCCATTTATCCATCTATTTATCAATCTATCTGTATATAGATAGAAAATATATTTTACCCAAGCAAATAAGGACTTAGATAAGCATTACAAAGGGAGATTTCGGCAATTATTTTTATCATTATTAGTGGAGAAGCAGTGCAGTAGTAGTAGTAGTAGTAGTAGTAGTAGTAGTAGTAGTAGTAGTAGTAGTAGTAGTAGTAGTAGTGCAATTGTAGTAATAGCAGTATTGGGAGTAGTAGTAGTAGTAGCAACAGTGCAATAGTAGTAATAGCAGTGCAGTAGTAACAAACAAATAAACAAAGATTTATATCCATTTTTGAACAATGGTTCTTCGTTTAGAAAATTAAGAGTAATTTATAAGTAGACATGTAATTGAACTAATAAGTAAAAGGGTAATATATGCGGTTAAAATAAATATAGTTCTCCTAGAAAATAATAATACTGTAATAAAAATGTTAACAATAAGGTTAATAATAAAGTAGCAATAATAACACACGATACAGGATCTTTATTATCGGCATCATCACCATATTTGTATTCCTTACAGTGAAAATAATTAGTTTACATACAGAGGGATTAGTGTTAAGGGAAATTGCATTAAATCATTAGGTTTAATTAGTACTACTAGTAATGGTAGTAGTAGTAGTAGTAGTAGTAGCAGTGTAGTAGTGGTAGTAGCAGTAGGATTATTATTATTATTATTATTATTATTATTAGTGTTATTATTATTATTATTATTATTATTATTATTATTATTATTATTATTATTATTATTATTATTATTATTATTAGTAGTAGTAGTAGTAGTAGTAGTAGTAGTAGTAGTAGTAGTAGTAGTAGTAGTAGTAGTAGTTGTTGTTGTTGTTGTTGTTGTTGTTGTTGTTGTTGTTGTTGTTGTTGTTGTTGTTGTTGTTGTTGTTGTTGTTGTTGTTGTTGTTGTTGTTGTTGTTGTTGTTGTTGTTGTTGTTGTTGTTGTTGTTGTTGTTGTTGTTGTTGTTGTTGTTGTTGTTGTTGTTGTTGTTGTTGTTGTTGTTGTTGTTGTTGTTGTTGTTGTTGTTGTTGTTGTTGTTGTTGTTGTTGTTGTTGTTGTTGTTGTTGTTGTTGTTGTTGTTGTTGTTGTTGTTGTTGTTGTTGTTGTTGTTGTTGTTGTTGTTGTTGTTGTTGTTGTTGTTGTTGTTGTTGTTGTTGTTGTTGTTGTTGTTGTTGTTGTTGTTGTTGTTGTTGTTGTTGTTGTTGTTGTTGTTGTTGTTGTTGTTGTTGTTGTTGTTGTTGTTGTTGTTGTTGTTGTTGTTGTTGTTGTTGTTGTTGTTGTTGTTGTTGTTGTTGTTGTTGTTGTTGTTGTTGTTGTTGTGTGTTGGGTTGTTGTTGTTGTTGTTGTTGTTGTTGTTGTTGTTGTTGTTGTTGTTGTTGTGTGTTGTTGTTGTTGTTGTTGTTGTTGTTGTTGTTGTTGTTGTTGTTGTTGTTGTTGTGTGTTGTTGTTGTTGTTGTTGTTGTTGTTGTTGTTGTTGTTGTGTGTTGTTGTTGTTGTTGTTGTTGTTGTTGTTGTTGTTGTTGTTGTTGTTGTTGTTGTTGTTGTTGTTGTTGTTGTTGTTGTTGTTGTTGTTGTTGTTGTTGTTGTTGTTGTTGTTGTTGTTGTTGTTGTTGTTGTTGTTGTTGTTGTTGTTGTTGTTATTTTATGTAATTCACTTCCATAACATAAGCATACGCCTAATATTATAAAACAATGGTTATAAAAAAAAACTTTCTAGCAAAAATAATGATATAAATATATAGCCCGTAGTATCGCACATAATACAAGTCATATTAGAGGCGGTGCTCAGTACAGTATGCACAGGAATGAGGGGGGGGGATATGGTGACGGTTTTTAAATTCCTTCTTGGTTTTGACAGAGTGGATAGGAATCAATATTTTTATAAGGAAACTTCTTTGCGGGATGTAAGGAAATAATCTTATTTTTAGTGCAAGAGTAGTTGATGACTGGAATGCGCTAAGCGAGGAGGTAGCTAATGCTAAAGCAATCCATAGTTTTAAGAATAAATATGATAAGTATCACTGAGTACAAAAATGGAATCGGCTAGGAGACGGGGAGTTACGATCATGGGTCTCTTTCCCGTAAGCGCAATAAGGTAATTAAGAAAATCCATTAAATATACAAAAGTTAGTCATAAATATTACTCATTTTCTATAGTAATTTCATAAAAAACTAAAGTAGCACTAACTAAAGTACATTATATGCCATACCATTAAATGGGAATATTGTTGCATATTACGCTGTGTTAGGTTAGTTTGTGATTACTATACCTAGTTAAATCCGTCCTAAGAAAGCGATGTTTAAACTCCCTTCCGTTGAAAGAAATAAAAAATCAAATAAAATAAATCCGGAAATGATTTGCTTTTATAAGGATTAGTTTTATTCTGCAAACAGACCTATTTATAAATTTACTTCCATATCAGAAAAAACAGTACGATTGCCAGAGATTAAATGGAAAGACTATTAAAGTATGCAGAGCCATCTATCGATAGAACTAAACGTGGATAATATATATATATATATATATATATATATATATATATATATATATATATATATATATATATATATATATATATATATATATATATATATATATATATATATATATATATATATATACACGTCATATGCCTCTATCTTTTCAGCCACTACTGCACTCACCTCCTCATTCCACCATTCACTACCTTTCCTTTTACTTCCACGTGTTAGCCTCCTTTCACACACTGCCTCTGCACATTTCATAACTTCCTCCTTGAAACAACTCCATTCTTATTCCACTCCCTCCTTCACTTTCTCTTTCACTACATTCTACACCTTCCTCAGATTAGCCTTATTTTCACAGTCTCCCTTTTTCTTAATAGGGTTACTCGCTTTTACCACCTCTCTTCCTCTCTCGCTTCTCCTCCTTCTCCACTTTTCTCCCACTATCACTCTACTTTCCATTACATTTTGATCAGATATTCCACCACTAGCTCCTCTCAGTACAACCACATCCAATACTCTTCCAATTACCCTCCCGTCCACCACAACAATATCCATTAGTGCTCTGTCAACTACTCTTCCATTATCTACTCTTTCCCACTTATATCTGTGCACATCCTGCTTTTTATATATAGTATTGGCAATCAACATATTTCTCTCTCTCTCTCTCTCTCTCTCTCTCTCTCTCTCTCTCTCTCTCTCTCTCTCTCTCTCTCTCTCTCTCTCTCTCTCTCTCTCTCTCTCTCTCTCTCTCTCATCTATCTATCTATCTATCTATCTATCTATCTATCTATCTATCTATCTATCTATCTATCTATCTATCTATCTATTTATCTATCTATCTATCTCAATACACATTTCTATCATTCTCTCTCCACTCTCATTCCTACCAGGTAATCCATTTTTCCCCAATGACACCATCCACGGGCTCATTCCTTACTCTAGCATTGAAATCCCTCACCACCTTCACATTCATTCCCTAGTCTTCCACACACAAGTTTAATTTTATCCAATATGCCTCTTTTTTTCTTTCTCTCTCTCTTTTCTTTCACATGCGCTTAAAAATTTCCAAACCTCGCATCCCATCCCAGTCTTATTTTAGCCACAATTATTCGAGATGATACTTCCTTTCATTCCACCACACACCTATTCATCTCTTCCTCGCCAATCCCTCTTTTCCTCACCCTTTCTCAAGCCCATACACCCTACCTACCACGCTCACAAATGTCACCTCACCATTCCCTTTCATCTTAATCCTATTCAGTGCAAGTACATCCATCTCTCTCTTCACACATATACTCCCTCTCACCTCCCTCTTACTTCCACTTACACCACAACCACTCACATTCTGAGACCCAATTAGTAGGGTTCTGGCTGTCTCATGTCAGAATACCCCCGCATTCATGTCTAGGAAACAATTGACTTTTTCCTATCGCAAAAATTTCCTCTATTCATTCTTTGCAAACAAAGAATGAATAAAGAAAGAAATAATAAAAGAAAAAACAATAAGACACTCTGCAATGTTGCATCATATACACAACATGGGACAAGTGTCCTTCTTATCGCCTCTGTATTAAGATTTGTCATTGATTCAGTATACAATTTGTCAATGACTCAGTATACAATTTCTCGCTGCATCAGCATACAATATGTCATTGTTTGGGTATGCAATACAATTCCTTGTTTCTTCATTATACAATGTCTCACTGATTCAGCATACAAGACAGTTTCTCAGTACTTCAGTTTACTCTAGAATGATTCCATTGCCTCAGTATGCAGCACCTCATTGTATCGGTATGATGTAAAAATATTCATTGCTTCAGTATTCAGTCTTTCAGTATACAAAAAAAATTGGATGTTTCAGCACACTAGACAATATCTCATTGTTTCAGTATACAATTCAATTTCTCTTTCCTTCATTATACTGCGTTTTATTGTTTCAGTACACTATGAATTGTTTCAGTATACATTTCTCTTTGCTTCAGTATACCATCCGTCACTGCTTGTGTAGAATATATATTTTCTCATTGTCAGTATACAGAGCCTCATTGTGTCAATATACAATATCAGGTCAGCATATATGACATTTTCAGTGCTTCAGTATATATTATTCCACTTCAACTTTTTCAGTATACAGTTTCTCAGTGCTTCAGTATATAATTACAATACACCACTGTTTTTGCAGGCAATGTAATTTCTTATTGATTCAGTATACAGTTTCTGCTTGAATCAGTATACAATTTCTCGCTGTCTTAGCATAGTGAGTGTCATTACTTCAGTATTAAATATCCTTCAGTATACATAGCCTTTACTCGTGGCTTCATTCAACAATTTCTCATGGCTTCATGATACAAGTTTCTCACTGTCTCAGCATAGTGAGTGTCATTAATTCAGTATTCAATATCCTTCAGTATACATAATATTTACTCTTGGCTTCAGTTTTCAATTTCTCATGGCTTAATCATAAAAGTTTTCATTGCTTCAAAATACAATTTCTGTTTGCTTCAGATGAAAAAACTCCTCATGGCTTCAGTAAAAGAAAATTCTCATTGCTTCAGTTTACAATACTTTCTCTTCGCTGCTTCAGTATACATTACTGCTTCTTATTACTTCAGTATACAATGCCTCATTATTTCGGTAGGCAATACAAGTTCTCGTTGCTTCAGCTCTGTTTTCGAGTGGAGAGAGAGAGAGAGAGAGAGAGAGAGAGAGAGAGAGAGAGAGAGAGAGAGAGAGAGAGAGAGAGAGAGAGAGAGAGAGAAATACTCTATGCACACAAACACATACGCACACACACGCACACACACATATATATATATATATATATATATATATATATATATATATATATATATATATATATATATATATATATATATATATTTTTTTTTTTTTTTTTTTTTTTTTTTTTTAATGAGTGTGACACCGGGACAGGCAAAGCCTGCTCTCATCAATAAAGGCCCGTTCACGAGAAAACAGAAAGACAAAGGAAAAGAAAAGGTTAAGGACAAGGCAGAGATGAAGTAATGTCACACAAAGGAAAACGACAGAGGAAAAAAATTTATATATATATATATATATATATATATATATATATATATATATATATATATATATATATATATATATATATATATATATATATATATATATATATATATATATATATATATATATATATATATATATACGCACACATACGTAAACATACACACACACACACAGACGAGTATATAAGGTTGGGTTCTGGCTAAGGGAGAAGTTGAGCGTCCTCTGCCTCCCAAAGTTCAGTATTTTTTTTCTTTCTAATTTCTTCTATATTCTGTGGCGGGAATTGAAGAATCCCGCCTCTGCGTTTCCCTGAGCACCGTAAAAGTGGACGAAATGGGGCGGAGCGATGAAATTAGAAATCTCCATCATCGTATTTTCTTCTTCCCACAAAAGTCAATGTGTAGAAGGATGTTTTGGTATGAAAAATCTTTAAAACGCATTAACTACCTCCTCGCTTAGCGAATTCCAATTATCAACAACTAAAAAAGCACTTCCTTACATCCTGCAAAGAAGCTTTCTTACGAAGCTTCAAACTATGACCTCTAGTTCTAGTGCCAGCCACATCAAAATATTGATCCCTATCCACTCTATCATAACCATGAAGGAATTTAAAGACTGTATGTGTGTGTATATATATATATATATATATATATATATATATATATATATATATATATATATATATATATATATATATATATATATATATATATATATATATATATATATATGGTTTTGACACCAGGACGGGCAAAAAATGAATAAATCCTATATTTGGTGTCACTTGAGTATGTGATGTACATTCCTAATGTGATCTACCACAACGACGAATCACCTTATCATGTGATGTACGTTTTCACACAAGCTTACATTCATATATTATACAAAATTAAAATTGTTAGATTAGGTTATGTTGAGTTAGGTTAGGTTAACTTATGTTTGGTTAGGTTTGGTTAGATTAGGTTAAGTTAACTTAGGTTAAATTAGGTTAGGTTAGGCTAAGTTAGGGTAGGTTAGGCTTGGCCAAGTTAGGGTAGGTTAGGTTAGGCTACGTTAGGTTAAGTTACGCTAGGTTAGGTTAAGTTAGGACTCTGGCAAATCTCTAAATTTCTAAGGTCCCAAAATGTAGCCATAAGATCTGATAATAAATACTCAATTTTAAAACATATAATTTTTTTTAGATATATTCTATTAAACATATAAACAAGAGTATGGTAAATTTCTGCTTTCAGAACATTTTCTTTGAATATTTAAGAAGAAGAAACATTCCATTGGATCATTTCAATTTAAATGTAGATCACATACTAAAGAAGAAACGTTTACGTAGCTCACATACTCAAGTAGCACATATATATATATATATATATATATATATATATATATATATATATATATATATATATATATATATATATATATATATATATATATATATATATATATATATATATATATATATATATATATATATATATATATATATATATATATATATATATATATATATATATATATATATATATTATATATATATATATATATATATATATATATATATATATATATATATATATATATATATATATATATATATATATATATATATATATATATATATATATATATATATATATATATATATATATATATATATATATATATATATATATATATATATATATATATATATATATATATATATATATATATATATATATATATATATATATATATATATATATATATATATATATATATATATATATATATATATATATATATATATATATATATATATATATATATATATATATATATATATATATATATATATATATATATATATATATATATATATATATATATATATATATATATATATATATATATATATATATATATATATATATATATATATATATATATATATATATATATATATATATATATATATATATAAAATATATATATATATATTATATATATATATATATATATATATATATATATATATATATATATATATGTGTGTGTGTATATATATATATATATATATATATATATATATATATATATATATATATATATATATATATATATATATATATATATATATCCCCAACTGCATTTAGTTTTTTATTTTCTTTATTTGAATCATTCATTTCTCTCTCTCTCTCTCTCTCTCTCTCTCTCTCTCTCTCTCTCTCTCTCTCTCTCTCTCTCTCTCTCTCTCTCTCTCTCATTATTGAAGTCTGAAGTAAAATTAAGCAGAATAATCATAACATTAAATTTTGTACAAGTAATAAACAAACCCACTCGTATTACCCCTATAAGCAAAACACTCTTGGATGTTTTTATTAATAACTGTAAAGTAAAAAGTTTTATATTTAGAAGTAATGGACTGTCATATTTCTAATCATGAATTAATATCAGGTGTAACAAATTTAAAGAAAACTAAAATAAAAGCTTAATTTTTTTTTTAAAGGTTAAAACATTATAATCAAGAGACGCTATGTAATAATTTAGTGATCTACATACCACAGCTAAATCTTATGTTTAATACAGACGTTGTCAATAAATAAGTAAAAATTTTGAGCATTTCCTTGTCATCCAAATTAATTTCTTGTGGTCCAATAGTGTCAGAGGTAATTACAAGACCTCCATCTCTTTGGCTAACAGATGAAATAAAAACTTAAATGAGCAACAGAAATGAACTAAAAAGAGTTTTGAATAATGCAAATAGTGAAAGGAATCTTGAATTATCTAAAACATCTAAACGGCGGGTAAAGAAACTTTTACCGTTCTGAAAGAAACAAAATACTCTCGAAATAAGCTTAAAAGTGCAAGAGTAAGCAAAAATAATGTATGGGACTTTATAAACACAATTGCACCAAATAAAAAGAGTAACTCACTGAGTGCAAATAGAGTTAATAAGGAAGGCTCTGCCGCAAAATTTAATAATTGCTTTGCAAATGTAGAACAAAATGTTTTACAGGAAACTTGCGCCTCTGACTAATTACTTGAAAACAACTCTAATGTTAATATCCTAACTATTTCAAATCTTCCTTTTTGGACTCAGCCAGCAGAAGTAACTACTGTTGTAAAAACTACAATGACCCTCAATAATTAGAAAGGTAGTGGAGTAGAACGGCATATCAAGTAAATTTATGAAAGACTCCTCTCTTCTTCACGCCTTTGCCGACGAGTCATCCCTTCATTTTTCCTCTGCCTCTTCTTCACAACCTTCATCTGCTACTCGTAATCAGTCTCGTATCACTCTTTCTTCTACTTTCAACTCCAATTTGCAGAGGGTGTTTGAGTGGGTACCCAAGATTTAGTTAAATTTAATACCTCCAGACACATTTTCTTGCTGTTTCTTTATCTTCTCCTTCTGATAGCCCTATTGTATTCGAAACTAACGTAATTTATCCTCTTAATTTCATCAACATATTAGGAATTCACATATCCTGTAACTTGTCTTGGAGGAATCACATAATCCAAATTTCTAAATCTGCATCCAAAAAATTTTGGGTTCTGTTTTATTTTCATAAGTACTTTAACTCTTTACAGCTACTTAAAATCGATAAAGGCCTTATCCGTCCCTGCATAGAATACTGCTCGCACCTCTTGGATGCTTTTTTATATACTTATCTCCTTGACAGGGTTGAATCTAAGGCAGTCAGACTCATTAAGAACCTCTCTCTTACTTGTAATCTGGATTTTCTTTCTCTTCGCCGTAAGGTATCACCACCTCTTTTCAATCGTTACTACTTCCATCGCTGCTCTGGTGTGTTCACGAATTGCATCCCTCCCCCACTGCCGAGGCCATGTAACACTCGCCAAGTGGCCTCGTCTCACAGGTACTATTTGGAGATATGTAGCTCACTGATTGGTCGGTGCAGGGACTACTTCTTCTCATCTATCTCCAGACTCTGGAAGTCTCTTCCTCCTTCTGTCTTTCCTAATTCTTAGAACCTACCTTCCTTCAAAAAGAGAAAATATCGTCATCTCAGGGCCTAATCCTGCCATATCTCTAGGTCCTCAGTATTCTGACTATTTTTTTGGCCTGTCCTTTTCCTTTGTGTATCATTACCTCATCTCTGCCTTGTCCATAACCTTCTTTCCCCTCGTCTTAATATTTTCTTCGTGCCCGAGCCTTTATTGATGAGGGCAGTTCTTTTGCCTGTTCCGGTATAACACTCATAACGAATGAAAATAAAATGTCTGTAACGGCCCAATATATGACAGTAGTCATTAACTCCTCTCTTGTTACAGGTGTAATTCTTGGTGTCTGGAATTGTGCTGAAGTTTGTCCTTTATATAAAGGTGGCAATGCTGAAGATCCCTCTGATAATCCTCTCATTTCTTTGCTTCCCTTTTTTTATCTAAGGTAATGGAAAAAAATGGTCTCAGACCAATTATACAAATATATGGAAACAACTAATCTTTTTTCTTTTCAAAAACACAACTTGATTTTATAAAATGTCTCTCTGCTCGGATAGCCTTGTCTCGAATTGCTGAACAGATATATAGTAACATTGATAAGAAAGAAGTATCCTTTTTGGCACTCTGGAACCTCTCTTCTACTTCAGAAAATAAAAATGAATGACAGATGATTTTTGGTTCTCCAGCTATTTGTTGAACCGCTTTCAAACAGTCTAAATATATTCATGCACATCCTCAAAAGAATCAGTAGAATTTGTATTAACACAAGGCTCTGTGCTTGGTAATCTTCTTTTTAATTTGTTTACAAATTATCTAAATAGTGTAGTAGTGGATGGAATTATGGTGCAGTTTACAGATGATGCACAACTCCTTCACTCGCAACCATTTGCGAAATTAACTTATCTTGTTCATCAGATGAAATCATCCATGTTGCGAGTAAGAAATTATTGTAATATAAATGGCTTAAAACTAAACCCAAATAAGACTCAGTTCATATTTTTTTGGGTCAAGACACAACACTGATCGTATAGCAGAAGAACTTAACAATTACAGATGGAACAACAAGTATGAAACCCTCTAAATATATAAAAACTCGGGTCCTGATTATGGACTCTTATTTACAATTTGATAAATATATGGAAACTATGTGTGCTAAAGCAAATGGACAATTATTCTTTATGAATCGCGTCAAAGATCATTTTGATCAAGAAAGTAGAAAAGTTTTAGTTAAGTCCTTGTTATCAATCATATTTTCCTATTGTGCAGTTCTTTAAAGATCATGTAATAAAACTTTAATTAAAAATGTGCAAAAACTTCCAAATTTTGCTGCCAAAGTGGCTGATGGTAACGGAAGAAAGTATGAAAGAGCTTCGCCATTATTTAAAAATATGAATTGGTGTAAGACAAATGAAAAACTGAACTACGAACTATTATTGTTTATCTACAAAATTATAAATGGCTACATGCCAAGGTGGTTACTATGTACTGAAAGAGTATACGAGATGTGATAGTCAGAGATACAAGACCATCAGGCAACTTAGTGGTGTCAAGACCTACCACAGTCCCATGCGGTCAGGGCTCCACGTGTTAGGGGATCTAAGTTATGGAATGAAGAGTCAAACCACATAAAGGAAATTTGCCTCGAATCATCTCCTTTTAAAAAGGAGTTAAATGTTATCTACAAGTCAGTTAAATGTAATAAATTCAATATAAATTTTATTTAGTGGAATGAAGGCATTCTTCTTCTTCTTCTTCTTCTTCTTCTTCTTATTATTATTATTATTATTATTATTATTATTATTATTATTATTAGTATTATTATTATTATTATTATTATTATTATTATTATTATTATTAATATTATTATTATTACTGTTGTTATTATTATAATCATCATTATTATTATTATTATTATTATTATTATTATTATTATTATTATTATTATTATTATTATTATTATTATTATTATTATTTTCATTATTATTATTATTATTATTATTATTATTATTATTATTATTATTATTATTATTATTATTATTATTTTCATTATTATTATTATTATTATTATCATTATTATTATTATTATTATTATTATTATTATTATTATCAATATTATTATTATTTTCATTATTATTATTATTATTATTATTATTATTATTATTATTATTATTATAAATTGGGGGGCAAGAATGGTCCAAGCAAACATTGTAGAACATATTTAATTTATTTAATCTCCTTATAATAATACATCACAAAACAACGTTTCAAACATTCACTGTGTTCATAATCATGTACCTATGAAAGAGTGAAAAAGCAAATTTACATGAACAGTTACTCTAATCAAACACAATTATAGTTGTAAATAAGTAAAATTTATATATACAGCACATTCTCACAAACAAATTAATTAAATTTACATATATCTAAATGTATGTAGAATAAAAAAAAAACACTTTCACACTAATAAAATTTGTTTTACAAAATTCTGAGAGGGTAACATGAGCCATCTTTGTTTAATTTAGGATTAGATTTTGAAATAAATAATGACTCTGCTATCCTGATTTCTTTTCGCTTTTTCCTCTGTATATAATTTGGAAATTATTTATACTGATATTACACTTACAGACATTAGAACATTGTTCTCGAATGCTTGAGTTTACTGGAGCTGACAATAGTTTTCCAGTACGACAATATGACCCGTGGTGTTCGTGGTATCTAACCAATACACATTTCTTAGTTGAGCCAACATATGCTAGTTGGCATTTGGGGCAGTTAAATTGGTAAACTACCATCGAACAAAACGAGTCAGATAACTTGTTCTTATGGATTACATAAGTTTTAAGTTTTTGGTTGTTATAAAATAGAATGAATGGTTTAATATGAGGGTAGTATCTTTAAAAATTTGTAGTTAATTGCTATTTTATGTAATAGTTTAAATTATCATTAAAGTAGGGCAATTTTATGTACATCTTCATCTTTTTGGGACCCTCTTTTACAAGTTTGGGTCAAAAAATCTTATTAAGAAAATTTCTAAGATGTTTATAAAATTTGCTGGGTGGATATCCATTGGCAACAAAGAAACCAAGTAAGAAATCTATTTCACCGTGAAAATTAATATAAGTAGATGATAATATATATGCTCTATATAACAATGTACAGAATTAATTATGTTTAAAATTTTCGTGGCAACAGCTTATGAAATTTACACCAAGACCAGAAAATGATGGTTTTCTGTAAATGATTATATCTAACTTGTTATTTTGACTTATAATAAGCATATCTAGAAATGAGATTTTATTATCATTCTCTACCTCCATTGTAAACTTTATTTTATTGTGCTTGTAGTTCATATAGTCAAAAAAAAATTGGGCATGTTCTTGTTTTCTAAAGATCACAAACGTATCATGAACGTATCTTTTTATAAGAAATAGGCTTGAACTCTTCAGAACAATCATTTAAGCAGGATGTTTCATGAAAACATAAAAATATGTTAAATAATGTAGCAGACTCATACTTCTTATTCAATGACATTTACTACAAACAAACTAACGGATTGGCAATGGGATGTCCATTATCTGCTACATTATCTAACATATGGTTTTACTCCTAATATGATAAACAAATCATTAAGAACTTTCTTAAACAAGACTCTTCTCCAAAACCCATAACATATGGACCACAGAAACACAAATTATTTTTCAAATTCCCATTCATGGATAACATTAGGAACTCCTTTCTTAAAAATGAAATAACAAATATATTTAATTGATATTATCCACAAATTACCCTTAATTTAATATTTTATAATAACTTTAAACTTAAAACCTTTTTAAATCATAAAGAACAACTACCTCAACCCTTCTGTTCATTGGTTGTATATATTTTTAAGTGTCCAATTTGCCAATTGGCCTATTACGGCTCTACTAAGAAGTCATTAACAATAAGATACCATGAACATAAGGGGGCTGAGTTTCAGAACAGACACCTGACAAGACCTCTGTCATCAAGCATTAGGGAACACTTCCACGAAAAATGTAAGTGTGATTTTTCAATAAGTTATTTTAAAATAGTTTACAAAGGGAAAGATGAGACTGAAATTAGAATTGCAGAATCACTTTTAATTTAAAGGGAGAACCCGAATTAAATTTAGTTTGCTCAAGCTATCCTTTAAAAATATTCCAATGTGGTACATTGCATTAACTTTTAATTTTTTTTTTAATTTTTAATTTGATTCGTATGTGCGTATGTATATGGATATGTATATACATGTATTTTTTCTTTTTATTAATTGTTGTTATTTCTTTGTACGTATATTGAGTTTTGCTGTTTTGTTCTGTTTTGTAGGTGTAGGCATGAATATGAACTCAGTGCAAGTCTGAAACATTGCAAGATGGTGTAGAAGACAATTGGAATAAAAATTTGAAAATGTAGTGGCTGGTGATCGTTCTACAATTTATTATATATTATTATCATTATCATTACTATTGTCATTATCATTTGTGATGAAAAAGAAAGAATTTTGTCTCATTCCAGCACTTTCCTTGAAAAGCAAGTGACTATACCTAAATTAACAGATATACAGTGTGAACATATTAAGCACATTTGCATAATAAGAGGAACTAATGTACTAATATACTGAGAGATTAGGCAGTATCTAGGTTTGTAAAGACTATAAACATTGGAAACGGAAGTACAGATGACCCTCATCTTATGCAGTCACTTGGGAACTGTTAAGGTTCTAAAGAAAAATGTTTTATGCAACTGGTTTAAAAACATTTCTCATTGCGTAGCTTACACTTTCTCCTCTTTCGGCTGCACACACAGAGAGAGTTCTGCCACTCTCCACATAAGTTAAAGTTGTATATGTTCAAAAACCTCATATAAAAGTATGAACGCATTCATATTTTGCATATAAACTAGTCCCAACCTCCTGTATATTTTAAATAAATCCTAGAATACTGTATTTTACAGGACTTTACCCAATATAGATTGTATTCGTGTACAAACTGTACACTTTTTGTAATATCGAATTTGATAATGCTCAAAACCACGCTATTGAATATTGCGTAAAATGCGGGACATCTATATAGGTTTATAATACTTCTTATACTAATTGTCCTGAATAAAATCTTTACACTTTTGAACTAAACATACAACAGCTGCATACCAGGGAGTTATATAAGGAGAAATGTAAAAAGTCTAGTAGAAAAAAATATATCAGGTATACAACTAGAGAAAAATTAGCAAAGACATAAAGTAGGATGATAACATGATGGAAAATAAATAAAATGTAAAATTCAAGTGTTGATCGAGCCAAGTTAAGCAAAAAGTCAGAACATCATGAAAATATGACTGGAAAGACATGTCAATTTTTCTTAACATTACTTTGTATTTCTTAAAATAATTGCAATTGTCAAAACATTAAACAAAACATATTAAATAATAAAAGATATTATATGGTACAGTAGTAAGAAATCATAACTCATATATGACAGACTGTCTGGATATTTTTTTGGTTTAATTTTTACATTCTTAACTTGACCTTGTATAAAAATAGACTAAAAAAAAGTGGTAGAATTTGGTTAAAGGTATATAAGAGTCAACTACTGTATCATAGATACATCACAGTTTGCAGCTAAGGTCTAGATTTGTACATAAGATATTCTTAAAGAGTATTGACTCAGAAGAGCTTGTAAATATTAGACCATTACAAAGAATCATGATGCTGCAATACAGTCTCTGAAAACTTTGGGAAATAATGAGATAAATCAGATAAGAATATAGGATACAGAAGAACACTATATTCTTGGGTTGCACAAGCGACGCTTTACTCAGAAGAAACATCGTTTGATCCTTCCTCTTCCTTTCTGGTCTCGATGCTCACTGCAAAGGTAATAATAAGTACGTTATCATACATGTTGTTGTTGTTGTTGTTTTGTATGTCACTATTAATCCCCATTCAATTCAGATAGAGACATACAGAGCTGGGAAATTATGGCTTGATAACCTAATCTTTATGATTCTGAGATTTATTTGAAAGTTAGTTTTATGCCTTTTGATAATTCTGCATATCATAAGAAGTTGAGTATTCATTGTCCATGTCCTTATATAACTATTGGTATTCTTTTGGGGATTCCATGAATTAAATTACTCTCAATATCCCTAGTGATGGAAAGAATGAATACCTCCTCTGTATTCCCTATGTGTCATAAGAGGCAACAAAATGATTATAAGAGGGAAAAACTGCGACCCAATTCTCCCTTAAGATTATTTTTTTTCTTTCTACAGAAATGCATAGGGTGAATGGGGATAGGCAGGATATGATAAGCATTATTGTCTCCCCCTTTTTGTTCAGTTGTGGCCACCTTGCTAGCTTCAGAGGGATAAGGCATCATGTTGCAAATAAATAGTAAAATTTCCTATATACACAGTACAACTCCTTATATTCTGTAGAGTATATTATGGAATATGTATTGTTTATATTAAGTCCTTTTAATAGGAATATTAATATATAAAAATGAAGTTTAGATATGGTTAAAATTTAAGTTCGTAGATATTTTTAGGCTTATCTGCTCATTGATATAGTCTCTCTATTTATTTTAAAAGATAATTAACTAATTTTTGTGATATACAGATGTCAGTTGTGCATTACCTCCCCCAACTTCTGCTTGCATCATAGCACTCATGAAATGTTTAAAGAAGTTATTCAATTCTCTCTCGTAGCTCATCAAAAATTGTTCTGAGGAAGATGCTGGAATTTGTGGCCTTTTGTTTTTGTTTCTTTCATTTTCTTCATTTTCATTATCCTCCCCTTCGTGATGATCGTGGTTTGTAGTGCCGTGAAGAGTGTGAGTGGCGCGACTACGAAAATATCGCATTGCTTGGTGAATATCCTGTTGGGATGCATTGAGTAAGAGTTAGGACAAATTATTTTTCGGTGCAGGCTTGCTTTTATTTTTATTTTTATGAGCATGACACTGGAACAGACAAAATAAAAAATAGGTCAATAAAGGCCCGGGCACAAAGAAAGCAAGAAGAAGGGAAAGAAAAAGTTTAAGGAAAAGGCATAGATGAGGTAATGACACATAAAGTAAAATAACAGACTGAAAGAATAGTCAAAGTACTGAGGACATAAAGACATGGCAGGATTAGACCCTGACATGAGGCCGCTTGGCGAGTGTTACGTGGCTTTTGGAGTGGAGGAGGGATGCAACTTGCCAACTCATCAGAGGAGTGATGGAAGTAGAAGTGATAGAAAATAATAGGGATAATGCCTTATGGCGAAGAGAAAGATAACTCAGATTAGAAGTAAGAGAAGGGTCATTTATGAGTCTGACTGCCTTAGATTCAACCCTATCAAGGAGATAAGTTTAAGAAGAAGCACCCTAGATGTGCGAGCAGTATTCTAGGCAGGGACGGATAAGACCTTTATATATTTTAAGTAACTGTAAAGAGGAGAAGTAATGACGAAAACGAAACAAAACCCCAATTTTTTGGATGAGATTTAGAAATCTGGATTATGTTATTCCACCAAGACAAGTTAGAGGCTATATAAATTCCTAATATGTTGATAGAATTAAGAGGGTAAATTTCGTTAGTTTCGAGGACAATGGGGTTATCGGGAGGGGGTGAAGATAAAGAGATAGCCAGAAACTGTCTTGGGGTATTGAATTTGACTAAATTTTCAGTGTCCCACTCAGATCCCCTCTGCAAATCGGAGTTGAGAGTAGAAGAAAGAGTGATACAAGACTGATTACGAGTAGCAGATGAAGGTTTTGAAGAAAAGGCAGCAGAAAAGTGAAGGGTAGAATCGTCAGCAAAGGCATGAAGAAGAGACAAAGATAGAGATTGTAGAAGATCATTGATGTAGAGAAGGAACAGAGTAGGTGAAAGAACAGAGCCCTGTGGAACACCACTGGTAACAGAGAAAGGGTTAGATGTCGCACCATCAACATCTACAGATATAAAACGGCCAGAAAGAAAACTGGAAATCAGAGAACAGAAAGAAGGGGTAAAGCCATAGGCAGGGAGTTTGGCCAACAGAGCCTTGTGCCAGATTCTGTCAAAAGCCCTAGAGATATCAAGGGCGACGATAAAGGATTCCCCATAGTTCCTCAGAGAAGATGGCCATACATGAGGAAGATAGGACAGAAGGTCACCAGAGGATCTTGCCTTGCGGAGGCCGTACTGGTGATCGGAGATAAGTGAGTTAGATTCAAGGCGTTTCAAGATATGAGCATTGAGCAAAGTTTCGAAAACTTTAGCAATAGAAGAAGTTAGGGCAATAGGTCGGTGGTTTTGAAGGAATAGAGTGGTCACGATTCTTAGGAACAGTTTGAACTAGAGCATGCTTCCAAGATGAAGGATATATAATGGTTGACAGAATGAGGTGAAAAAGACAGCAAAGCATGGGAGCCAGTTCGTCTGCAAACTCCTTAAGGAAGCTTGCAGGGATGCCATTGGGACAAGATGCCTTGTTTGTCTTTAGCGTGCAAAGAACCTTATGAACTTTGCGTGAAAAAAGGATAAGGGAGGGCATAGGGTTAGAGAGGGGTAAAGATTGAGGGACAGGTGCCCTGGAATTGTTTACGGAAGAGTTGCCAGAAAAGTGAGTGCCAAAGAGAGTGGCTTTGTCAGTGGGAGAGCAAGCTATAGAACCATCAGAACGAATTAGAGGGGGAAAGCTTGAGTTACAGAAGATTTTATAGTGGTTTTTGGCTAAGGACCAGAAACATTTATAAAGAAAGCTTTAGACCTTCGAATGTGAGCAGTACAGCGATTCCTAGCCACAATAAAAGCAGAACGAGTTAAATTAGAGAGAGAAGCTTGGTACTACTGGTGTGACCAATCCCTGGCTTGAATAGCCTTGGAGCAGTCAAGGTCAGTCCAAATATTAGGGGATAAAAAGTTTTCATAGAGGAGAGGATGAACACTTCTGTTCCCAAGGTTATGATCTCGGCAACTTTTAGGGCTACCTGATTAGGGTTCTGGATCCAAAAAGTGCCAAAGCGGTCCTGAGTAGGAGGAATTGATGGAGGGTGAACAAATATGGAGGAGATTGAGATCATAGAGTGGTCAGATTTACCAAGAGAGGAAAGCACAGAATATGAATAGTTAGAAGGGTTAGAAGTAAGAAATAGGTCAAGAGTATTGGCTGTATGTTTGTGTCGATCAGGAACACAAGTAGGATGTTTTACAATTTGTTCGAAATCATTAGGTATAGAGAAAGCAAGGGCCTCACTCCTTCCACATCAGTGTGAGAAGAATTAAGCCTCTCACTGTAATGTACATTGAAGTCTCCAATGTAGAGAACTTTAGCATGTGGGTGAGAAGATAGTAAGGACTTATGGCATCTAATATTTATTTATTAATATCAACTATTTTGTGGAGATAAGTATATTCTCCAATGTATCATGCACAGCTATTTAAAGACCAGGTCACATATTTCCATCGTTAAGCAAGCCTCTCCCACATCCACCTTCTTTAAACACATAAATATACCTAACTAAGCATTTATACACTTCTGAGATGGCAGAGATGGGATGACTTAGAAATTCAGTTGCTGTGGGAAGCACATCTCCAGTACCTTCTTGGATAAGCCCTGGCACCTCTAATATGCTATAAGTAATACTTCTCTATTGTTCTGTTATCATTGCAGCTGGAGGAGAAAGAATGCCACATACTTATTCATTGCATGTTGTAGGAGATAATTAAAAAGGATATCTTTGGGGTCAAGTAATAAGGAATGCCTCCCATGTAATTTCTGGTTGAGTTTCATAAGAAACATGATGAAGTTACGATGAAATTCCATCAACTCTCCTTCTTGTCCAAGTGTGTCTTCCCTACTGGGTTCAGTGTGATATGAAGTCACGTCAGGAAAAATAATATCCTGTCGAGATTTACGCTTTCTCAACATACGTAGTTTTCCTCAGGAAGTATCATTGCTTGTCATTATTTTTTCATAATTCTCAGTTATTGAATAACCAACCAATTAAGGTGATTAGACACTAAGTACAGTATACGGTACGGAGTAAAAGTCTTTTTTAAATAATTAGGAATTATATTACTGTATGCTGATAACTGGATCAATTTTCTTGAATGAGGGAAAATATATTTCTCTTCAGCACTGAATAGTGCAGACTATGACTCTATTACTTTCTTTTCTCCACCTTAAGCATTTATGATTTCAGTGATAATTCTGATAATTATAGATGAAGTGCTGCTAAATAATTTTTCTTATATATCATAATGATTACCAACCTGTATTGAATGAGGAGAGAGTGTGACTGGTGAACCGATTTCAGGAATGCTGACAATAGATGGTGAAGCTAGGCGTGCCATGATAAACATTTCCTCAGGGTCTTCTTCGTGCTTGTGGCCCTCCAGCTTACCTGTTGATAATTTGGTATTAATGCCAATAATTAAGGAATATGACCCTTAGTATAATAATTAAATTATTGATTCTCAAATTATTGCTACAGTTGTAGTTATAGTTAATAGAGTGGAGTTTTGGGTAGAGTGCACGACACAGGAAATGACAAATCCTTGTTCAAGCTAGCTTTAGGGCTTTGGAAAGGGCATCCAGCCTTAATTCCCCAGCTCCAACCTGTTTATGTCCACCTCCACATGAATGGGGATCAATAGTGATATTTAATACAGTAAACATTGGCAATAATAATATAAACAGATATTCCTTGTTGTAGAGGAAATGGAATTGCTTCTCCATATTTGCTGCAGGTCATAGGACCTAACTAAAGAGAATGATTCCTTTGGTGAGGGAGAAAGACTACTTCCTTCATTTCCACATTTGCTGTAAATGTTGACTAATAGAGATAGTCTTGACATTGGGAAGGAAATAAATCTGTTTTCATATTGTACATCTCTTGTAATCTTGACATACAGTTAAAACAGCTGGAAAGTTTTTCTGCTTGCCTAGGCTAATGAAAGGGAAGAAGTGCCTGGAGCCTACTTCCCTCTCTTGACACTGCTGATTAGCTTCAAAAGAAACACAAAGTCAGTGCATTTGGAAACAAGTAGCATTGCGAGGCCCTAGTTTGGAACATTCCTACCCATGTACTGCTTTTGGGTCTCTCCCTCCAGATTTTCTTGCAGGGTTTACTCTCCAAGTTTTTTTTTTTACCCTCTTGCATGCTCCTGCAAGTCGACAGGAACAGATGCAGGTAGTACCACATAATGTCACAGTGTTAGCAGACATTGCCTTGATCTGACAATAGACCTGACTAAAAGGAACGTATTTTGCAAAGGGCAGGCATTCCCTCTCTTCCTGTATTTTTTCCACATGTGGCTGATTGAATGGATGAGGATGTGAAGCTGTACTTATGAGGCCCTGCTACCTCACCAAGTTTATCAAACTGTGACTATCTTGCTGGATTCAGCAGGGTATGGTGTCATATAAAAAAACTAAGCATTAGAAGTAATATGGACAGTATATTTCTATACATAAAGCCCTCTACCAGAGAAATTAGCAAAATTATTATTATTATTATTATTTATTATTATTATTATTATTATTATTATTATTATTATTATTATTATTATTATTATTATTATTATTATTGTTATTATTATCATTATTATTATAATTATTATTATTATTATTATTATTATTATTATTATTATTATTATTATTATTATTATTATTATTGTTATTGTTATTGTTATTGTTATTGTTATTATTATTATTATTATTATTATTATTATTATTATTATTATTATTATTATTATTATTATTATTATTATTATTATTATTATATTTATTATTATTATTATTATTATATAAATTTCACTTACCCATTTCTCTAAGTTCATGATGTTTCCTCTGTAATCTTTTGACGGCCATGTCATCAAACCAAGACCCTCCTGGCATTATAGGTTTCAATTCCTCAGGAAGACTCTCCGCTTCTTGCATGGTCACAGTCATGGCCCAGGATGAGGCAGTTAGAGCAAGGAGTAAACTTACTTGAAGCTGGAAGAATAAATAAAAAATTAACGAAAATTATAAGAAATATTTATTTTTGAATGAATGTGTGAGCCGCATTAGCTCAGTGGTAGAGTGTGTGAGTTGGGAAGTGACTAACGAGGGTTCGATCCCATCGTGGACATTAGGAAAGGCATCCAGTCTTAATCCTCCAGTTCCAGCATGTTTGTCCATCTTCATTTGAATGAGGACTAATATTGGTAAATAAAACTGTATTTTTTTGGTTCTTCAATTAGTTTATATACTGTCCAGATATCTTTATGCGTCTTTCCAGATCATGTGAAGAAAAATCATCTGATATTCATAACTGGAGAAGCATTATATAATAGTCGATAGATAAGGGGGATCTGGTGGCAGAGCCCCAAGGCCGGAATTTGGAATGTGGCTGTTGTTATAGTTGTTGTTGTTGTTCCCTAAGCTACCTGACTGAACAGCTCCTCATCCCAAAGGTAGGCTACACCCGATCCCGGGCTTTCTCACAGAGCTCTCGGAATTGTATGTTGTGTTGCTGGCGTATGTGGTTGTAAGTGGTGCAGTCTTCTATAAAGTGTTTGATTGCATGAGATGATGTATTACATTGGTGCAGCTGGAGAAAGCACACCTAACGATATCTTTGTGTCTTTTTTTTCCACCCTTTCCATTATGAAACAGATAATGAAAGGGGTGAGGATGGACAGGGAAAGATGAAGCCCTATTAGTTGTTAAGTTCCTGTAACACTTCTGGACTCAGCAGGATATGGCATCTTGCTGAAAAAGACTCATATATGATCTCATCATCAACAACTTGTCCCATGTTTATATGGGAACCTCTGCTCTTTGTCACGAAATTTTACAGCCAGATAACCTTTCTGACATAAATCCTTACCAGTTATTCAGGCTAGCTTAGTCTCTCAATGTATATTATCAAAACAATTAGAGGTTAGTGTTTGTTTCTGCTCATATTTATATAGCCAGGTGCCCTTTCTGGCAAAAGACCTCAGTGTAGGAAATATGAAGCATTCATTTAGTCATTTAGAGAATGTGGAAGAATCATGAGTATGCTAACCTCTAGACTCGATCAGTTCAGCAGACGGTAAAAGAAATGGTGGAATTGACTACATTAAAAGCTCAGGAGTGAGAAGAGGCAATGATATGCCTAGTCAGTAAGGCTATTAAAAGTTCTTATACGTAAATTAGTAATTGAATTAATAAAATGTTTATTATTATTATTATTATTATTATTATTATTATTATTATTATTATTATTATTATTATTATTATTATTATTATTATTATTAACCGTCCTAGTTCGCAGTAGAAAAGGGAGTTCGTGACGTAAAACCGAAACAACATTATTATTATTATTATTATTATTATTATTATTATTATTATTATTATTATTACTAGTACATGCTTATATTATCACATATGTTTTTATTTTCACTTTATGAATGTATATCTGTATATAATGAAACATTTTTCAAGCAGAATTCATAATTTGTTGTAGATATAATAATAATAATAATAATAATAATAATAATAATAATAATAATAATAATAATAATAATAATACACTCGAATCCAACGATTCATACGAAGAAGAAGAATCCTATTTCATGTCCAGTGGACCAGTAAATACACATGGCGCATCGCCTGCGCCATGCATGTGTATGGGCGAGTAGGTTGTGGCATGTTGTGCATAAATACGTTTGTGTAGTGTGCGTTTACTTATACGTTGTGTAAAATTCGTTTTATTTAACATCCGGATTGAATTAATAGGTGTGTATTAGCGGCTTACATTTTATTTTTTTACATTAAAAGACCTATAGAACCGGAAGGCGTATAAGAAAGCCTTTATCTTCTGTAATTGAAACTGAGGTATATATTTAGTTGGTAATTGGTAAATTTTTAGAAGAGGGGATGACATAGAAACGTCGAAAAAAAAAATTTTTGGGTGTGTCAACCTCACCTAGGGGACGCTTCCTCCCTAGCTGGGGGCTTCATATTTCATTAATCCCCATAACTAAAAAAAAATACCGATAATTGATAGTATGGTTAGTAAATATTTACATTCACACCCCAATTGAGAAAGAATCCCATAAAGTTTGTTATGTTAGTACATCCTTAGTTAAGAAAATAATTCAATTGAAATTATCATTGAGGAGTCGAGTTGGAGAAGCGGAGTTGTAAACACCGTTTTGAAAGCGCTGTATATTTCTTCGTTATTTCAGTGAAATAGAACGTTTTGGAACTTTATTTTTTGAGACATTAGGCTTAATGTGACAGTGATTGATTTGTGCTTATAAGTGTTTGTATATAGTGCACAGTCTTAGATTTATAAGCATAATTTTTTGTGGGCGGTACCCTTGGGGTATGGGCGAAAAGAGAACATGCCCGAGGACTATTCTTGCGTCATAAACAGCCTGATGTAAGATGAGTTCTTTTTCTCCGCCTATTAGGAGACAGGACTCCATAGGGCTCTTTTTTTCATTTAGCCCTGATTATAGCGCAGTGTGTAATGTAATTTTTGAAGTATTGAAAATTAAGCATGATGATATAGTTGGATTTCAGCAGATAAGCAAGGCAAAGTATGTCTTAAAATTTAGTAAATCGTACATCTTTCAAGCTTTTTGTGATCAGTACGATGAGAAAGATGTCGATGTTGGTAATGGCAAAACGGTAAAAATCATTAATTTTAGTAGACAATATACTTATATATCCATTCGCTATGCACCATTTGATATGGATAATGCAATTTTGGAGAGAATTCTTGAGAATTATGGAAAAGTTTATGGAATCAGATTAAACCGGTTTGCATACGGAAAGGCTGAGGGACTTCTAAATGGTATACGAACAGCTAGGATGGAATTGAAGAGGAGTGTACCCTCCTCATTAAATATTCACGGTCATAATATCGTATTCTACTATAATGGACAGCAGAAAACTTGCTTTAAATGTGGCAGGGAGAATCACATGGCCGCTGATTGTTACTTTGAATTAGATGACAGGATAAATATATATAATACTACAGATTTTCCTGATATTCAAAGGAAAAAGAATAGTGCACAAGACGTAGAGGAAAATAAGAGGACTGGACACACCATTCAAGAGGTAACTGCTAATAAAGATAACTCTACAGGGAATTTAGAGGAGGGAAGAGCAGACAATGAAACAAAGGATGGAGATAACAAACAAAAAACAAAGGAGCCGCTAGTACAAGAAATACAATTAGCCAGTGGAATATGTACAGATGAAAGTGAATGCACAGATGAAAATGAAGAGGAAAGGACACACATTAGTAGCAGTCAAGAGGAACCATTCCCAAATGATGATCAATCTCTTAACAAGAGGAAAGAGGATGTACCCTTGGAAACGGGTGTAACAACGGTGGAAGTGCATAGGACTGCAGATAAAGATATGGATCAAGGAACTTTTTCTCAATTAAGCGTAAATGAAGAGGACAAAGAAGTGTGTAATGCCCTAGATAAGGTTATAAAAGAAGACATACTTGAAGATAATGAGATAACGGAAATAAATAAAGAAACAACGGATAAAGATGGCGAATCGTCAAGCACTGAAACCGGTGAAGAAACATTTTCTGAAGGAATGTCGATAAGTGAGGAGTGTAAGGAAGAACAGTGGTTTGTTAAAGTAAAAAAAGGAGCTAAACTCAAAATAAAAAAGAATAAGAAGTTGGAAATTAGTAATGTTAAGAAACGAAAATTGGCAAGGTAATGTTTCTTTTTTTTATCACATTATATTCTCTTTTATATATATTTTTTTTTCATGGCTCTGACTGTTTGTACGCTAAATATCAATGGTTTGAATGACGATAGGAAAGAATTAAAATTAATTTCTCTTGCTAATCTTTATAAACTAGACATAATAATGTTGCAAGAACATAACATTAAGGCAGGAAATTCATTATATCATATAGAGCAATATTATGAAGTATTTATAAATCCAACTACTTATTTAAAAGGAGGTGTTGCAATATTGATCAGTAAACGATTGTCTCCTATAACTGTTATAAAACAAGAGATGGACTATGAAGGTAGAATACTAAGCTTAAAGATAAAAACTGGTGGTAAGGAAATTCATTTACTTAATGTTTATGCCCCATCGGGCTCGAATAAGAAAAGAGAGAGAGAAGATTTTTTTGATAGATTATTATATTATTTAAGACTAAATATAGATGACACAATTTTTGCAGGGGATTTTAATAGTGTAACTCATGTAAAAGATGTTAGTTCTTTGGATAAAACTGTAATATCAAAAAAATTTTGTGAATTACTTAAAGGGACTGGTTTTAGAGATGCTGCAAGTATCAATTATGTAACAGATTATACATATATTAAGACAAATTATGCATCCCGTATTGATAGAATATATGTTAAAAGTCTGTTTAATCATATAAATTCATGTAAAACAGTACCTATAGCATTTTCAGATCATTGTATGGTAATTACTAGTATCAACTTTTTGTCAACTAATAAAGGTAAAGGTACGTGGAAATTAAATGTCAGCATTCTAAATAGAGAGGATGTAAAAGAAAATTTTAGCGTACTATGGCAGTTCTTAAAAGGAGAGCAGTATAAGTTTAATAACTTGATCAAGTGGTGGATTTATTGCAAGGAGAAAATTAAAAGTTTTTTTGTTAAAATGTCAAAAAAAATCTTAGCAGAAAAATATGGGCTGATAAACTTACTACAATGTAGGTTAAAAGAATTATACCAAAAGGCTAATGGAGGAATTATAGACTTTGATATAATACATTCAGTGAAAAATAAAATAGAAAGGATTCAGAATGAAATATGTGAAGGAGTGAAAATAAGGGCTAGAATGAAAGATAAAATTGAAGGAGAGAAAATGTCTCCATATTTATTAAAGAAAGAGAAAGTCAATAGAAATAATAAGATAATGCAGAATATAAAAGGCGTCAATGGACAGATATTGAATAATACTAAAGCAATTTTAACTCATGCTAAAGATTTTTATGGGAACTTGTATGATAAGGTGGAAGGTGACTGTCAGTTACAAGATATGTTACTGGATTTATGTTGTAATAAATTAAATGATATTGACTGTAACGATTTAATTGGTAATATTAGTATGTTAGAATTAGGGAATGTGATTAAAGATATGGGTACAGGGAAAGCGCCAGGAATAGATGGATTACCATCAGAATTTTACAAAGAATTTTGGAATATAATTAGAAATGATTTTTTTGAAGTGATAAAACATATATTGGACAGACAGGAACTTTCGAACTTACAAAATGAGGGCATAATAATATTATTGAGTAAGGGAAGTGAAGATCAAACACTGAGTGGATGGAGACCAATTTCACTCTTGAATGTAGACTATAAAATCATTGCTAAGTTTTTGGCCAACAGATTAAAGACGGTAATGAATAAATTGATCTCTGTTGAACAGTTTTGCAGTGTTAAAGGTAGATCAATAGTGCACTGCAATAATAATATTAGAGACATTATTCATTATACTTATAAAAATAATTATGCAATGGCCATTATGAAGTTAGATTGGAATACAGCATTTGATACTGTTCACCACGATTTTTTGTTTAAAATTATGAATAAGTTAGGAATTCCAGATTTGTATATTAGTTGGATGAAAATGTTATATAAAGATTGTTGCAGTCGGTTGAGTATTAATGGAATGTTGAGTGATGTTTTTCCAATTATGAGATCTGTGAGACAAGGATGTCCACTGTCAATGATGTTATATGTAATTTACCAAGAACCTCTCTTTTTAGGTATTAAGAATAATAAAAGAATAATATCACCACAGCTTCCAAATGGATGGAAAATTTGCATGCAAGGATTTGCAGATGATTCATCTGTGTTTGTATCAACAGAGGAATCTATAGTGGAGGTTTTTAAGGAAATACATTTATTTGAAAAAGCAAGTGGTGCCCTTTTAAATAGAGATAAAAGTAGTATAACTGGGATAGGGAAATGGCATGGTAAAAATGACTGGCCTCTTCGTTGGCTTAAAACAGAATATAATCTAAAGATATTGGGAATTTCTTATTGTGAAGACGAAAAGATGACTATGGAAATGAATTGGAATATAATAATAGAAAAAATAGAGAAACGGATCAGTATGCTTGCCCAAAGGTATCTTACAATTTTTCAGAAGGCAATAATTGTGAATTGTATTTTATTATCGAAAGTATGGTATGTAGCCCATACACTTCCATTAAGCAAGAGATTTGCACAAAAAGTAAATGTTTTAATATTCAGGTATCTTTGGAGGGGAAGCTATCATCCCATCCGTAGAGCTACCTTGCTTTTGCCTAAAAGTGAAGGGGGTCTTGGTATAGTAGATGTTTTTAATAAAGCTGCTGCAATTCTTACAGCTACTAGCCTTAAAGAAACTTTGGAAGGAAGACTATTAAATATTTATTATTGTAGCATAAGACTAAGCTATTTAGTAAACACAAATAAGTATCCAGATGTATCATATATATGTCCCATGTTTTACTCTGGTGTAGTGGAAAACATAAGAAAAATGTGTAAACATGCTAAATTTCCTCATATAAAAAGCAAAGACATATATTCTGTTATATTTGTTAAGTCACAGCCATTAGTAGAGAAAGATTATCCTTTGCTACAGTGGAGTAATATATGGAAAAATGTTAATCATCCAGTGGTTGGTTTAAGGGAGAGAGAATTTATATTTAAATATTTACATGAAAAATTACCCACAAATAAACATTTAGAAATGTTAGGAATTAAGAATAATGGAAATTGTGACTTTTGTGGTGAACCTGAATATACAATGCATATATTCTATTTTTGTATAAGAATAAAAAATATTTTTCATTGGTTTAAAAGTAAATTTAATTTGATGTGTTCAGTACAAGATAATAACTGGCTAAAATTATTAATGTTAGATATTAAAGGAAGAAGTAGAAGAGATGAGAACACTGCAGTTCTGCTTATTTGTAATTATCTATATTGTGTATGGACTAGTCGTACACAGAACTTGACTGAATGGGAAACTTTATGTTTAATTAAAGGTAAATTTAATTATTTGAAATGGTTCTTGAATATTTGTTATGCAAGTAATATACAGAATATATTAACCAAAGAATTTTCCAATGTAATTTTGTAATCATTTAACAATTGTAAATATTGTACATTTGACATTTAAAAAATAAAAGAAAAAAAAAAAATTATCATTTTTAGGTATTTTAGATATCTCTTCAATGTCATTTACCCATTTCATGTATTTTCAACTGTTATCCAGTGATAGCATATTAGATTAAGTTACATTGATTAAGTTAGATAATTTTGTTTGCACCAGTGAGGGAATACATTTTAATATTATTCAATGAATTATCAATGCATTGTGAGTGTAAAACTTTTGAAAGTAAGCATTAATGTGTTATTTGTGTGTTCTCAGTTATTTTTTGAATAGTGTTTACTTGACAACTCCAATTAGCAACACATCATCTGGAATTTATATTACTAGGTTAAATTGTGCTAGTTAACCCCCCCCCATTAAGAAAGTGATTGGTAATTTGAATTTTTTTTGTCGGAATAAATATATTTTTTTTTAGTTTTCATTTGCTTTTCACGTCGTTTGAGGTGTGGAAGTAAACATATGCCCAATATAATAGGTTTAGTAAGGTTAGTTGACACCATATCAAGTTACGGTTTCTTGATATTTCATCCGTTGGAAGTGTGAAAGTCAACATTTACCAGATCAGGCTGGTAAAATAAAAAATTTAAGACGTCCAGTTTTACACTGGATTAGGGTAAGTTGTAATTAGTTGCTGGTTTCGTGTAATAATTTTCCATTGGAAAAAAAAATTCACCTCTCAAAAAGAAGGAAAAACAAGAAAAATGTTCACTTTCAGGTCTTTTGTTGATAAAAATCTTATTGGTAATTGAAATTACAGTCATTTAGTTTACTTATTTTTCATTATTTTTTTATATTTTCCAATCACTTAGTAGGGGTGTGACAGTAAACATATACCTCATTTTTTTATTTTTTTTTATTACAGGGTTTCAGCCTCATGATGATATGATCTGCTCCCTTTCGACTGGGGAATAAATATGACACTTAAAAAAAGGTAAGAAAACATATAATAATCAGGAATGGGGTCATCTTACATATTACATTGAAAATAGATTTCAAGGTTAATCAAGATGACCATTTTTAAATTTAAAGTTAAAATTATTCAGTGAAAGAGATGCCCAGTGTTAATTTAGGTTAATACATATGGAGGGTAACCAAAGTAAGATTCTTAGCGGGTCCATTATTGCTGGAACATCTTTTTAAAGGATTAGGATATAACTAACTTGTAAAAATATGCCAGAATGACTGTTGTTCTATATTAGTTTACTTTACACCCCTAAAAATTTACATTCACAAAAAATATTATTCTCAGCTTAGTTAAATGTTATTAGAAAGTAATATCTGTGTTTTTCTGCATAATTTTTTCCAGTTTGCAGATACAGTATACTACATTTTATTTTCAAATAAGTAGTGCATTTTGCAACTTGAAATGCCAAATAATGACCGCAGTCCCCCTTGTTGGGTGTTGGCTGAGTCTAAGCACAGCCACTCCCTCTTACAACAAAATCCCTTTTATATTTTCCGTATGGAGCAAGTCAAACGTAATCTGGAATGATTGCACTTCCTGAATACTTTAACTATAGTCTTTAATACTTTTATACTGTAAACATAACCTTGATCTTTTATTTGGATACTTTAACTATAATCTTTAATACCTTTTTATCATAAACGTTTCTAGATCTTTTATTTTTAGTGTGTAGCAAATGTGTCATGTGTTGCAACAGTCACGTGCTAAGTCTTTATTAACTACTGGATATACAGTACTAATATCTACATTTATGGGAAAATGTGATATGTATGACCTTCAGTACCATTGAATTAGCAGAATGTATGACATTTGTCATGATTTTTCAGAAGGATTATGTGCGTGTGATATTTTTGGAATCATGTATGCCTGAAAGCATTTCTGGGTGTTAGGGCGCTTTCACACCAAAGTGGCACGTCGCACGTGGCATGCCACGTGCGACGTGCCACTTTTGTGTGAAAACGGCCTTAATGGTTAAGTATGCACGCATGTAAGGGAATATACTGACATTGGACGGATTATGCACGCATGTACGCTCGTCGGAGTGTTGGTGGTTGTCTATATATATATATATATATATATATATATATATATATATATATATATATATATATATATATATATATATATATATATATATATATATATATATATATATATATATATGTGTGTGTGTGTGTGAATGTACTTGAAATGCTTCGTCTTCAAAGTATGCATTTAAGCTAATGATGGAGCATTAACGATATCCTGTACTATTTATGTATGAAAAATACCATAAGAAATTCTATTTTTTTAATCTGTTTGAATATTGCGAAAGGCAGGTTGCAATTCTTAAATTAGAGAGCACAGTACTTGTACTTTTTTTTATAACACATTGTTTAGTTTAAAGGCTAATTTTGATTTTTTTTTTTCCGTACATATAGGTACTAAGAAAGGAACCCATAAAATGCCTTTATTACAGTATTTATTATTAATATTTTTATCCATTATTATTATTATTATTATTATTATTATTATTATTATTATTGTTATTATTATTATTATTGTTGTTGTTGTTGTTGTCATTATTTTTTGGGTTTTGGTAGCTCAGTAGTAGACGCACGTGTCGGGAAGCAAATAACACGGGTTCAGTCCATATGCTGGATCTTGAGAAGGGTAATCTACCCCCCCCCCATATACATCTGGACTAATTGTGACACACAAAACTGTGCATTATTATTATTATTAATTATTTGCTTTTATTATTATTATTATTGTTATTATTATTATTATTATTATTATTATTATTATTATTGTTATTTTATTATTATTATTATTATTATTATTATTATTATTATTATTATTATTCCATAAGAACTTAACCTATTAGTGCGCCATTTGTTCGTTTTCACCACTGAGCTAACAGATCTAATAGTGTACTCATGCAGACTTTTAATATCCTTAGAGTCAGTCACAATGCGACCGTTACCTCCTCTCTCTCTCTCTCTCTCTCTCTCCTCTCTCTCTCTCTCTCTCTCTCTCTCTCTCTCTCTCTCTCTCTCTCTCTCTCTCTCTCTCTCTCTCTCTCTCTCTCTCTCTCTCTCTCTCTCTCTCTCTCTCACAGGATGTAAGGAAATACTTTTTCAGTGTAAGAGTAGTTGATAATTGGAATTCGCTAAGCGAGGAGGTAGTTAATGCTATCTCAATCCATAGTTTTAAGGACAGGTATGATAAGTATCACTAAGTCTAAAATGGAACCGATGAGGAGACGGGAAGATACGAGCTTTGGGCTCTTTCCCGTAAACACAATTAGGTAATCACACATTTTTTTTTTTTTTTTTTAAGTGCAACCAGCAAAAGAGATGTTTAACAAACTGTATTGGCGAATTGAACTGCTTACAGTTTTGGCATGACTTTTTGCCAAGAAATTTGAGCAATCCCGTTCTTAGTTATAAGGAAAGAGAACCTTATATGGCTTTCCGTTTATTATACTATCTAAAACTATTACTATGAATGCTTTATCTTGAGTTTTTTTTTTATTATCTTACCTTCATTATGTTTTTTATTTGTGCTGGTGAAGAAGACAGAAAAAAATCTGCAAAGAAAATAGAAAATTTGTCAGTGGTTGAAAATATAGTTTAAATTCATTATTATTATTACCGGTATTACTAATTATTATTATTATTATTATAATTATTATTATTATTGTTGTTGTTGCACATAAGCACAGTCTTTTGTTGAAAGAAATATTCAATTCTCTTATTCTCATCATGGTATAGGCAGCTGCTAACAGGGACAGGGAAAAGAAAACCACCAATATCTCCTTCCTGAATATTTCATGTCTCTCATTTCTCCAGTGCAGCTGATGAGAGGTTAGGATTAGTTTTTGCCATCGCTTTTGCTTTTGTAGCGTTTGGTGCCACCTGGTTTAAAAGCAATTGATGAAAATGGTTAGGAGCAACTTTTTCTATATCTCTCTCTCTTTATTTTTACAGGTGGTGCCATCCTATTAGGCACTGAAGAAAATGTCATGTATGGCAGAACGAATAGTCGCTTTTCTTACTGCTTCCCTCTTATTTTCTTAAATGTCTTTTTCAAACATAGTCTTCTACTTAGAGCCTGCAAACCCAGAAGCTACTATCGCGGGCTCGAGCCCACATCGGAGTACTGAAAAATGCATCCAGCCTTTATTCATCATCTCCAACGGGACTGTATCCACCCCTTATTTATCTGGGACTAATTGTGACACAAATGAGTGCTATTAATTCTGCAGGCTTACCAAGTACAGTATTAGATATGTGGGGCCATTGGTTGAATAGTATATTCCTAAGCACAGGCATCGGTAAGAGCAGAAATTCTCGTGTTGCAGGTCCCAGGTGTAAAAAAAACACTTAAATTAATCAACCACACTTTACATGTATGTTCAAAGCCCTTATCTGTATAATATAAGTCATTGTAAATCTTCTTTCGCTGCCATTTATATCCCAGATCCTTGCAGAATGGGTTTTTATATAGGCAGCTTTTGGTGGTCACTATTATATCCTCCCTGTTCGGAAGTTCCGAGTGGAGGTGCACCTGGTCAGTTGGTATCTATTGTTGTTACCGTTTATATGTCATAAGGCTGAACACAGACAAGTTGGAGCTGAGGAATTATGACTGGATGCCCTTCCTGATGCCCCACGATGGGCTGAAACGTGGGTTGTCACTTGCTAAGACGTATTTTGACCACTGTTCTACCATAGGTTTTTTTTAATTTTCTTATCAATCATCGTCAGGGGCTTAGAAGAAAACTTCTATACCCAGCTTTAATGGATCTTCTCAATTTTGTATGCGCTTTCGATCTCACCACAGGGAGTTCAGCAGGGCATCCAGCTTAATTCCCCCCCCCCATTGATTTCCAACATTTTCACCCATTTTCGAATGAGAACTGATTGTGACACATGAAATGGAGCATTTCATTTTGGTCACTGGCAGAGAGTTTGTAAATAATAATTTTATGATTTTCATATGAATAATTTCTCTCTCTCTCTCTCTCTCTCTCTCTCTCTCTCTCTCTCTCTCTCTCTCTCTCTCTCTCTCCTCTCTCTCTCTCTCTCTCTCTCTCTCTCTCATTGCATCATTTGTCTGTTCTCTGTTTCCATATACACCACTCTTTAAACTCTACCTTAATTTCTTGATTTTGTTTTCCCTTAAAATATGATAATGCATGTTGCACTATATTTAAAGAAGACTTCTATGGAGTAGGAAAGCAGCATCTGTGTGTATATATATATATATATATATATATATATATATATATATATATATATATATATATATATATATATATATATATATATATATATATATATATATATGTGTGTGTGTGTGTGTGTGTGTGTGTGTGTGTGTGTGTGTGTGTGTGTTTGATTATAATTACTAACACTCAACTGCAGTCAAAGAGACGTGTTCGTTCTCGAAGACTGGCGAGATTTGAGCAAGTTCTCTAGAGGAAATAATGGGGTTACCTGATTAGAGTGTGTGAGTGCAGCTGTGTACATCTATTGATGTACATAGGACCAGGTTTAAGAATCATCGCGGTTTTTTTTTTTCGCCCTCATCAAAGACCGAGTTCATGAATATGTTTTCACATCCAATATTGTACTACTCACTGAGCCTGCGTAGTTGACTGGAGCTATAACTTTAGAGATACCATTGCCCTCTCTTTATCTTACAAGAGAGAGGTCGTACGGGTCACATTCGAGAATTAAAACATACGACATCCTGTGTAAGAGACCAGACGCGTCAATCATCCGAACATGATTCGTAAAATCCTTTTTACTTGCTGCGCAAGTATGCTAGGATGACTAGGTAAGTTCCGATAGGGAAGTAAATAGTATGGTAACCTATCTTATTGCCAGCTAATTTCGCCTCCATATCGCCCCGCCCAGGGTACCTCATTTTTTTGTGATACAGGTACGACAAGTAGGCTAATGTCACTTCCATAGACCCCACCCAAGGTACGTCAGTTTTGTGATATATGTACGATAGCTGGACTTGTTTTGAGTCGCCTGTCTTTTAAGGAGAATTTCTCACTCATTGTGATTTTTTCTGTCAATAAGATGGAGAAGTAGGGAATGACCTCTGGGATCCAGAGGACGCTAAACTCCTCCTCACGTGAATAAAACACTCCAACCTCACCAGTATTAATAAAAATAATGATAATAATAATAATAATTGTAATGGTAATGACGACGCAATAATAATAATAATAATAATATTTTTTTATGAGTGTGACACCAAGACAAGCAAAAAAAAAAAATTACCCTCGTCGGGCCCTGGCGCGAAGAAAATTTAAAGCAAATACTAGAGTTTGGGAGTGTTGTGACTTGTCAGATGTGAAGGGATAATGAGAGATGTGTAACAAATATCAAAGAATATTCAGAATTGATGTAGGCACAGAAAAAGAATAATGATGATGATCCCCTTTCTTGTGTAGCTAAGTTCTGAAACCCCATTCATGGAACCAGTTGTTATCAAACGGCCACATTAGGTTGGTGAAAGTTCCAACAGAAGTCACTCATCTTGTTTACATTAGGTAGGTCAGAGCATCTCTCTCTCTCTCTCTCTCTCTCTCTCTCTCTCTCTCTCTCTCTCTCTCTCTCTCTCTCTCTCTCACGCACGCTTAAAAAGTTCACAAGTGAAATGTTTCCGTGACTAAAGAATCTGGAACTGTTATTTAATGACACGCACGAGAGAGAGAGATTGTTGAATATATTCCACTCATTAGGATGGAGAATTACCTCGTAAAGGTCCTCTCTTATTATCGATATTCTAATCTCCACGTTACTTAGGTAACCTCAGAATAGAGAACTTGTTCTTATCCTGCCACTCACCAGAATCGAACCCGGGTCTGTTTGACTGAGATTGAGTGGTAGTTATGTTGAGTTAGACTTGAGCAAATGCATATACGAATTTTTTCTCTCTCTACTCCCTACAAACTCTTTAAATATAATTGTTTTTATTATTATTATATTATTATTATTATTATTATTATTATTATTAATTTATTTTTTTTATTTTAGTATTACTAACTTACTCGATGGGGCACGATAATTCTCATACGTAATGGACGATATATCGCTCTGTTCTGGACAGGGTAGGAATTACGCCGGCTCGATGACGAAAGAAATCGTGACGCATACGAAACTTTTAGTTTCCAGATGTATGATAACATGACAACATGCCCCTGGGTAGGGGAACATGGGAAGTGTTATTGGGAAATATTTGAATGCATTTTTGAAGGCCTTGTGTGTGTGATGTGTGTATGCATACATTGCTGAAATGCATTTTTGTGTATGTGTATAACTTTTTCGTATTTTTCTGTCTGTGTCAATGTACAAGTTCGTGTCGATAAGTCTATATCAAAATGCAAGTTTCATATGGATTCTGTTATACTACTACTGTTACTACTTGTTCCGGTTTTACGTCACGGACTCCCTTTTCTACCAAGGGCTAGGACGGTTGCCTTCTTGCGAAGGACTTGTTTTGGCAGACGTAATCGTTACCCTGAGTGCATGCCTTTGCTAACGTTAGACCGTGACGGGGCGCGAACCCTCGACCTGACGCCTCAAAGTCGCGGACGCTACCGCTTGAGCCACGGTGACTACGCTACTGTTACTACTAATTTTTCTTTATTTGAAATACAAAAATAAGGAACCATCTCTTCTTGTGTCGATTTCTTTCAATCTTAAAGATCGTGTTACAACTGTTGTTGTGTAATAATTATAATAATAGCTAAAATAATAATAATTATAATAATAACAGTAATAATATCTTCCATTTGAAAAAGAAGGAAAATGAGTTGATTTTGAAATAAGGAAGATAGCAATAAGGTAGTTGTTGTTAAACTTCCCTCAGTTACGGGGTCATTATTTGAAGGTCTGGGTAGGATGAATCCATGTAGTAACTAAGGAAGGAAGAGGAAGCGAGAAGAGAAGGAGGAGGAAAAGAGATGAGAGAGAGGGTGTGGCTCTTTGATAACACACACAGAGAGAGAGAGAGAGGGTGCTTTGTACAGTTAGTACGTACTAGTACATGTATAGGACAAGTTTCGGATCAATCCGAGAAGAGGCACCCCATGTAATTTCTTGTTTAGGTTCTTAATCTGGGATTGAGGTAAGAAACAGGTGTCTAATATGGATCTGAGGTTTAACACATGAACTTATGATTAACATTTTTAAACTTTGGTTAGATTAGATAAGGTTAACCAAACAGAACAATAAATGTGACAAAGGCTCTTCATCGGGTGCCTTTTCTTCGATTGATCCTCTCCTACAATATTTATTGATTTTCATTTTTAGAGGATTACTGCTCTGGTTAAGCTGTTTAGACCATGGTAGAGCGCACGAGTCAGGAAGTGACAAGCCTGACTTAACGCGGGTTTGATCCTGTCGCTGGGCATCGGGTAGGGCATCCAGCTTTAATCCTCCCTTACAGCTGCAACGTCTCTGTGTCATCCACCCCTATTCGGATAGGGACAAATTGAGACACGAAAAGCTGTCCTGTGTAAGGTTGAAATTGCTCTGTTTGTTGTAGATATTATTATTATTATTATTATTATTGACTTGATATTTGGTTTCTTATTTCGTCGGTGCATTGTTTCATTTGCAGAGAGAGATAGAGAGAGAGAGAGAGAGAACAACATGATTAGGTATTAGATGAATACATGCATTTCTGTGATATATACAAGGTAGTTAGAGAGAGACTGGAGATTGTGATAAAACACATTGGATGCATTACTATCATACTGCTCCTAATACTACTACTTCTACTACTACTGCTGCTAATAATAAGAATAACAATAATAATAATAATAATTTCACTTTCTTCATTATTATATGACCCTGGGTACTTATGGGGCAAAGTGAATATTTTTATGGCACTATATAGCCCTTGGCAAATGTCAGGGTCCCACAGCAGGTCACGTGGGGTAAGCTAGTGAGACATAGAGTGAGAGAGACTCAGTATTATATTTTCTAGTCAAATGCATTTATTATTATTATTGTTGTTATTATTATTATTATTATTATTATTATTATTATTATTATTATTATTATTATTATTATTATTATTTTTATCATCTAATATTAGTATAATTATAGTAATAGTAACTGTTATTATAATTGCTATAAAAATAATAGAAATAATGTTGATGATAATTATAGTTATTTTTATTTTTGTTTTATTATTGAGTTGTAGTATTAATATTATTATTACCCTGTAGTGTTATTATTATTATTATTATTATTATTATTATTATTTATTATTATTTTTATTGAACAAGAAAATACTTTGTACTTGTAGAGTTTACAAAAACATTTTTTTTAATGTTGCTAAGTGTAATATTTGAGGAAGTTTGATAAAAAACAAAATGTTAAACTTGTTCACCTCAAGATAGTGATTTTAATTGCTGGTTTATGGTTGCTTTAATGTGCATGTAAGGTCACATGATCACACACGTGTGTGTATATGTATGTGTGTGTGTGTGTGTAAAATTAATAATAATGATAAATTCTGACGAGTATTTCAGGTTCCTTCCGAAACTAGAATCATCTGGCATATTCCTGTATGTGATAATGATAGGTCTATTCCACTGTCTCTTTTTGCCATATTGGATAGTATATTAGTAACTATTAATATCAGAGATGGATAAACTTGCTTTGCGTAAGAGGCGCATTCGAATAAATTCCAATGTTTAAGAGCCACTTGTTTTTTCATCGATAAACGCACATTTTGTTACAACATTTATATATAATATTAAGAAATGCGTATATGCAATTATAGTTTTTCGCGAATGTAGGTCTAGCGTTAATAATAAGTATACAATTATACTAAATATTATAGAACTTTTGACTAATAGAAATCTACTAAACATGTTCAAAGTAGTTATGATATACTCGAAAAACTGATAAAATTATTCAAATCTATTTCATCAACAGCATTAGAATTCCAAAATTAAAAAGTAAAACTTTTGATAATCAGGTCACGTTTGTTCCGGTTTTACGTCGCGGACTCCCTTTTCTACCAAGGGCTAGGACGGTTGCCTTCTTGCGAAGGACTTGTTTTGGCAGATTTAATCCTTACGCTGAGTGCATGCCCTTGCTAACCTCAGACCCTGACGGAGCACGAACCCTCGACCTGACGCCTCAGAGTTGCGGACGCTACCGGTTGAGCCACGGTGAGCATTAGAATTCCAAAATAAAAATAAAAATTAGCTAATCAGGTCACGTGTATTATCTAAATAGATAATTGGTCAAAGCCTAGAAGGGAATTTCCTCAATCGCTCTTCGACCAACAATACTTTTACTTAGATTTGAAAAATAATTCCTTACTCAATGTAACATTTAGGTTTTGAATTTGTACGTAACTAGCCCTACACAAATGATGAACTTTGACCTCAGTGTTAGTCCAATGGCGTCTCTGTTGATTGCATCGTTTATGTGTCACAATTTGGTCTTATGAATGGGGAATGGACGCAGACAGGTTGAAGCTGGGGGATTAAGGCTGGATGCCTTTCCTAACGCCCCGCGTGTTCTACCACCGAGAGACTGCGGGCCCTTTTGGGGTGTATATGATGCCCGGTCATAATTATGAACTTTTAAATTATTTTCTTATTTTTTATGATGTAAAAAAGAAACTAGGCTGCTCTCTCTCTCTCTCTCTCTCTCTCTCTCTCTCTCTCTCTCTCTCTCTCTCTCTCTCTCTCTCTCTCTCTCTCTCTCTCTCTCTCTCTCTCTCTCTCTCTCTCTCTCTCTCTATATATATATATATATATATATATATATATATATATATATATATATATATATATATATATATATATATATATATATATATATACACATACACACACACACACACACACACACTTAGGAAAGAGAGGGCTGGGCTGATTGCATATTCCTAGACTTCCAGAAAGCAGTTGACATGTCCCACACGGGAGTCTTTTATTAAGAAGCTGCAAGCAATGGTAAGAATAGATGGAAATGTCTTGGAATGGATAAAAACATACTTAGAATGAAGGGAACAGAGGGTTAGAGTAAGACACTCATTGTCTGAATGGAGAAGAGTTAGTAGTGGAGTTCCACAGGGTTCAGTTTCAGGGCCACTTTTGTTCCTTGTATATGTAAATGACCTACCAGAGTCTAAATTAATTCTTGAATATGTTTGCAGATGATGCAAATATTGTGAAAAAAGTAAGAAACGAGAACAATGGTAGAAAACTTCAGGAATATCTAAATAGTCTGCATGAGTGTTCAGAAAAGTGGCTAATGAAGTTCAATACTTCAGAATGTAAGGTAATGAGAATGGGTACAAGTGCAAGAAGGCCCAAACTTCGCTACTCGGTGGCAGGAGTAGAACTTCAAGAGACAAAGAATGAGAGAGATCTAGGAGTAAACATATTGGTCAATATGTCTACAGATATGCATAGAAATGGCAGCATATGCTTTCATAGCAAATGCAAGGGTAGCCTTCAGGCACATTTTCAGAATATTTATGTAACCTATGTGAGCCGAAAGCTTAAATATGCAGCCCCCTTTTGGAATCCGCACTTGAAAAAGCACATAGTTAAACTGAAAAAAGTCCAAAGACATGCCACAAAAATGGTGCCAGAAATACCCAATCTCAGTTATGATGAGAGGCTGAAGGAATTAGACTCTCCATCACTCGAAGCTAGAAGATTGAAAGGGGATATGGTGACGGTTTTTAAATTCTTTCATGTTTATAAGAGAGTGGATAGGGATCGATATTTTGATATAATTGGCGCTAAAACTAGAGGTCATATTTTGAAGCTTCGTAAGAAAAATTCTTTGCAGGATGTAAGAAAGTACTTTTTTTTTAGTGCAAGAGTAGTTGATAATTGGAATTTCCTAAGCGACGGGGTAGTTAATGTTAACTCAATCCATAGTTTTAAGGACAAGTATGATTAGTATCGCTAAGTACAAAAGGGAACGGATCTGGAGATGGGAAGTTACGAGCTTTGGGCTCTTTCCCGTAAACACAGTTAGGTAATTATATATGAATCATATTTTACCCCGACCGGGACTTGAACCTAGGGAACATAATTACTGAGCCAAGGCGCTACCAACTACACCACCTTTAGTGGTGTAGTTGGTAGCGCCTTGGCACAGTAATTGTGTCCTAGCTTCGAGTCCCGGTCGGAGTAAAATATGATTCATGTTTTCACATAGGGAAATGTGCTTATTTGATTATATATATATATATATATATATATATATATATATATATATATATATATATATATATATATATATATATATATATATATATATATATATATATATATATATATATATATATATATACACACAACACACTACTCCTTCAGCCTATCCTTTTCTTTTGTGCATCATTACCTCATCTCTGCCTTGTCTGTAACCATATTCTTTTCGTTTGTCTTAATGTTTTCTTGGAGCTGGGCCTCTATTGATGTGGGTAGTGTTTTCTTTTGCTTGACCAGGTGTCACACTCAGAAAAACCCACTATAATATATATATATATATATATATATATATATATATATATATATATATATATATATATATATATATATATATACTATATATATATATATATCTATATATATATATCTATATATATATATATATATATATATATATATATATATATATATATATATATATATATATATATATATATATATATATAAATGATTCTATTTCACGAGAAGAACGTAAATATAACATATATATATATATATATATATATATATATATATATATATATATATATATATATATATATATATATATATATAGAGAGAGAGAGAGAGAGAGAGAGAGAGAGAGAGAGAGAGAGAGGTAAAGAAATCAGCGATATATATATATATATATATATATATATATATATATATATATATATATATATATATATATATATATATATATATTAAGAAATACCTTTCAAGGAAGAAATGAGAAGAATAGTAACGAAAAAGTAAAGTCATCGTAAGAAAATTGATAAATGAAATAAAATAAACTGATAAATAGAGAGAGACAGAGAGGCTGGTAGATAGGCGGCGCCCAGCTGTCTACGATGTCTGTGCGTTGGGCAATTTTCCAACCTTGACACGTAACATGTGAACGTCCTTATGTACGTACAGCAGGTGTGTACGAACTAGTTATGTACGCAGACAGTACTGTCTTTATATCATGATTTGTCATTATTTTTCCCCCTGAGGGAGGGGGTAAGAATACTTCCTTCGTGTTCCCCTGCGTGTCGTAATAGTCTTCGAAATGGGGCGGAGCGAAGGAACTGGGAAACCCCTCCTCTATTTACTTCCCACAAAGGTCAAAGTATTTTCCTTGACTCTGCCTCCCCCCCTTATAAGGGGGAATATGACTTTGGTATATCAATGGATTATTATTATTAGTAATTTTTTTTTCTATGAGTGCGTCTCCGGGACAGGCAAAAACGGCCCTCATCAATAAAGGCCCAGGCACGAGAAAACACCAAGATGAAGGAAAAGAAAAAGGTTAAGGACAAGGCAGAGATGAGGTAATGTTATACAAAGGAAGACGACGGACAAAAAAAAAAAAGTCAATGTACAGAGGACCTAAAGATACGGAGGATTAGGCCCTGCAATGACGATAGATCCGCTTTTTGAAGAAAGATTGGTCATAAGTATTAGGAGAGAGGAGGAAGAGAGTTCCAGAGTCTGGAGGTAGATGGGAAGAAGCAGTCGCTACACCGACCAATCCGCGAGCTACAAATCTCCACACAGTACCTGTGAGATGAGGCCACTTGGCGAGTGTTACTTGGCCTCGGCAGTGGGGAAGGGATACAACTCGCCAACTCATCAGAGCAGCGATGGAAGTAGTAGCGATAGAAATGAGAAAGAGATGATACCTTACGGCGAAGAGCGAGAAAATCCAGATTAGAAGTAAGGAAAGGATCATTAATGAGTCTGACTGCCTTAGATTCAACCCTATCAAGGAAATAAGTATAAGAAGAAGCACCCCAGATGTGTGAGCAGTATTCTAAGCAGGGACGGATAAAACATTTATAGATTTTAAGTAATTGTAAAGAGGAAAAGTAATGACGGAAACGATACAAAACTCCTAGTTTTTTGGATGAAAATTTAGAAATTTGGATTATGTGATTCCTCCAATAGTAGTTGTATCAGCAGCAGTAGTAGTAGTACATAGATAATAATAATAATAATAATAATAATAATAATAATAAGAATTCAAATTCTTCTTTTTCATCATCTTCTTCTTCTTATTATTATTATTATTATTATTATTATTATTATTATTATTATTATTATTATTATTATAAATAATAAAACTAAAAAACTGATATTATGACCCAGGAAGTAGCGCTAGGCCTATCTTCAGCCATCTCCAAAAGACCACAAATAAAAAAGGATGATGCAAAAATGGCTACAAAACAAGGCCTATGACTACAAACATGGCAAAATAGCATAGGCCTACCCAGGAAGAAGGTGGACTATGTATGCAAATTAGAATTTTATTTCCTAAATATGTCAATAAATAAATGAATGTTTCTTTCCGGGTTCATTTCAACATAGGCCTATAGGCTTCTTCTTCTATTACGTCTCATTGTCTTATTTTTCTATTTTTATTTCTTCTTCTAATATTACTTTTACTTCTCGTATTTTTGCAATTCTTCTTCTTCTTCTTCTTCTTCTTCTTCTTCTTCTTCTTCTTCTTCTTCTTCTTCTTCTTCTTCTTCTTCTCATTGTCATATTTTTATTTTTATTTTCTCTTCTCTAAATATTACTTTAACTTCTCGTATTTCTTCTTATAATATTTTTCTTCAGTTACATCCTCTAATATTCATTTTACTTTTCGTATGTTGCAATTCTTCTTCTTCTTCTTCTTCTTCCTCTTCGTCTTCTTCTTCTTCTTGAGCCACTTTTCATTGTTTTCTCCTCCTCCATCTCTTCTTCTTCCTGATTAGGAAGGAGCGGAGATAAGAAGTGACGGAAGAAGAAGCCAAATAGAACTCTCAGATGCCTTTGGTAAACATAAAAATTATTTGCTCAGTAAGGGGCTGTTCACCTCACCTTGGAATAATCCACTTATGTATATATAAATTCTCTCTCTCTCTCTCTCTCTCTCTCTCTCTCTCTCTCTCTCTCTCTCTCTCTCTCTCTCTCTCTCTCTCTCTCTCAGTGCAGATTGGAAAAAACATGTTTATTTTAAGTACGTGTAACTGCTTCCTCTTTTGTAGTTGCCAAGTCTTCTTCTTCTTCTTCTTCTTCTTCTTCTTATTATTATTATTATTATTATTATTATTATTATTATTATTATTATTATTATTAGTATTATTTTATTCCTTTCATAATTTTCAGACAAGCTCCTGCTCCAACTTACATCCGCTTTTCTCTTTGCCTCCCTCACCACGTGCTTTGCTAACCATTTTGCACTACAGCTTTTATATGCCTCAACATTACCTACCTATAATCATACCTCAAATACCTGCTTTTTGGAGCCATTACTGCACTCATCTCCTCATTCCACCATTCACTACCTTTCCTTTTACTTCCACCTGTTTCTCTCCTTCCACACACTTCCTCTGCACACTTCATAGCTTGCTTCTAGAAACAACTCTATTCCTCTCCAGTCCCTCCTCCACTTTTTCCTACGCTACATTCCACACATTCCTCAGACTAGCCTTATACTCACCGTCTTTCTCTGTCTTATTCAGTCCACTTACTTTTAGCACCTCTCCATCTCTTGCTTCTCCTTTTTCCTCCACTTTTCTTCCAACCTCACTCTACTTGCCACTAAATATTGATCAGATACATACATACATACATACATATAACCTATATCTACATTGTATGGGTATATGGAGGGGTCATTAAGAGTTTGAGGTCATGACCCCTTGACCGGGAACACCCTCTTTGCCTTTTGGCTCACACACACACACTCCCCCGCACTCTCTCCCTCTCTTATCTGCATTTCGTGCATTACGAAAGAGTTTCGACAGAGAATTTGCGTAAATGAAATTGAACGAATACGAAAATTTGTTAGATGTAATACGAAATAGGTAATAACAATAGTAATATTAATAATAATAATAATAATAATAATAATAATAATAATAATAATAATAATAATAATAATATTGTTATTATTATTATTATTATTATTATTATTATTATTATTATTATTATTATTATTATTATTATAAGTAGTAATAGTAGTAGTAGTAGCAACAAGGGTAGGATAAAAATAAGTGGTGGATAGATAGAGATATTATCGTTTTCTCTCTCTCTCTCTCTCTCTCTCTCTCTTCTCTCTCTCTCTCTCTCTCTCTCTCTCTCTCTCTCTCTCTCTCTCTCTCTCCTCTCTCTCTCTCTCTCTCTCTCTCTCTCTCTCTCAAGTCCTTGACGTAGCATTATAACTTTCCAACTTCTAATCACGACAGCCAGACTTAAAAACCCTAAAGCTTAATATCCAAATCATTATCCAAATTTTATTATATTTATTTATATATTTTCTTTCTATTTCGTATATATATATATATACACACACACACACACACACACACACACACACACACACACACACACACACATATATATTACTGCCTGGGAGTCGAACCTAAGAATTGTCACATGCCGTGACAAGACCAAGGGGATACATGAATAGATTTTAATTCATTATTCTCTTTTTTATACACGTATAGTATATATATATATCTTCTTGTAATATTTAGGATCTGGAAGGGAGCTTAGGGCTGTGTAAAATGATCTGCCTAGCAATCCCAACTCTCTATACTCGTTGAGTGCGCGTAATTCAGTACTTGCATGGTCCACCTTTGTGAACAGATTTAAAGAAAATGCACGAAGAAAGGTAGGAAGGAGTTAGACTAACCAACACTTGAAGCAAGAAGATTGAGGAAGTCACATGGTAATGGTTGTTAAATTCCTCCATGATTTGGATCCAGTTGATATGGAGCAGACATATCAACAAACTGGGGAAATTTAGACATACTATGGAGCTGGTGACAGAGATATATAATGTCGACTATGAGGAGAGGCTGAGCAAGTTTGATTTACCACCACTTGAAGCTCGTAGAAGAGGGGAAGTATGGTAACGTTTTAATAATTTCCATCATTGATTTTGGATGAGTTGATATGAGACAAACTCATGGTGTGTTCAGGGATATACTACAAAGCTCGTGAAAGTTATAAATTTTTTTAGTTATGATAGCATACTGAAAAAAGTGGACTTACCATTACTTGATGCTAGAAGAATGAGTGGATGGGTGTATGGTAAAAGTTTTTTTTTTTTTACTCCATGGTTGTGACAGTGCAGTTAAGGAACAAATGCTTTACTATGGTGGCATAAGAAACTAGGTCATATATACGAAATTTCACTTATGAGGGAAGGCTGAAGGAGTTAGACTTACCACCACTTGGAGCTAAAAAGTACAAAGGGAACAGTACTTTGATACGGGTGTCTATAGAAGTAGAGGTCATAGTGAAGCTCTTTTGCTTGATGTAAGGAAGTGCTTTTTTGGTTTGAAGATAAGAGAAGAAATGGTAAATACTAAATGCAGTCATAGTTTTAAGGGAAGATTGGTGAGTATTATGAGTAAAAGAAAAAAGAAAGCAATCAGTAAACGAAGAGTTTCGAGCTTAAGGTTCTTTCCCGTGGGCACAATTAGATGCTGGAAAGAAGCTAACATAGTACCTATCTTAAAAAAAGTAAGGAGAGAGACAGCTCAACTATAGGCCTGTTTCTTTGACCAGCATAATTTGCAAATTTTTAGGGAAACTACTAAGAAAATGCATTTCTCTTCACTTGGAATCCTTCAGTTTATTGTCAGTGAGACAATATGGCTTCAGAGAAGGCAAATCTACAGTAATAAACTTACTAGAATTTTATGAAGTAAGTCAGATCATACAAGAAAGAGAGGGCTGGGCAGATTACATATTCGTAGATTTCCAGAAGGTATATGATGCGATTCCACATGGGAGACTTCTTAAGAAGCTGCAAGTACTGGCAAGAATAGGTGGAAATATCTTGTAATGGATAAAAACTTACTTAAAGGGAAGGGAACAGAGGGTTAGAGAAAGACTCAGTGTCTGGCTGCAGAAAGGTTAGTAGTGGGGCTCCGTAGAGATCAGTTATAGCGGCACTTTTGTACCTTGTATATGAAAATGACCTACTGAAATCTATAAATGCATTTGTTAATGTTTGCAGATGATGCAAATATTGTAAAAAAAAGTAATGGCGAGGACAATGGTAGAGAACCTCAGGAAAACCTAAATAGTCTACATGAGGGGACAGAAAAGTGAATAAATAAATTCAATACTCAAAATGTAAGGTAATAAGAATGGGCACAAATACAAGAAGGTTCAATTTTGGGTACTCAATGGCAGGTGCAGAACTTTAAGAGACTTAATGAGAGAGATCTAGGGGTAGACTTATTGATATATTTTTCTCCAGAAATGCATATACATGATATACTAAAGGCTGCATATGCTTTCTTATCAAATTTAAAGATGGCTTCATACACACTGACAATTAAATATTCAGATATTTATGTAACTTATGTGAGGCCATAGCTGAATATGCAGTGCCCTTTTGGAATCCGTACTTAAAAAAGCATATAGATATACTGGAAACAGTTCAAAGACATGCTTCATAACTGGTGACAGAGGTATGAGGAGAAGCTGAGGGACTTAGGCTTACGATCACTCGAAGTTAGAAGAATGAGGGGGGAATATGGTAACGGTGTTAAAATTTCTTATAGGTTTTGACAGAATGGACAGGGAGAGATATTATGATATAGCTGTCATTAGAACTAGAGGTCATAGTTTGAAGCTACGTAAGAAAACTTCTTCGCAGGATGTAAGGAAGTACTTTTTTCTTATTGTAAGAGTAGTTGATGATTGGCATTCGCTTAGCAAAGAAGTAGTTAATGCTAAATGCATTCATAGTTTTAAGGACAAGTCTCATTAAGTATAATAATGGAACCGATCAGATGAAGGGGAGTTACGAGCATATGACTCTTTCCCGTAAGCACAGAGGTATGCAAAGTGGTGATGGAGTTAGATGCTCATAATACTATGGGAACAGATGACATACCCTCTTAAGTATTTAAGAAAAGTGCTAAGCCAATATTGGTGGCAGTATGCATCATATTTGAGAAATCGCTGGAATCTGGGAAAATTCCATGATGCTGGCAACAAGCAGATGTTGTACCAATCTCCAAATAGGAAAGGAGAGACACATCTCTAAACTATAGGCCTGTTTTCTCAGCCAGCATAGCTTGCAAAGTTATGAAGAAACCACTGAGAAAACATTCCTCCTCACTTGGAGTCCTTCAACTTTTTATCTGTCTCGCAACATGGCTTCAAAAAAGGCAGCTCTAGAGTAACAAAATTGCTAGTTTTATGAGAAGTAAACCAAGTTGCCCCCCCCCCCTTTTTTTTAAGGCATTTGATGCAGTCTTACATGGGAGCGTTATGAAGATATTGCAAGTAATGGCAAAAATCGGTGGAAATGTCTTGGAGTGGTTAAAGACTTACGTTTAAGGAAGAGAACATAGGGTTAGAGTAAGACACTCAGTATATGACTGGAGAAAGGTTAGTAGTGGGGTTCCACAGGGATCATCTTTAGGGCTGCTTCTGTTCCCTGTATATGTAAATGACCTACCGGAGTCTGCAAATGCATTTTTAAATATGTTTGCATATGTTGCAAAAATATTATGAGTAAAGTAAAAGACGAGAACAATGGTAGAAAACTTCAGGGAGACCTATATAGTCTGCATGACTGGTCAGAAAAGTGGCTAATGAAATTCAGTATTTCAAAATGTAAAATAATGAGTGCAAGAAGGACCAAATGTAGGCATTCAATATCAGGGTCGGAACTTAAAGGGACAGAAAACGCATGTGATCATGGGGTAAACATATGGGAAAATTTGTCTTCAGAAATGCATATAAATAGTATAGTAAAAACTGCATTATCTTTGTTAGCAAATGTTAGGATGGCCTTCAGACACATGGACGAAGAAATATTCATAAATATTTATGTAACTTATGTGAGGCCAAAGCTTGAATATGCAGCACCCTTTGGAATCCTGAAGATATGCTACAGAGATGGTGACTGAGATATGCAATGAGGGAGTTAGACTTATCATCACTTGAAGTTAGAGAAAAGAGGCAGATATGGTGATGGTTTTGGAATACCTTCGTGGTTTTGAAAGAATGGTTTGATGTGGGTGGCTCCAGAACTAGAACCTTCTCTGCAGAATGTAAGAGAGTACTTTTTTTTAGTGTAATAATAGTTGATGATTGAAATTGGGTGAGTGAGGAAGTACTTAATGCTAACTGCATTCATAGTGTTAAGGACAAACATGATAAGTATCATTGAGTATGATGCTGGAACCGACGAGGAGACGGGAAGTTACAAGCGTGGGGCTCTTTCCCGTAAGCACAATTAGGTATATGCAATTAGGATAATACGCATGCGCGCGGGATATTGTAATAGTATATAAAACATGTATGTATAGTATTCCTTATATCTGTCCTGTTGCTTTGCGTTTTTAAACACACACACACCCGGAAAACAAGTTACTCATGCGTATAGAAAAGCGTATAACACGCGTTTAAGGACATACATACGTATGTATAATTTTCATGAATATAACTTAATAATCTTAGTTTGTATTATATAGTATTATGTATTTTCCTCTTCCGCATTGTATGTGCGTTTTTTTGCGTATAATTTGCGTATGAGGCAAAGGTAGGTTTGCGTATGTGTATAATTATTTTAGAATTAAATATTCCTTTATTTTTTGTTCTTGTTCTTGTTCTTCTTTTTCTTTCTTATTATTATTATTATTATTATTATTATTATTATTATTATTCCTGTGATTTTTTTAATTATATCTCTAGATAGATATATATATATATATATATATATATATATATATATATATATATATATGTATATATATATATATATATATATATATATATATATATATATATATATATATATATATATATGTGTGTGTGTGTGGGTGTGTAAAGAGGAAAAATAAGCGCTGAATCAGCAAAATATATAAGAAGATATAAAATGTTATTTTTCCTCCAAGGACAAGCATGATATATTTGATATATAAATATAAATGGAAATAGAAAAAATAAATAAATTGCTTTGACCAAAATAGAGACACTTAAGAAGGGAAAAAAATTAATTTGTGGGGGAAATCTTGTATAAAAGGGGGGTTGGGGGTACTCAAGTAACTGTACATATTACTTTATGATATTATATATATATATATATATATATATATATATATATATATATATATATATATATATATATATATATATATATATATATATATATATATATATATATATATATATATATATATATATAGTATTGGATGTGGGTATACTGTAATTTGAACTCCAATAATGATATTTTTGTCTTTATAGATAATATTAATAATGTTGATAATAGCAACAGTCGTATTAATGTTGTTACTACGACAATTGCTATTAGGTTTACTATTACCACTACTTATGTTGCTACTACATTTTCTATTTTTGTATACTAATATTTGTACGGCTGCGGCTATTAATATTGTTATTACTCCTAATTATTGTTATTATTATTATTATTATTATTATTATTATTATTATTATTATTATTATTAATGTTATTGTTGTTGTAATTGCCATTAATACTACGACTACTATTTCTATTACTACTACTACCACTGCTACTTCTACTACGAAAAATAATAGGCCTTTGGAACAAAGATTTTAGTCACTCTCAGCGTGAGTGAAATCACTCATTAGATGTGAGAAAGAGTGAGTATGACTCAGCTCTTGAGTACATAGAGAGAGAGAGAGAGAGAGAGAGAGAGAGAGAGAGAGAGAGAGAGAGAGAGAGAGAGAGAGAGAGAGAGAGAGAGAGAGAGAGAATTCTGAGTGAAATTGGATTGTACAGTTAGAGGAAGTTTGAAATTATATTTATTATTATTAGTAGTAGTAGTAGTAGTAATAGTAGTAGCAGTATTTTATTTTATTGTTTTATGTATTATTAGCATGATTTATTATTATTATTATTATTATTATTATTATTATTATTATTATCATCATCATCATTTATTTATTTTTTTAGCTAAATATACTACTACTATTACTCCTACCACTAATAATAATAAATACAAGAATAATTATTATTATTATTATTATTGGAATAGCCTCACCGTATTCCATGCGTGTCGTAAAAGGCGACTAAAAGTGGACGGGGCGGGGGGACTGAAATCCCCCCCTTGTATCAACCTCCTGCGAGGCGTCAATGAAGAGGGGGAGTAGATGGGAGAATAACTTCTCCCCAAACTTTCCTTTCTTGACGTCGGCTACCCCCCAATATAGGGGGAAACAGCCTCGGTATATGTATGTATGTATTATTATTGGTGTTGTTGTTGTTATTATTATTATTATTATTACTATTATTAATTATCATAACTTTCACTCTTCATATGGAAAGTGAAATTTATAGTAATAATATTTTGTGTACAAGATATTACAATGAATTAAAAATATAAAGATTCATAATAATGATGTAGCAAATCCCCCCCCCCCCCCCCCCCTCTCTCTCTCTCTCTCTCTCTCTCTCCTCTCTCTCTCTCTCTCTCTCTCTCTCTCTCTCTCTCTCTCTCCTCTCTCTCAGATTCCCATTTTCTATGCGTCGCGGTTTTGATGAATATTATTTCCATCATAGAAAATCGAAGTCAAGCATTTTTTCCCGCCATTTTTAGTATATATTTAAATGTAACCGAAATTTACATTATTTAAGTAAAAGAAAAGAGCCTTATTTGCTTTTTTTTATATGTATTTCAGTGAATTACAGTAACTATTAATTATTTTTTGTATTTATCATCCCTGTTTTATAAATCTCAGGGCAAAACTGGTGTGTATTTTGGCTTTTTATGGGGTACCGTTGTATGTTTTACATCACTGGGTATTATTAATGGAAAATTCTCATACTATTATTATCATTATTATTATTATTATTAGTAGTAGTAGTAGTAGTAGTAGTAGTAGTAGTAGTAGTAGTAGTAGTAGCGATAAATACAATTACAGTGATTAATTTCCCCCCCTATATATATATATATATATATATATATATATATATATATATATATATATATATATATATATATATATATATATATATATATATATATATATATATATATATATATATATATATATATACCCTCTCCCACATCTCATCAACAAAGTCCCCTTCCACAGTAATCTACTTCTATGTACCTCACTTTAATCTACACATGTCTACCTGACACTAATCTGCACATATGTACCTCCACACTAATCTACGTGTATCTACCGCCACGCTTATCTACATGTATATCTACTTCACAAGTATCCCCACTAATCTACTTATACATACCCACTTACCTTCTCTCGATATATCTACCCCGCAACTGATCTTCACAAATCTACCTCTACACTCTTCAATACGTTTCTTCCCCCACACTGATATACCCATATCTACCCCACACCTCAAATACACATCTCTACTCCACACAAATCTACATATATGTACCCCCTCAGCTCATCTACTTATATGTTCCCCATACTTTATCTACGCATATCTACCTCATATATCCTCATCTACGCATATCCACCCCACACCTCATCTACACATTTTTTTTTTTTATGATTGTGACACCAGGACGGGCCAGAAAAAAAAAAAACTAATAATTCTGATCTCATCGGGCCTGGGCACGAAGAAAACTAAAACTAAAGAGAAATAGAGATGGGGTGTATTGTGACTTGTCAGATTTGAAGGGATAATATGAGATGTGTAACGAATATCCGAGAATATTCGGTGTTGATGTAGGCATAGAAAGAGAACCGTAACTGAAAGAAGACAACATCGAACCGTTCAGGACAGTCTTGTTTAGATCCAAAAGACCCTTCAGCCGTAGTATCACAACGGGCAGCTGGTGCCATGGGCCAAGCTACGGCAAGCAGGCCACACATCTCCACATATATACCCCACACCTCATCCATCTACTTAATTATACCCCACACTAATCTTTATGTATCTGCACATTCCTAGCCCACACCTCATCAACACATTCCCCACCCTTACACTATATGTATGTGTGTGTATATATATATATATATATATATATATATATATATATATATATATATATATATATATATACTATATATATATATATATATATATATATATATATATATATATATATATATATATACACTCACACAGATCAGGAGACGGGAAGATACGAGCTTTGGGCTCTTTCCCGTAAGCACAATTAGGTAATCCCCCCCACACACACACACACACACACACACACACACACACACACACACACACACACACAGCCACATAAATTTACACTTATTATGTGTTTAGGGCCTACAATTAAACCTGACCCTGTAGAGAAAGGTCAGGTCAAGTTTGACCAATCGAAAGGTCAAATGTTGTAATGGAAAGAAACAGCTGAGACTAATTATTACTTATATTTATCTGTCAAGATTATCTATCGATCTGTCAGTTTATCTATCTAGGCAATCTTTCTGTCCAATTACTCTTCTTGGATATATAATGGATAATTCTTTCAGTAATGCAGATGATTTCAGTCGTTCTATGAGAGGGATTTTTGTATAGGGAATGAAATGGTATCTTTAGAAAATTAAGTTCAGCACTAATACCAAGTTGTTTTGATTCAAATCTTATTGTCTGCTGATATATGGGGCAAGGTTTGGGTTCATTTTTGAATCATTAAAACTTTCCTTGAGACAGTTCTCTGTGTTGGTTACATCAAAGCTATTAAGAATCTTTTAGGGTTTTAACCTATCATGAAATTAAGCATTATGCGTGTCAAGAATCTCAGCTTTTTGCCTTTGAACATTATAGAAACAAATCAAATTATTTACTAGAACTGAAGATTTTAAGATAGTCTTTCTCTTTCTCTGATATGGTTGCCAATCTATATCATCATTTTTCTTGAAGGACCTTTTTAGGACACTTGAAACAAAGTACGATTTTAATTCTCATATAAACAACGATAAAGATGCTTTGCTAGCAATGAATTAAATTTTTATTGAATATTTGTTTAATTTTTAAAGCATATAACTATTCTCTTGTTTAGAATGTGTTTAGACGATATTAATAAATCTTTTTTTTTAGGTAAATTTTAATTATTGTTTTATTATTTTTTTTCTTTGTTTCGGTTTTTATTTTAAAATTATTTTTTTTATTTTGTTTGTATTTGCAATGACTATTTAGCAGTTTTATCTAAATTTATGTTTATTGCGATTATTTTTTTTCTTTTTTTTTTAGTTTGTGATTCTAAATATATATTTATATTCTGATATAATCATAGAATATTGTGTTTGATTTTTTGACTTTTTTTTCCTCTTTCTGTGGTTATTATTATTATTATTATTATTATTATTATTATTATTATTATTATTATTATTATTATTATTATTATTATTATTATTATTAGAGTGCAGTAATGTTTGTCTGGGTTTACTGTACTTATCTAGTATATTTGACGATGACAGAGGTGGTGGTTTGATCCTTTTAATGTGTAAAGGGGGGTTTACACGGTCAAACGGTTCGTCGAAGGCGGTTCGACAGACAAGTGTTCGAAGTGATGTTCGAACGTGTGAACTGGGTATTTGTTTGGTTCGACAATCAGATACCCCGTTCACACGTTCGAACATCACTTCAAACACTTGTCTGTCGAACCGCCTTCGACGAACTGTTTGATCGTGTAAACCCCCTTTAAAATTTAAATGTTTCGTTTTCAGATATTTTTTGCAAGTCTTATTATACGTGTTTTTACTATGTATTGAATATACGAAATTATGTTCGCTGAACTAAACTATCTATTAATCTGCCCATCCATCTATTTAGCTGTCCGTTTATATATCTATCAAGGTAACTGGCCTTACCAAGGACAGTGTATACAGTGATAGTAGGAAAGTTAGCACTCTAGGAAACTTATAAAGGCTGACCCAGAATAAGTGCACATGAATGTTGATTGCAATAATAATATGTACATAAACAACTTCATCTATAAATACACGCACGCTCATACTAAAAAAAGGAGTATAATTATTATTATTATTATTATTATTATTATTATTACTATCATTATTATTATTATCATTATTATTATTATTATTATTATTATTATTATTATTATTATTATTATAACTGGAAATGTTTTTGGGCCATAATGAAAATTGATGTATGTAATGTTGTATTAAAAATACTGCTACTTTTCCTCCTACATAAAGGTGATTTATCGTCAGCTCAGGGCCTAATCCTGTTATATTTCTAAGGCCTTCATTACTTCGGCTATTCTCTCAGACTATCCTTTTCTATATTGCTTATCATTTTCTTACTATTACCTTGTCCTTAAGCTGCTATTTTTATTTCTTCTCAAGGTGTTCTTGGTGCCCGGACCCGATCAAGGCAAATTTTTTCCCTTTCCCGGTGTGACGCATAAACAAAAAAAAATAATACTTACGTGTCTATGCAAAAGTAGCTTAAGTTACACACACACACACACACACACACACACACACACACACACACACCACACACACACACACACACACACACACACACACACACACATACAAAACTGCATGTAACGCAATGCAGGAAATGCACTTTAAAAATACTTAAAAAATATAAAAATGCATTCTTAGTCATCACTTCAAAAATCTTTTGTATTTTTGTTCATATTAAAAAAAATACACACATTATTGTAAGTACCAAAATCTCAAGGATGCTTGCCGTGTTTTTATGTGTGTGTGTGTGTGTGTGTGTGTGTGTGTGTGTGTGTGTGTGTGTGTGTGTGTGTGTGTATTTATTTTTATATTATTTATGTACTCATAATGACTGCTGAATTGATATGTTTTAGGACATGTAAAATATTATTAATTTTTAGAATAATGATGATGATAATAATACTAGAAATAAACTACCATTGATACTTCTTAATATTATTATTATTATTATTATTATTATTATTATTATTATTATTATTATTATTATTATTATTATTATTATGCCAGTCATGATAGCACCTTCCTTTGAAGTCAGCAGGGTGGCCACGACCACTACAAAAGCAACGACGTTAATGTATATTTTTTTTAAGTCATGAAGGACCGAACGGTAAAATCTAATAATCAATAATTTTATTTCGTAATAATTGTTTTTGATTAGTCATGAAATTCCTTGAAAAAAAATAATAGTGACTCTTGGAAATTACTTGGAGATGTAGAGAGAGAGAGAGAGAGAGAGAGAGAGAGAGAGAGAGAGAGAGAGAGAGAGAGATGTAAATGATAATAATAATAATAATAATAATAATTATAATAATAATAATCATCATATTTTTAGTGTGACAACAGGACGAGCAAAGGAAATTGCACTCATCGGGCCTGTGCACGAAGAAAACCCAAAGAGCAACAGAAATGGGGAGTGTTCTGACTTGTAAGATGTGTAACGAATATTAAAGAATAGTCGTTGTTGATGTAGGCATGGAGAAAACCGTAACTGAAGGAAGACTTAACATTGAGCTGTCACGGACTGTCCTATTCAAGTCCGAACGACCCTTCATTTGTAGTATCGCAATGGGCGACTTGTGTCATGGGCAGATGAAGAAGATAAATAGATAGATAGAGAGAGAATAAGATAGAGAAGAAATGCGAGTCGTAAAGAGAGAGAGAGAGAGAGAGAGAGAGAGAGAGAGAGAGAGAGAGAGAGAACTATGTCCTAATTAAGGGTGAAGGATATATGCATCATATTCTAATCCAGCCTGACCCCGTCAAGACCTGTCCTGGACGTGTAATTTCAGAAGCCTTTGTATAGATCATGTTGCTAAAATTGCATTGTAGGGCCTCTAAATTTCTCATTCATATACATCTTAAGCTTTTATTTGTTTGATTTATTTCATAGTATTTGTTTTTGTCTTTTTTTATGAGAGTGACACTAGGACAGGCAAAAAAAAAACTGCCCGGGCACGAGAAAACATTAAGACGAAGGAAAAGAAAAAGTTTATGGACAAGGTAGAGATGAGGTAATGATACACAAAGGAGGAGGACAGACGGAAAAAGTAGTCAAGTACTGATGACCTAGAGATATAAAGGATTAGGCTCTGAGAAGACAATATATCCGCTTTTTGAAAGAAGACAGGTCATAAGAATTTGAAAAGACAGAAAGCGGAAGAGAGTTCCAGAGCCTGGAGGTAGATGGGAAGAAGCAGTCGCTGCACCAGCAAATCCGCGAGATACAAATCTCCACACAGTACCTGTGAGACAAGTGTTTCGTGGCCTCGGCAGTGAGGGAGGGATGTAACTCACCAACTCATCAGAGCAGCGATGGAAGTAGTAGCGATAGAAAAGAAAGGGATGATACCTTATGGCGAAGAGAAAGAGAATGGAGATTAAAAGTAAGAGAAGGATCATTAATGAGTCTGACTGCCTTAGATTCAACCCTATCAAGGAGATAAGTATAAGAAGAAGCACCCCAGATGTGTGAACAGTATTCTAAGCATGGATGGATAAGACTTAATACATTTTAAGTAATGACGAAAACGAAACAAAACCCCCAATTTTTTGGATGAAGATTTAGAAATTTGGATTATGTGATTCCTCCAAGACAAGTTAGAGGCTATATGGATTCCTAATATGTTGATAGAATTAAGAGGGTAAATTTCGGTAGTTTCGAAGACAATAGGGCTATCAGGAGGAGAAGAAGATAAAGAAATAGCCAGAAACTGTGTTTTGGAGGCATTAAATTTAATTAAATTTGGGTGCTCCACTCAGATACCCTGCAAATCGGAGTTGATAGTAGAAGAAAGAGTGATACGAGACCGATTACGAGTAGCAGATAAAGGTTGTGAAGAAAAGGCGGAGGAAAAGTGAAGGATAGAATCGTCGGCAGCGTGAGGAATAGAGGAAGATGGGGATTGTAGAAGATCATTAATGAAGAGAAGGAACAGAGTAGGTGAAAGAACAGAGCCGTGTGGAACACCACTGGTAACAGGTAATGGGCTATATGTTTCACCATCTACAACTACAGATATAAAACGGTCAGAATGAAAATTGGAAATCAGAGAACAGATAGAAGGGGTAAAACCATAGACAGTGAATTTGGCCAACAGAGCCTTGTGCCAAACTCTTTCAAATGCCTTAGAGATATCAAGGGCAACGACAAAGGATTCCCCATAGTTCCTCACAGAAGATTACCATACATGAGTAAGATAGGACAGGAGGTCACCAGTGGATCTTGCCTTGCGGAAGCTGTACTGGTGATCGGAGATAAGTGAGTTAGATTCAAGGCGTTTCAAGAAGTGAGCATTGAGCAAAGTTTCAAAAACCTTAGCAATGGAAGAGGTTAGGTCAACAGGTCGGTAGTTTGAAAGACTTGAGCGGTCACCCTTTTTTAAGAACAGTTTGAACTAGAGCATGCTTCCAAGTTAAAGGATAGATACTGTTTGTCAGAATGAGGTAAAGCACTGGAGACAGTTCATCTGCAAATTTCTTAAGGAGCCTTGCAGGGATACCATCGGGACCAGATGCCATGTTCGTCTTTAACGAGTGAAGAACCTTATGAACTTTGCATGAAGAGAGGATAAGGGAGGGCACAGGGTTAGAGAGGAGTGAAGATTGAGGGACAGGTGCACTGGAATCATTTTCGGAAGAGTTGGCAGAAAATTATAGCCAAAGAGAGTGGCTCTGTCATTGGGAGAGCAAGCTATAGAACCATCAAAACAAATGAGAGGGGGAATGCTTGAGTTACAGAGGTTTTTGGCTAAGGATCAGAAATATTTGTCATTGGGAGAGAAGTCAAGCACTTAACTTTTTATAAAGGAAGCCGTAGACCTTTGAATCTGAGCAGTGCAGTGATTCCTAGCTACAATAAAAGCAGAGCGAGTTAAATCAAAAGGTGAAGCTTGGCAAGACCAGTGTGCCCAATTCCTGACATGAATAGCCATGGAGCAGGCACGGTCAAACCAAGGTTTAGGAGGAGAGAAAGTTTTCGTAGAGGAGGGATATATACCTCCATTCCCGAGGTTATGATCTCATCAACTTTTAGGGCTACCTAATCAGGGTTGCGGGACTGAAAGCAGTAGTCGTCCCATGGGAAGTCAAAGAGGAAGTTAGGCAAATCTTCACTTTGGGTATGCTCAGAGTGCCAAAGACAGCCCTGAGTAGGAGGGATTGGTGGAGGGGGAGCAAAATTGGAAGAGATTTAGATCATAGATTGGTCAGATTTACCAAGAGGGGAAAGCAAAGAATATGAGTAGTTTGAAAGGTTAGAAGTAAGAGATAGTTCAAGAGTGTTGGCTACATGTTCATGTCGATCGGGAACACGAGTAGGATGTTTGATAATTTGCTCCAGATCGTGAGTAAACGAGAAAGCAAGTGTGTCACTTCCTCCCACATCAGTGTGAAAAGAATTAAGCAACTCATTGTGGTGTACATTGAAGTCTCCAGTATAGAGCCCTTCGGCATGTAGGTGAGAAGATAGCAAGGACTCAAGGCAAGAGGACAGTTATTCAAGGAAAGACACAGACTCGGTGGAGTTTGGAGAACAGTAGCAGAAGCAAAGGAAAATAGTGGTAGTGGAGAGATAGACTTTTAGCCAGAGAACATCAAAGTCAGAAGATTCAAGGTACATGAGCCTTGCAATAGGAGTGTTAGTGTTGCAGTAGGCACAGACCCCACCTATGGAACGAAAACGAGTATACAGATTATAGTGAGGGATTTGAAATGGGTCAGTGGAAGCATGGCTAGACAGCTGGGTTTCAGATAGGAGGGGGAGGAGGAGGTTAGGGAGGGAAGTTTGTGTGTAAGACGTGTTTTGAGTGTTTTAAGACGTGTTTGAGCATTTTTTAATTTAAATGTCCTTTAAGACGTGATTGAGTGTTTTAAGATGTGTTATTCTTATTTTATATGAGGTATTAAGAGTGTTTCTGTTATTTGTTTTTGTTTAAAAAGGTGTTTGAATGCGTTCTAGTTTCTGGTTGTTTGTGTTTTAAGAGGTGTTTGAGTGGTTTTATACGTTTTGCAATGGTTGATTTAATTGGTTACCTGTTTGTGTTTAAAATGTACTCTCTTGTTATTTTTATGTTTTTCATTAGATGATTTTTTTTTATTCATTTTTAAGATGTATTTGAATTTTGGGATTTTTTTTTTAATTGATTGTGTTTTACGAGATTTTTGAGCGCTTTAAAGTTTTCCATTGGGTGTTTTATTTCTTTGTCCGCGTGTATGTTCTTTTTGTTTTTGTTTTTTCTGGTGTTTTATTTGCTTTCCATTTAGTTGTTTGTTTGTGTTTTTTTTTCCAGAAGTGTTTGTGTATTTTTTCATTCGTTATTTTTTGTATTTATTTTTTTGTTATGGGCTGCTTGGGTGTGTTCTTTATGTTATATATGTGTTTGTGTTTTAAGAGGTGTTTGTTTGTTTTCTGTGATGTTTGGTTGTTTGTGTCTCAAGATGTGTTGAAGTGTGTTTTAATGTAGCCTAGTTTGGTTTAATATTATTTCAAACTTTTTTGTGTTTGAAATAAGTATTTGTTCGCGTTAATTTTTCTGATTATATTTATCTGTGTTTTATTTTTGCTTACTGTTTGGCAGAAGGTACTTGTTTGTAGTAATACTATTAATAGAGTTGTCTGCAGTATATGTTTGTTTATTGTGCTTAAAAAGGTATTTGTTTGGCGTATGTGTTTGTCATATTTGTTTTTAGCGTTTATATTATAAATGTTTATATGTATGTATGTTTGTTTTACGTCACAAAATTCTTAGCTGAGTTAATTCTCCTTATTATCTTTTCTCTGTTTTATGTTTTTCCTAGTGTTGCAAAAGGTGTTTTATTTGTTTGTGCTTGTTTTATTTTTATTTATTTGTGTGCTTGTTTTATTTTTATGTCGCTAAGTAACGCATGTGTGTGTTACGTAATGTTTGCTCACAGTTCACAAGGAATTTGTTTGATTAAACAATTATTCACTTTTACGCTTATTTGTATTTGTGTTTGTTTGTTTTTTTTGTAAGATTTGCTTTTATTTTGTCTTCTTCTTCTTCTTCTTCTTCTTCTTCTTATTATTATTATTATTATTATTATTATTATTATTATTATTATTATTATTATTATTATTGTTATTCTGTATTCTTTCCTCTTTCTCCTCCTTCTCCTCCTCTTCTTCCGATTCAATATCTTTTAATATTCTACTACTACTACTACTACTACTACTACTACTACTACTACTACTACTACTACTGCTACTACTACTATAGTAAGTGAGAGTGAAATATTACTTACCTGGATGAAGAAACGGTTTAAGTCAAGGACGGTATTTTATGGATGAAAAAAAAGATGGATTAATGGATGAGAAAGGAGGAATTATTTATTTATTAATGTTTATCACTTGTGTCTGTTCACTCTTCCTCCTCATACTTATTCCCTCTCATTCTCCCTCTCCTTCCTCCTTTTTCTTCCCACTTCTCCCCCTCTCTCCACTTTTTCTTCCTCCTTTATTTACCTCTCTTTTCCTCCTTCCTAATCACCTCGTCTTCTCCCTCCTCTTTCTCCTTCCCTTCCCCCAGTTCCTCATCACCCCCCCCTTCCCTTCTGCCCCTCTCTTTTCTCCTTTCCTCCTCCTCCTCCTCCCCCTTCTTCTACCTCCCCTTTTCCCTCCTCTTTCAATCTCCCACTTGTCCCCCCCTTATCACCCTCACCATCCTCTCTCCCCCATCTCTCCCTCCTTCTTCCACCCCATTCTCGGTCTCTCTTTTTCCTCCCTCTGAAAATTGCAGTTGACCTGTTGAACTCTCCCTCTCAATACTTACTTTCGTTTTCATTTCAACTGTTTTATTCTCTCTCTCTCTCTCTCTCTCTCTCTCTCTCTCTCTCTCTCTCTCTCTCTCTCTCTCTCTCTCTCTCTCTCTCTCTCTCTCTCTCTCTCTCTCTCTCTCTCTCTCGCCTGTAAGGGAAGAGCTTCAGGACAGGCTCATTCATTCTCATTTTATTAGCATGTAAGAGAGAGAGAGAGAGAGAGAGAGAGAGAGAGAGAGAGAGAGAGAGAGAGAGAGAGAGAGAGAGAGAGGCGAAAAACTAGGAGACGTAGCGGAGGGAGGTAGAGAGAGAGAGAGAGAGAGAGAGAGAGAGAGAGGAGAGAGAGAGAGGTGGGTTGCGTGTGGGTGGTTGGGTGAATATAGGTGATAGGTCAAGAGGTCATGAAGGTAAATGGAGGGTGTGGATGTGGAAGTTTCTGGGATGAATATGGATGGTTGGATAAGAGAGCTGATCTCATATATGAAGGAATTTTGAAATTTAATTGTATTTCATACTCTCGGTTTGAAATATTTTGTTAGTTCCAAATAGTTCTTTTCTTACTGTTAGTATTAATTTAAGCTTATTTCAGTCTCTCCTTAGATTATTTGTGCTGTTATTATTAGTGCAAACTTATTTCAGTCTTTCAGTCTGAACTATTTCAATCGTTCAAAATAGTATTCATCTTACTATTAGTATTAGTTCAAGTTTAATTCAGTTGTGCCTTAGATTAATTGTACTGTTTATATTAGTTGAAACGTATTTCAGTCCATCTATTTGAACTTTTTTTAGTATTGTCACCAGGACGGGCAAACAAAGAAAAAAAAACCTACCCTAATCCGGCCTGGGCCGAAGAAAACATAAAGAGAAAGAGGGATGGGGAGTACTGTGACTTGTTCAGATGTGAAGTGATAATAAGACATGTGTAACGAATATCCAAGAATATTCGGTGTTTATGTAGGCATAGAAAACTATCCTAATAGTTCAAAATAATTATTTCCCTATTATCAAACTTAGTTCAGACATTTTTAGTACTAACGTTGTTTGTTCGAGTTTTTTTTTTACGCTGTTAGTATTATCCTATTATCAATATTAGTTCAAAATTATTTTTTTATCAACTTGGAGATGTTTATATAGGTGAAGACGTTACTTATAGTGTTAGTTCAAAAGAGCACTCTTCATATTAGTATTAGTTCAAACATTTTGAATTGTCAGCTTGAACTGTTTTAATAGTGCATAGTATTACTATTTGTATAATCAGTATCAGCATTAGCTCAAGATTTTTTCAGTCTCAGCTTATTTTATTTGTTCAATATAGTGTTATCCTTAACATTACTATTAGTTCATGCATACTTAACCCCATCAGCTTGTAACTAATTTTTAATTCAAATTTGTGACATTAGTATTAGTTCATATTTATTTTAATCTATAATCTTGGACCAGTTTAATAGTTCATTATTCATACCGTAAGTGATAATTCAAGTTTATTTCAAACTAAGCTTGACCTATTTCAATGGTCCCTTGTTCGTAATATTAGTGTCTGTACAAACTTATATTAGAGTATAACTTTAACTACTTTATAGTTCACTTTTCATACAATTAGTGTAAGTTCAAGCTTATTTCAAGGTGTTAGCTGGAACTGAATTTTGTTCAAAATATTATTATCATTTGTTCAAGCGTATTTCAGTATGTCGTCTCTGAACTATTTTTGTGAGTCACCATTTTTTGCATTTAATATTAGTTCAAGCTTATTTCTCGCTTTCAACTTGAACTGTTGTAATAATGCATATTGAAATAATAAACAAAATTCAGTTTGTCAATTTGAGCATGCTATTAGTTCAAAATAGTTTTTTTTTTTAATTCGAGTTCCCCTATCCCATTTATCCAGTCCTTACGACACGTGGGGAATACGGGTGTTTTATTCTTCATTAATAGATAACAAAAATATAGAAACTATTACTGCGTTAATTCAGGTTGAAGCTGAAATGGTTTGAACTAAAAAAAAAAATAGTTCGACGGGGTGAGGTGGGAAACGAGTGAATGTA
>JAXCGZ010018878.1:107500-215000 GCA_037179515.1 Halocaridina rubra
AAGTCTTAAATAACATTTTCTGCCCCATTGTAAGACCTTGTTCCATGGAAGCAAATGAGTTCAGACTTAAATAAAACAGATTCGGCATCACAGCCATGCACTAAAGAAACCATTTGGTTCTTGGTATATTTCAGCTATGATTTTGGCAATTTTAAATAGAAGATTCTGGCTTAGGGTCATATTCCCCTCACCCTAATGGTGTGAAACGCTGAGCAAGTTCATGTTGTTTTTGTATGTGCATACATGTAATATATATCATCTTCCAGCCAGGATATGATAACTCAAAAAACAGGATGTAATTTACCTGCACTAATATACAGTGGCCTCAGTCCCCCCCCTTGTAAGGGGGTGGCCGAATTAAAGCACACTCACCTAAAGCCACAATTCCCCCTCCACCACCCCACTTAGATCATCCATAGGGTAAGTGGGTAAGGATCTTCTGCAGTGAGCCTTGACAGCCACAGATGGTTAACTCCAGCTGCTTCATCTCATGGCAGTCCCCTACACCCACCCAACCCATGTAACTGTATTAGCAGGAGTGAGAAATCCCTTTGGCCCTCGTCACCTATTCACAATTTTTCTCCACTAATTACTATTTCTTGCACTCTCTCTTCCCAACTCCACTGACATACCACGTGCATCCAGTGCACTTTTGACTCCATCTATCCATCTCATTATAGGTCTTCCTTTCGGCTTTTCTTCAAATATATATATATATATATATATATATATATATATATATATATATATATATATATATATATATATATATATATATATATATATATTTATGATTGTGACACCAGGACGGGCCAAACAATAAAATAAAATAAAACTGCCCCCACCGAGCCTGGGCACGAAGAATACATTAAGTAAAAAGTAATAGAGATGGAGAGTGTAATGACTTGTCAGATGTGAAGGGATAATAAGAGTTGTGTAATGAATATTCAAGAATATTCAGTGTTGATGTAGGCATAACAAATAACCGTAACTGAAGGAAGACTTAACATCGAACTGTCCTGAACAGTCCTATTCAAGTTTAAAAATCCTTCAGGTGCCATGGGCCAACCTACTACTGGTAAGATATTTAAGTTACAATTACCCTCACAAACATACAGCTGTACTCACAAGGAACATATTTAAAAAAAAAGCACACACACGACGGAAAAACATATATTAGGAGCCTATGGGCACCTCAGAAAACAGCCAAATTAGGCACACCATGAAATCCACGCGCGCGCACATGACCCTCTGGAACCAGCTCCTTAAAACCTTCCTAGTCGTGTCATTTACATATTAAGAAAAAATAAAAATATAAATAATAGACTTAAAATGCAAAGTCCGCAATATATCGATATGATCGCAGGATTCTTTACTTATCAATAAACAAGTAATGCATTTATATTACCCTAGGAAGGGTAATATTTGGACAAAAATAGAAAAATTAGAAGAAAAGTAAGGTTGAGTTTAAAAGAAAAAAAAAAAGTTTCTTTTCAAATTCTGTACTGATGTCATGTGCCGGTTTTACGTCACGGAACCCCATCCCCTCAACCAAGGTCCAGGACCCCCCCCCCGCGAAGGATCCTCCCCGGCAGATGCAATCGCCACCCTGAGCGCATGCCCCCCCCCCCAACCTCAGACTGCGACGGGGCACGAACCCTCTAATATGCACTTCTCACTCACTTTCCTAATTGTTCATCTCTACTTCTTTTCATGTGTCCTATCCCTCTCAACATTCTCAGGTCTAAAGGGGGGTTTACACGGTCAAACGGTTCGTCGAACGCGGTTCGACAGACAAGTGTTTGAAGTGATGTTCGAACGTGTTAACGGGGTATTTGGTTGTCGAACACAAACGGTTCGTCGCACGCGGTTCGACAGACAAGTGTTTGGAGTGATGTTCGAACTTGTGAAGGGGGTATTTGGTTGTCGAACACAAACGGTTCGTCGAACGCGGTTCGACAGACAAGTGTTTGGAGTGATGTTCGAACTTGTGAACGGGGTATTTGGTTGTCGAACACAAACTGTTCGTCGAACGCGGTTCGACAGACAAGTGTTTGAAGTGATGTTCGAACGTGTGAACGGGGTATTTGGTTGTCGCAGCCAAATACCCCGTTCACACGTTCGAACATCACTTCAAACACTTGTCTGTCGAACCGCGTTCGACAAACCGTTTGACCGTGTAAACCCCCCTTAACCCTATCCAAAAGCCTTCCTTCAACACGTCTTCTTTTCCTCAGCTCCTCATTTCATATTACTAGTCATACAATATGAACTACTGTGGTAGTCACCGTGGCACAATCGGTAGCGTCCGCGACTTTGAGGCGTCAGGTCGAGGGTTCGCTCCCCGTCACGGTTTGAGGTTAGCAAGGGCATGCACTCAGGGTAACGATTACATCTGCCAAAACGAATCCTTCGCAAGAAGGCAAACGTCCTAGCCCTTGGTAGAAAAGGGAGTCCGTGACGTAAAACCGGAACTGAAACTGAACTGAACAATATGAACTACTGTACTGCTTGATCCTCACGTATCCACAGTAGATATGTTCCAAAACCACCCACGGAATCCTGAAGCTTCAAATAGAAGTGAACCTTATGTGTACAGTACTGTACGTCTCTTTTCCCAAAATACATGCTGACGATACGGGTAAATTCATAAATTAGACACAAGAAAGAGGTGATGACAACTAAAAATTAATATGAACAATTACTATATAATGATATTTTACATACAGCATATCCAGTGTTCGTGTACTCCTGTCACCCACATATAACTGAAACCGTGAATTTAAAAGGTCGCTGTAAAGTCACTGTATTTATAAATTGTTCCTTAAAAACTCTCTCTCTCTCTCTCTCTCTCTCTCTGTATATATATATATATATATATATATATATATATATATATATATATATATATATATATATATATATATATATATATATTGATTACCTAATTGTGATTACCTAATTGTGTTTACGGGAAAGAGCCCAAAGCTCGTATCTTCCCGTCTCCTGATCTGTTCCATTTTCTACTTAGTGATACTTATCATACCTGTCCTTAAAACTATGGATTGAGATAGCATGAACTACCTCCTCGCTTAGCCAATTCCAATTATCAACTACTCTTACACTGAAAAAGTACTTCCTTACATCCTGCAAAGAAGTTTTCTTACGAAGCTTCAAACTATGACCTCTAGTTCTAGAGCCAGCCATATCAAAATATTGATCCCTATCCACTCTATCATAACCATGAAGGAATTTAAAGACTGTCACCATATCCCCCCTCAATCTTCTAGCTTCGAGTGATGGTAAGTCTAATTCCCTCAGCCTCTCATCATAACTGAGATTGCGTATTTCTGGCACTAGTTTCGTGGCATGTCTCTGAACTTTTTCAAGCTTAGCTATGTGCTTTTTCAAGTGCGGATTCCAAAAGTGGGCTGCATATTCAATTTTTGGCCTCACATAGGTTACATAAATATTTTTGAACATTTCCTTGTCCATGTGCCTGAAGGCTACCCTTATATTTGATAAGAATGCATATGCTGCCCTTACTATGCCATTTATATGTATTTCTGGAGACAAATCTGCCAGTATGTTTACTCCTAGATCTCTCTCATTTTCTGTCTCTTGAAGTTGTACTCCAGCCACCGAGTAGTCAAGCTTGGGCCTTCTTGCACTTGTACCCATTCTCATTACCTTACATTTTGAAGTATTGAATTTCATTAGCCACTTTTCTGACCACTCATGCAGACTATTTAGATCCTCCTGAAGTTCTCTACCACTGTTCTCGTTTCCTTCTTTCTCCACAATCTTTGCATCATCTGCAAACATATTCATGAATGAATTTACAAACTCTGGTAGGTCATTTACATATACAAGGAACAACAGTGGCCCTAAAACTGAACCCTGTGGAACTCCACTGCTAGCTCTTCTCCATTCATACACTGAGTGTCTTACTCTAACCCTCTGTTCCCTTCCTTCTAAGTAAGGTTTTATCCATTCCAAGACATTTCCACCTATTCTAGCCATTGCTTGCAGCTTCCTAATAAGTCTCCCATGTGGAACAGTGTCAAACGCTTTCTGGAAGTCTAGGAATATGCAATCTGCCCAGCCCTCTCTTTGCTGTAAGATTCGGCTTACCTCATCATAAAATTCTAATAAGTTTGTTACTGTTGATCTACCTTCTCTGAAGCCATGTTGCCTCACTGACAAAAAGTTGAAGGATTCCAAGTGAAGAGAGATATGTTTCCTTAGTAGTTTCTCCATAACTTTGCAAACTATGCTGGCCATGGAAACTGGTCTATAGTTTAGAGCCGTATCTCTCCTTCCCTTTTTGAAGATAGGTATCACGTTTGCTTGTTTCCAGCATCTTGGAATCTCCCCTGATTCCAATGACTTTTTAAATATGATACTCACTGCCACTGATATTGAGTTTGTGCATATTATAAGTACATGAGGGGATATATCATCAGGACCTGTAGCTTTATGAACATCTAAGTCCATCAGCGCTTTGCATACCTCTGTGGCTGTAAGGTTGATGATCTCTAATACCGGCCCTTGAGCTTCTATCTCCAGTCTGAGGGGGTGGGGTATTTTCTACTGTAAATACTGACTGAAACTCCTTGTTCAATTATTTGCAGATCTCTTCATCCGTCTCAGTGATGCTTCCATCCGCTCTCTTAAAACCTGTCCTTTTACCTTCAGTTTTCCTCTGATAAAGCTGTGGAAAAGCTTGGGATTTTCTTTAGCCTTCCTGGTGATGTACTCTCATAGTCTCTCTCTGCCTCTCTTCTTTCACTTAGGTAATCATTTCTTGCTCTTTTGTATATTTGCCAGGCATTTATGTTTTTTCTCCTCCTATACCTTATCCAGCATTTGTCTCTCCACTCCTTAGCTCTTTTACACTCATTATCGAACCATTTCTCTCTGGCATGAATTACACCTACTTTGGTGACAGGTATGCAGCAATCTACTATCTTCCCATATTTCTCACAAAAGATGTCATACATTTCTTGTACAGATTTGTTGTAAAATAAGGTTCTCCAGTCAATAACTGCAAAAACCTCATTCATTTTAATGTAATCTTCTTTCGGATAGTTCCTCCTCATATTGTTAGTGCCTCTACTCTCAGGCAGAATATCTTCAATGATATACTCCATCAACAACACACAGTGGTCACTCTTTCCAATTGGTGGTTCATACTCAATTTTATCAATATCCAACACATTATCTGTGAATACTAGATCAAGTAGTGATGGCTCATCCCCACCCCTGGCCCTCGTTGGTGCCATTACATGTTGGTGTAGGAAATTCCCTTGTACGCAATCTAGGAATCTTGCCCCGAATGAGGCCTCACTACTGTGTGGGTCAAGATTTATCCAATCTATCTCTTTATGATTAAAATCTCCCATAATCAAAATCCTACATTTTCTCTCCCGTGCCATGTTAACAACTGAGTTTATGACTTCAATAGTACCTATATGGCTTTCCTCATAAACTTCTAGCCTATTTTGGTTCCTTGGTGGGTTATATACAACAGTTATTATTATGCTGTCTGACCCAGTATTTATGTGAGCTACGAGAAATTCCTTGAACTCACTTTCTATAGCCAAGTATATTTCTTCAACTTAAATCCTTTCACTTATGAGCAGTGCTATCCCTCCACCAGTCCTCTCAGATCTTTCAACCCTTAACATTCTGAAGCCCTTAGGAAATACTGTGACACTGTTTATGTCCTCACTCAACTTAAGTCTCTGTAATTGCTACTATATCTGCCTTACTGTTGTGAATCCTATCTTTTCATTCTACTGCCTTACCAGCTAATCCATCAGCATTTGTGTATAAGTATCTTAATGAAGCCCCATCCCCTGATCTTCTGTCATTATCTTTTTTATCTCCCCTTTGTCTGGAAGAACTCTGAAATGAAATTTTTCTTCTCTTCTTCATTTCATTCCTCATTTAACCTTCTTGCTCTTGCAACAAGTTTTTGGTCTTTCCCATCTTTTCCTGTGTTTTGTATCATCTAATGAACACTTCTTTGAATTCTTGAAGGTCTTTTAGACTTTTTTCTCATCAATATTTCTCTACATGTTTCCCCTCTCTCAAAGGTTACTTTTGTTGGTCTCTGCTTTCCTTCCCTCGAATATTTGCCTAGTTGGTGAATGCTTACAATATCCCCAGGACCACAAACTACTCTAAGCTTTCTTATCAGGTCTACATCCCTAGATTTATTTTCTTCAAGTCTCCCCTGCCATGTTGGCTCCTGGGATTCGCTTATTCCTGAGATTACCACTGTCTTCTCTTTATCAAGTGCCTGTTTAATCAGTGGATTTGCCCTTTCCATCACAACGTCTTTCATTTTTTCGATTACTGTCTCTTTATGGTCAACTGTTTGTATGTTTTCCAGTGCCACCACCTTTGCAGCCTCTTTTACTGCCACATTCCCCTTTAGTGCATCAGCAAAGGAAGTTTTCATGGCATCATGTTCCATATTCAGCTCCTGAAACTCTTTTCTAAACTGTTCAATGTTTTCCTTAATCTGGACATTCCAAGCTGCAATCTCGTCTCTCTCAGAAGAGAGCAGTGAACTAACATCTAATTTATTTAGGTTGTCATTCAGCTGTTTGTTGTTATCTTCTTGTTTAGAAATTCTGGTTTCTAGTTCACTCTTTTCCCCTTCCAGCTTCTTTATTCGTTTTTCTAGTTCTTTTCTCTCCTGCCCTTGTGCTTTATTTGCTTCCTCCAAAAATCTTATTTCCTCTCTGAGTGTTTCATTCTCTTTCATTTCTCTATCCCTATTCCGAATTTTATCATCAAGGATTATAACCATTGCCTCTAAATCCTTGATTTTCTGTTTTAATCTCCTAATAGCTACCCCTCCTCCTGCTGCTACATCCCATGGAGATCCTCTATCATCCCTCCCCAACCCATGGGTGGGGGAGGTTTGGGACAGAGATAGCCTCATTTTCATGTTTTCCCTTTCACTGAACTTTTGCGATTTTCCTACTCAAGGAACGAACATTGGTTAACCCATTTATTCTCGCAATAACGAATCAGTAATAGAGATATTGGCTAGTTTTCATGGAATCTCAGTGTCAAGATAAATAAGAGGAATAGGGTCACAGCGTATAACAACTTTATCAAATTTTTAACATCCTCATCAGTCACACAAAACAAAATTGTTTATTTTAATGTAGTAGTAACGCTGTTTTGCATTACAACTAGTCCCTATTTGAAAGAGGGTGGGTAGAGATATGTTGGAGCTGGGGAATTAGTGCTGGATACCTTTCCTAGGGACCCACAGTGGGCTCGAAATCAGGATATTCACTTCCTGACATGGTCACTACCAGAGCTACCGTGCCCTTCATTTATTTTCTTGATGCATTGTATATACCTTCCTTTCTCCCTTTTGATTACTTCAACCAAAGACTGGGAATTGTTTCATAACAAACAATAACTCACATTTAGCTCAAAATAATCATGAATAATTGCTTACACTCTCTTGAACAAAAGTTGCCTTGAATATCACTCGAGATGGAGGATGATGGTCTCTACTCCTTTATCTATGTACTTTAGCTCGTGCACAGAGCAGATTCCTGTGCATCCGTTTTTTCATGTGTATTTGTTGTTGCACTCCATAAAGCTCACAATAAGTTTACAAAATAGGACTGCAGATGAAGACCTCGAAACTTATTAAATTGTATATTTATATTTGTATTTTACTAAATTGTATGTTACCACATTAGGTCTATAGTATATCCAGTTATTTGCCGTGTTAAATGTCACTCTTCATCCTAGTTGGAATGAGGGTGGACACAGGTTGGAGTAGGGAATCAAAGCTAGATGCCCTTCCTAAAGGCCCACGGTGGGCTCGATCACAAGTCTATCTCTAGCCAAGTCGAATGGTCAAGCCACTGCACTTCCGCAGTTCCTCTTTCTTGTGCATCCAGTGAAATGTCATAATTGAATCTACGCAAATTCAGTTCAGAACACTTGCATTTGGAAATGACAAACCAATGCTCGGTCCCACTGCAAGGAGTTAGAAAGGGCATCCAGCCTTAATTTCCCTGCTCTAACCTGTGTCCACCCCCATAATGGGGACTAATAGTGACAAAATGGTAACCAACAACACAAATTCTGTTCAAAGGTAAAAAATAATTCCAGCTTTGTAAATTTAAACTTTATTTCAAAATAACTATCCTCGAATACATTTCATATGGTTTTTCCAGACAGTTTGTAATCATGGGCTGGGATCTCACTTAAACATCTAGAGTTTGTATAAGATAAACGGAAAGTGACATTAAGCCGTATCACTGTTAAAAAATAATTTATAAATACTAAAATGTAATCCACATAATCTGGTCATTTTTTGTAAAAGGAACTAATTTACTTTTAAAAACTTACTTGACTAATCAGACAAAATAATCCTATATAAGTGTTGAGATTAGTCAAGGTAATCCTTACATTTTTCATATTTTTTTTTTTATAGAAATTTGATTCAGTATTAGAATTTATCCTTGTGAGAGGTGAAGGAATATCACCCTTATATTCTTTGTATGTTGTAAGAACTGGCTTAAAAGAGATTAGAGGAGTGAGGGGCAAGCAATCCCTTCCTCCTGCAATTTATCCTTGCCAGATATAGTTGAAAGAAGGGCGAGGATGGGTAATTATGACAAATCCCTGCTACCTCCCTTCTTCAATACTGTTTTGCCACCCTGGTCACTTTAGCACGATATGGCAGCATGTCGAAAAACTAAAAAAAAAAACATACAGCCTCTCATTTTAGTACTGTCATCAGAAAAACACTTATGGAAATCAACACTAAATAAATTCATGTTCCTTACAAGACCCGGATAAATTTCATGCCTCGTATTATAAACAAAATATACTTTTGATTAGAATATAACTTAGCAATCTTCTCTTACCAACAGATTTTTTTTTTCTTTTTTTTCAGTAGTCTTAATCAAGAAACTAATGAGAGTCAGTAAATCTACACTTTAAATAATTATCATTCCTTACTAGACATTGATAAATTTCATGCCTCCTTACTAGACATTGATAAATTTCATGCCTCCTTTTATAGAGAAAAATATATCTGATTAGACTGTAACTTGGCAAATCTCACTTACCAACAAACTCAAGAGGTATATACAGTATTGAGCGTGACAAGGACTCGCAAATCGATGTATGATAAGTATCTGGATTATTTATCTGTTACTAAAACATAATTCTCATAACGTTAAAGTATTTTACTATTAAAATCAACAAAGCAGTCAGACTACTAGCTTAATTACCATTACCAGGGAAGCTGCAATTCATATATACATTATGTACTTCTTCAAGAATCTACAATTTAAGTAACTATGCAACATCAGTAATATTAACTAAATACACAGCCTCGGGACTTTTGACAGTTTTTAAGAATCAAATTAACTACAAACTTGACCTGGGTGACAGAGCTTGATCAACCAAATGCCTTATAATAATAGTTTTCCAGCACTTAATTACACTCAAGGTGTTTCGTTATACACCATAACGACCTAATAAATCAAGATATTAAAAAGAACTCTGATCAGAATTCCCACACTAGACATATTAAAGACATATGTATAAGATCACTTTAAGTATATCTATACTTTATCACCTCGAGCAGTCTGATTATAAATTATTTTTTTTCATAACTGCAAAAATAAGCCGAGTGAGGAACATGGACAAAAATGGAGAGTGTAATTTACAAAACTTTGTATGAAATATTGAATATATATCTCTGCAACTCTATAGGCACTTTATAGTTACAATATTCAATTGCCTTTAAGATTCAGGAATTACAGAACTTCTTTGCAACAATGATACTGTAACTAGCAGATCTAATTTTCGTATTCCTGTTGACATTAAAGGAAAATACAGGACGGGCCTAAAAAAAATAAAAATAAAATAAAACTGCCCTCATCGGGCCTGGGCACGAAGAAAACAAAGTAAAGAGAAACAGAAATGGAGTACTGTGGCTTGTCAGATGGGAATGAATAAGAGGTGTGTAACTAACATCCGGTGTTGATGTAGGCATAGAAAAAGAATCGTAACTGAAGAAAGACGTAATATTGAACTGTCCTAGACAGTCCTATTTAAATCCAAAAGACCTTCAGATGGTGACTAATGCAAATATATACAGAATAATATTGATAATGTTAATAATGAATATAAATTTTGTTTTCCTGTTGACATGATAGGAACAATAATTGGAAAAACAAGTAAAAGGAAAACAAAAATATTGTGTACAAAAACTAAATTACTTTTTTATCCTTCTCAAAAGGAAAGCAATGAAAATATATACACAGTAACATTCAACGTAAACATGTTGACAAAACCATAAAACCTTCTAGAGTATACAGTATGGATGTCGTGTCGTGCATATATTAACAGTGTTGCTTGGAATATAGAGTAATTTTTTACAGTTTAAATGATGGGAGGTTTCCACATATACAAAAACAAGCAAAAATATTAGAAGCCCTTAAGACAAATGTTCGACTATATTTGGCTCTAAGACCACACAATACAGTAATTCCATTTGTATTTTCCAATATACAGTAGTCAATTTCACAAATATGTGCATATGCCAGATGTCATGATCAAGTATTCACATCAAAATCAATACTCCAAGTAAAGATTGACTTATGTATATTCAAAATTATACAGAGTAAAATCATACAGCCTTTTCGAGTAGGGAACATATTTTACAGAACTCATTTTACAGAACCACCTGCAGTTGGTTACTAGAGGAAATTTCACTATTTCAATCAATTAACACCAGGGAGTTAAATTTTCTGTATTTTAGGTAATGATAATGATGACACGAGAAATAGAGCTGGGATTTTACTGCTGTCACTTCATATAATGTTTGTACATATACTTTTCATTTTCTTATTATGTACCATTCTTACATTGTGAATAGTTAGTGATTTTCCCAGAATGTTGTTTCACACAGGGGCCCTGAAGTTTCATACTAGACTCTTGTTGTGTACAGTTTTAGGCCATCTGCCCAAATACCAATTGCCCGATAGGGACAACTGCCCAATGAAAAAATGCCCGACTTTTGTTTTTTGTTTGTTTTTACAATCTAATCTATTCTAACCAAGGGCAATCGTCCCTTTGGGCCATTGTCCATCGGGCAGTTTTCATTTTTGGGTAATTGTCCATTGGGCACTTGTCAGTCCGGCAGTACTCTGGATACCTTTATATACATATGTATGTTTGTGAATAGATGGTAACTTTCAAGTTGTTCATAATTTAAAGAGACAAGATTGGATGTTGGTTTGATGGTTCTTTTTTTCATGTATAGAACAGCATGGCTTTTGGGATTATATCAAGTGACTACTTTCTCCTTATGCTTCATTTGGTCACTATTTTCAGAAAGCAAAGACTGCATGAAACAGAGGTGAAATGTAAAGCAAAGCAACATCACATAACACATCATTAATGCAAAATGGGAAGCGAGAAGAAAGAAAAAACTATATCTATCACATAAAACTAAATATGGAGCTATGGCAAGCGTGGGAAACCAGTTGTATATAAACACTCAATTCTTAAGCAAATATACTATTGCACCTATAAAGGTCCCAAAAATAAGGGCCAAAATTATGTAAATAACACTTAACTGACTAAATGTCTTGCAAACAGGTACAGTAATTAGGTTTAGGAAAAAAAAAAAAAATGGTAAGATTCATTCCTCAAGTGTGGAGTAAACAGGCTATGAAGAACTATAGCTAACTCTATCATATCTATGTTGAATAATGAACATGATTAAGTCATCTTTGATTATGACTAGCATAAAAGATGGTTTCAGATCATAACCGCAAGTTACAGGGAGCAATAGTCTAATTACCTTCAGTGATGTCATCATACTTTATCTACATATTGTATTAGCACTTTTATCAAAGAAACATTCAATAAGAAAACGATAATATGAACTGTAGTTATAATGGTCTTCATATATCAATAATAATTACAATGTATTTTTAACGAGATGCGTGATACAAACATAGACTGCTCATAGATATATATACTTACGTACTGCTTATACACAAATAAGCTGGTATTTGCAACTAAGTTAATACTCTCCATTTGACTTTTAGAAAATACGTATAGGTCACTGTGCCACACAGCATCAACAGTAAAATGCATGACATTTGACAGGACATTAATAAAAAAAACATGCATGGATATCTTTCACCCTTGTACTCTAGATACAGAGAATACCGACGGACACAGACAAACAAAACACACATGGAGATTCTCCCTAGTACTATGGACATGAATAAACAAAATGCACTTGGAGATCTTTCACAATAGTACTCTGGACACAAAGTAGTTTCATTCTTAAGTGTGACCTCTAAATTTTTAATAATGCAAGACCGAGATAAACTGCTCAAGATATGAATTAATGTATGAACACGGATATCAAAAGAAGGATTTTTGTAAAATGCGGTGACTCAGTACACAAGTGGAATAGATTTCAGCACTAATATGCTTGTAAAATTTGGATAAGGAGACCCTACAAAACTACGCTGCACATTATGTAATATGAGATATCTATATTACTATTTTTACTTACTTCCACAAAGAAATGTAAATATAAACAATCTTTATAATACTTTTGCTAATTGAAATCACAGAATATTCCTGGCTATAGGTAGATATCCTCTGCAATTCTTTCCTTTACAAAGACAAGGCTTTTGTAAATTTAGTGAAGTCTCATTTATAGCGTTCTCATGTCTCTTAACTTCAGAAGTGCATTTACGGCCAATGCGTACATTTGTAATATTACTACTGGCATTGCATTCGAGACTATATCTGATAATGTCTTGGCTTTCCTTTTTGTAAGAAACAACGGAATTGGTGTCTACATTACAATCAGATGAAGAGCACGATTTTGGGGCATTCTCTACAGTGACATTTCCATAATCATAACATAATTCTTCACCGGGAATAATATCTTTAACTGCAAAGAGCGATGCCACGGGTATCATGCTACTTAAGCGTACAGGAACGATAATTAAGTTTGGATCACACGAGTGGTTCAAGTATCGACCGATATTTCCGATGACGGTCGGATCAATAACTGTGATGCGAGGTGTTGAGCCACTAATGTGAATATACTCTTTAATGACTAGGATATAATTAGAATCCTGATCGCTCTGTTTAGAAAATCTGATTTTTGCCTCTTCTGTACCGATGTATTCACCTGCATATTCACAAACAAAGGAATTTTTTGGGATGAAATTTGATGTTATCACACCATACCCTTTATCCTTAATAGAAACTATTTTTAACCCAGAAAGAGGACCCAGTTGAACAACACGATTTGGGCAGGATAGAGGGCAGGTACACAGGTCATTACACTCGAAAATGGGCTTGTTAAAATGCTGCTGTTTTAGTTTGCCATTCTCATAAGCAATACCATACTGTAAAGAACAATTACAAGACTTTTTACAAAAATCTTTGCATACACAACCTTGAATTGCATCCTCATACATATCCTGTACTAAACCAGTACCAGGAAACGATGTTACACAATAAATGAGACCCCTTGTGACGTGTTCGTACTCATCTTCATTCTGAAGAGCAACATCTTGTTGGTGAGGCACAAAAGAGCATTTCTTTTTCTTCAAACACACTTCCTCTTCACTCACGCAAGTGTCTTCACTAACACTAGCCTTTTCACTGGGTGTTTCAACACTTTTAGACGTCTGTTCATCATTCTCCCATTCTTTTACACCAAAATCTGCTTTTTCAATATGACTCTCTGAATAGACTGATGCTTCAGTAAACTTTCTTTTTTTCTGAGAGTCTTCACTACAGTCATCACCTTCACATACACTGGGATCATTACTTACAAAATCACTAAATGACATAGCAGAGGAACTCTTGCTTTCATGAATATCTTTCACTACAATATTTTTAGAATATTGCTCTGCCAATACAGTCTCCTTATATTTTGTATCATTATCCAATGTTGCATAATTACTGGCTAACACCCCTTTACAAGACATTTTTACACTATCTTTAGAAGAAGAATCTGCTGATTCTATTAGCCTTGCACGTGGAGGGTTATGTTTGCAGGTATCTGAAATTTTAACAGCAATTATACTTTAATATTTGAACTTTACACCAGTTTAAAACATGACTGTATTCTGAAACATACATGATACAATCTGAAACATATTTCTACTTATGCAGTCACAATAATTTGAAGTTTAACATATAGTAAATAATGAACACACCAAATACATATTATAATATCTTCAACAATTACTCTGTAATATATACTGAAGTTCCCTAGTCCCCTCAATTACTTACCAGAATTATTACTTTTATACCCTAGATCTAACGTTATACCCTCTTGGACCCTCTTGGAGCTAGCTGAGGGGCCATTATTATTGTGTACATCATTGAGAGTCAGTGTCATTATATATAATTGCAGTAACTCTAAAAATACTTTATATATCATTCACATTATATATATATATATATATATATATATATATATATATATATATATATATATATATATATATATATATATATATATATATATATATATATATATATATATATATATATATATATATAAGTGTGTGTAGAACTTGCGATACTGCTTTTGTATACATTATGTTTTAAAAATATAACATATGTCTTTTAACAATCACCCAATTTCAACGAAGAAGAACCTATAACAATAACAAATACAAAATGGCATAGGCAAGCAATGCACAATTTGAGCCTTTATATTAGAAGTTTCAGGCATAAAAACTTCCTATTTTCTTTACACTTAATTCTCTTATTACTCTTGATAAATGTCAGGTCTCAGCCCTGATTGAATCTACCTAATTTGTATCTAACCCATGTCTTTGTTTATTCCTTTCTATCTGTTGAATCTATGTTCTACAATACATGCATTACATAGACTCATCCCATTGCAAACTTCATAATTCAGTTTACGAACTCTAACTTCTACACTTTATAAAATACATATACAGGGGGTTCCCAAGTTACCTCGTTCCGTCTTGAAGTCAGAGGCCAATAAATTATTAATAAATTAATAATAAATAAATTTTTCAACCTACCTGGCTTGTGCAGTAATTTCACACCGTGCACTGAACAGTTTGTGAGCATGGCAGACGAATACACAGGTATCAGCACTGTTCTATACATATATATAAAGTTAATGGTTTTCTTTTTTTAATTGTTTAGGTATTTAGTTATCAAGTTATGTGCAAAAAATTTTTAAGGTTGGCAAAAGAATAGTCACATGGCATTGCTGTATACATATATACTGTATCAAGTTAATGGTTTTATTCAATTGTTTATGTATTTGATTATATGAAGGAATCAGATTTAAGTTATTTACAAATTTACCAAATACATAGCCATAAGTACGATCTTTATGCAAAAAAGTTTGTTGAAGTGACGGACACACGGCATTGCTGCATATGTATATATTTAAGAGGATATCATGATTTTGGGCTCAAAAATTTCTTTTTTCAAAACATGTCTAGAATTATTCTATATGTTGTATAGGCTATGTCGCGAATAAAAAACCCGTTAAATATATACGTAGAGGGCTGGAGGGTGGCAGCTAGCTGTGTTACTCAGAGGTGAAAAATGAAGAAAAATATTTATGCCACTCTAAGGCACTGCCAGAGTACAGACAAAAAGCCACAACATAGCAGCTACCCTGTGGGGATTTCCTCATGGTGCTTTGTACAGAGGGCTGTTGCTAGTGATAAACCAATAGGACCACATGAAAAGAACATGACAACCTTTATATGGGAAGACATTATTAAGCACATGTTGCCAGTATACCAGAAAATTTTAACATATGAATTGTTGGTGAAATGCAAAGGTAGCACTCAAAACGCAAATGAGAGCCTTTATAATGCCCTATGGGGTGCCTTGCCAATGACAAAATTCTTCACGCTGAAAAGCGTTGAATATTGTGCTGGAATGGCTGTAACTAAGTTCAACTTGGGCGAGAGGGTGGCAACAGTCGAGGGGCTTGGCAGTGTTGGTCAAGCTGTAACTGAGAAGAGGGATGCCAGACAGAAGTTTTCATTACAGAAGAAAGAAGACAGAAGAGACAAAGAAGGCTGGAAGAGGAAGAGGCAAAGAAAAGAGAAGAGGGGACAACGTATGAAGCAGGAGGAGGAGAATTGAAGCTGCCTAGGTGACAGTTGACAGGTTGTAATTGACTAAGAGATTGATGATGTATATTTTGGTGAGATCATAGATTTCATGTTTTTAGCGACTAAAAAATTTTTTAAAGAAAAATTTATTGTGACCAGAAACAGATTAATTGAATTTACATACTTTTCACTGGAAAAATAAATCCAAGCCAAGAACAGTTTTTTGGAACGGATTAAGTTCGTGGGTTGGCGTCACCACTGTGTGTATATATATATATATATATATATATATATATATATATATATATATATATATATATATATATATATATATATATATATATATATATATATATACACCTTGGCTGTTTCCCCCTTTAATTGGGGGGTAGCCGACATCAAAAAAGGAAAACAGTTTGGGGAGAAGTTATTCTCCCCTCTACTCCCCTTCTTCTTTGACGTCTCACTGGAGGTTGGTACAAGGGGGGGATTCCTAGTCCCCCCGCCCCGTCCACTTTTAGTCGCCTCTTACGACACGCAGGGAATATATATAAAATCACAAACTTTATAAATCCAGTTTTCTAAATTTAAATTCTATACTACGTGACTTACACACACACACACACACATATATATATATATATATATATATATATATATATATATATATATATATATATATATATATATATATATATATATATATATATATATATATATATATATATATATAAATTAAATGTGAAAACGAAGCCACAAGTGAGGTTGGGGAAACTGTAATATGAACAGAGTGGCATTCAGATAGAATGCTTTCATTCCTAGTATAGCAGATAGAGCTGTAAGATTGGTTTCCCTTTTAGACCTTCTGTGGTGTACTTGGTAGCGCCTTGGCACAGTAATTATGTATCCTAGGTTCAACTCCCAGTCGGGGTAAAAACTATTCATATATATATATATATATATATATATATATATATATATATATATATATATATATATATATATATATATATAATATATATATATATATAAATAATATATATATATAATATATATATATATATATATATATATATAAAATTGTAAATTTCATAAATCCATTTACTCCCCCACAAAATAAATTTTCCTCTCCCTTTCTTTCCTTATCTCAAAATCTTTCCATTAGCTTCATTCTGGCAACTAATTCCCTCTAAATCTTTCACTTCCATCCATGTATCTACCATGTGTTATGGTATGACTACAGCTGTTCACTATAATGCAGTATATATACATCCAACATATTTTCATTTCGCTAGTACATAGCAAAGCAATGGTTCTGAATCACTCTTTGTATATCCATTTATCACAATGAATAAAAATTTTATACAGAGGCAGTGTTACCTTCAATATGCGTGTTAATCATTTGATATCAAACTCAACACGCAAGTATTTATTCAATACCAAACCTGGATAAGCATTTTCACACATCCATCTAATAATGTTCTCTCATCACACTCTTCAACACACTTCCTCTTTATAGGTCCTATGATTTACCTAATTTTAACTACATCGTGAGCATATCTCTCAAGACCACGAAATTCTAGTTTCCTTTATTCAGTAGCAATGAATCCTATTCATTATCCCAAATTTTACGTTTACACTGTCATTAAAATAAATTAACTAATTACAGTACATATAATTAGCAATAATTAACAATAACTTAATCCTAAATTCAACTAACATGTCTCACACACACTGATAAATATTTTCAGAAGTTAATGAACCCATGGAAATTTAAAAAAGACACACAAAATGAAGAAGTGCTCTCCTGTTGCTAGAAAAGATATTTTCTATCAAATACCTTGCACACTTCTCAAATATACCAATACCAAGGTTTGTAGACTTAACGGTACCTTTTTCTTTCGTTTAATTCAATACTACTCTTAATTATAAATGTTCTTATCACTGGCTCTACGACCATACACATCATACAATCAGTCGCATTATTAAATTTTTCTGTAGTCAGTTTTGCAGCAAGAAAACAAAATAAAAAAAAGGTTAAAATACTAGTCCCCTGCTCTTTATCACTTTGAGTTGCCTCTCTCTATGACACATAGGGTGAGTAGTTCCTATGCCCTTAAGCAACATATCAACAAATGATAATACTTACACTATATATATATATATATATATATATATATATATATATATATATATATATATATATATATATATATATATATATATATATATATATATATATATATATATATATATATATATATATATATATATATAAATTTTTTTTTTTTTTTTCCCACACAGCGACAGGCAGAAACTGCCCTCATCAATAAAGGCCTGGACACGAGAAAATACCAAGACGAAGGAAAAGAAAAAGGTTAAAGGCAAGGCAGAGATGAGGTAATGTCACACAAAGGAAAACGACAGACAGAAAAAAACAAAGTACAGAGGACCCAGAGATATGGAGGACTAGGCTCTGAGATGACGATAGCTCTACTTTTTGAAGGATTAAAGGTCATAAGAATTAGGAAAGACAGAAGGAGGAAGAGAGTTCCAGAGTCTGGAGGTAGATGGGAAGAAGCAGTTGCTGCACCGACCAATCCACGAGCTACAAATCTCCACACAGTACCTGTGAGATGAGGCCGCTTGGCGAGTGTTACGTGGCCTCAGCAGTGGAGGAGGGATGCAACTCGCCAACTCATCAGAGCAGCGATGGAAGTAGTAGCGATAAAAAAGCGAAGGGGAAGATACCTTACGGCGTAGAGAGAGAGAATCCAGGTTAGAAGGAAGAGAAGGATCATTAATGAGTCAGACTGCCTTAAATTCAACCCTATCAAGAAGATAAGTAAAGGAAGAAGCACCCCAGATGTGTGAGCAGTATTCTAAGCAGGGGCAGATAAGACCTTTGTAAATTTTAAGTAAATGCAATGAGGAAAAGTAATGACGAAAAAAAAAAAAAAATTATGAAAATTTAGAAATTTGGATTATGTGATTCCTCCAAGACAAGTTAAAGGCTATATGGATTCCTAATATATTGATAGAGTTAAGAGGGTAGATTTCATTAGTTTCGAAGACAATAGGGTTATCAGGAGGAGAAGAAGATAAAGAGATAGCCAGAAACTGTGTCTTGGAGGCATTGAATTTAACTAAATTTTGAGTGCCCCATTCAGATACTCTCTGCAAATCGGAGTTAAGAGCAGAAGAAAGAGTGATACGAGACTGATTACGAGTAACAGATGAAGGTTATGAAGAAAAGGCAGAGGAAAAGTGAAAGGTAGAATCATCAGCAAAGGCATGAAGAAGAGAGGCATATGGGCTTGTGTATATATATATATATATATATATATATATATATATATATATATATATATATATATATATATATATATATATATATATATATATATATACCTTGCGATTTATGTGAATTTAAACTACGATAATTTGGAATAACAGGTCTTGAAAATAATAGTAAAAAAAACTTGCTTGTTCAACGCAAAAAGTCATTATGGCTTAGCACTATGATCACCGCCACCACACACCTGGCGCCCACCATATATAGTGATAAATTAATAAATGAATAAACTGAATAAATAGAGAGAGGTTATAAATCATTGTAGTAATAGTATAACAAGGAATTATGTGAAAAAAGTCACTCCAATAAGGGTGAGAATTCCAGTCAGAAAGTAGTTATGGCTTAACACTATGTTCACCACCACCACACACCTGGTGTTCACCGTATATAGTTAGTTAATTTGTTTATTTTTTGCTTTGTTTATATGTATCTTTAATACTGTAATTGTTAATTTTTAATTTACTTACATACGTATTTTATCTTGCTTATGTACTTATATAATGTGTTTTACTTAGCTTTTTTTGTTTGTTAGTGTTTATAACATGCTTGTGGAAAGTATCTATATATATAAACATTATTCCTTATGGAGATACTTTTTAAATTATGCGAGCCTTTTGAGAACCTATCCTCGCATTACTTCAAGAGGTGTATATATATATATATATATATATATATATATATATATATATATATATATATATATATATATATATATATATATATATATATATATAGGAAAAGCCCATTAAATAAAACAACGAAAATATATATAAATAAAGTACTTATTAATTTCGTGACCTAAGCTGGTCACCTTCTCAAAGTACTTTGAGAAGGTGACCAGCTTAGGTCACGAAATTAATAAGTACTTTATTTATATATATTTTTGTTGTTTTATTTAATGGGCTTTTCCTTCCATTTTAGACTGTATGTTAACAGATCAGTGTTATTAATATATATATATATATATATATATATATATATATATATATATATATATATATATATATATATATGTGTGTGTGTGGAGTTCATGAAGCAACTTGAGACTTGAAAACAATAAAGACATACAATACTTGCAGAAGTAACACAAACATTGTTCAACTAATGAGTAATGTGATGAGTCTGATCATGGAATATATAATTCCAATCTCATAATCCCTGCTTATTGTAGGAAGGTAACTAAAAGGAATATATGGGTGATGGGAAGAAAGACTGCTAATTATCCTACTCCCTGTACTGTAGGTTGCAACTAAAAGGGAAAGGGAGGAAAAAGGCTGCCAATGCCTCCTCTGTATTTCATTTTCTTGTTAGAGAAATAGCTGAAAGTGAGGCTTAGATAGGATATGGTGAGGCTCAGCTGCTTTGATTCTTTTCTTAAAATTATGGTCAACTTGCTGGATTCAGTGGGATAGGATCTTGATTAAGAAAAACGTGATGTATTAGTTTTATAAGTAACATCAATAGCATGTGCTGGGGACCATGGTGAAAGGATGGTCAGAATACTTAGAGTTGAGAGTTTACAAATCCACGGTCAAGGTCACTCTGGGGCATTGAGGAAGCTCATCAAGCCTTGATTCCCCAGCCCCACACTGTGTCCACCCCCATAATGGGGACAAATAGTGATGCATAAAACGACGATTAATGTAACATAAATAGTACAGTTAAATGCTCTGTTTGGGCGTCACTACCTGATTCTACAAAATAAAAAGTGAAAAACTGCTCAAACTCTTACCTTTATTTATTTCAGCCATTTTTGGGGAAGGATATCAGCAAAATATTTCACTATGGACTGGAACGAAGAATCAACCGGAGACTTAGCAGAGGCGGGCAAACATTTGTATATACCATAACCCAATAGGCCATAAAAGGATACTCTAAACGTGACCTTTAGTATGCGAGTCGTGAGATTCGTTGGCGGGATCCTGATAATACAGAGTAAATCAACAAGTGGATGTGGAGGCAAATCACAGAGTGAAGTAACCCTTCATTCCCTAGCTGAAAGTAGTGTTCAAGGCATATTTGACTTCTGGTGGATGTTTGCTTTGACTAGGCCACCCCCCTTACAAGGGTGATTGCGGCAATTGTATGTGTATATAAATCAAGTTTAGGTAAAGGTATGACGTTTTCTCCAAAGGCAATTATTGTGTTCGATGTTATGAGATCTCCAAGGGGCCAGCAGTAATGCAGTGGTTAAGAGCACTTGACTCAGGAAGTGACAAACCCATGTTCAAGCCCACTGAAAAGCATTAGGATGAGCATCCAGTCTTCATTCATCAGCTCCAACCTGTCCATGACCATCCATATCCAAATGGGGATTATTTGTAACTCATAAAATGGCAAAACAACATGATATCCCGCATAAGGAAACCCTATTCATAAGACGATGGTGGTCCATATTATCATTGTTTAAATTGGATTTATGTACATATTTCTGTACAAGTATTTAACTACTGCTACAATACAGTATAAAGCTTTCATAGAGGTTACAATATAAAAGTACAAATATTAATACCTTATAAATATGCAAAATGTATATTACATTGTTATAAGGGTTATCTGTGACAAATGAGTGCCTGACAAGATAATGGCAATTACATGGATAAATAGATACTCCACCCCAATGAGTAAGCGAATATTTATCAGGCTTATAATATTAAAAATTACAGGTAGTATGAAAAGCTGATGAGTTAGAATTTTATAATGGAAGTAATATATACCAATTGAAAGAGTAAAAATATCAAAAACTTCAGGTACTGTATATGTAACTGAAGATGCATAGAGTTAAAATATTACAGAGTGAATGCATATTAGATAGATTAACAATAAATTAGACTTTATTGGTAAAGCATAACTTCAAAAAGCTGGGATGTTCAGCACATAATGCTTTGATATATACTAAATGAATTTCTCCAACCATTATGAAGTTGAAAGAGACTGATCCTAACCTAATATATAGAAATATTGATATAATACTGTTTAATGCATGCAATCTTGTTAGGTTAAAATTGATAAGTCTGTCGCAGCCCTTAACTTAGCAAAGAAAGATTAGCTATAAATATACGAAAATTATATAAGAAAAACGGCAATCCTTTATCCTTAATAAGCTAAGAGGTGTGTGATCGAGGACTGTTTGACTTATGGTGAATGTATGCACTTTGACTTAGCTAATCCCCTCACAAAAGGGATTGAAGCCTCTGTATATGATTGTATTTGAAAGTAATTAACTCACGTCATGATTGGTGGAATATCCTCGTCAGTGACTTTGCCCCATCTCTCGCTAATGCCTGGCATGTGGCCAATTCCGACGACTCCTACCACAACACGGGGGGATATTCCTGAGGAAAAAAATATATGAGTACTTTACACTAGTTTTTACTGTGTTTAAGTTTTCCCATAAATCTCCATTATGAGGGTGGACACAGACAAAGTATTGCCGAGAAATTAAGGTTGGATGCCCTTCTTAATGCAGACTGAAGGTATGTCAACTCCCGAGCAGTGTTATAACCCCCGCCTACCACACTATCCAAAAGGCAGTAAAGTACCACCATGCAAGGTGGTTAAGGCCTAAGTAGTTATATACTAGCCTACTATGCCTATTTACACAGTTTATCAGGTGTTTATTGAGAGTAAAACAAATTTATTGGGGAATGAATGATAATATCTGAAACTGGGCACTGAAAACAATAAGTGTGTAGAACTTATATCAAGGTATATGTTGTAGCACCTGTGAAGGCGATTGTTACTCACAAAGGATTGATAAAATAAAAGCATGCTTGCGCAAGAGGGATTAGGGGTTATGCCAAGGGCATCCCCAGACAAGAATTCTATAGAAATGTCGGCATCAAATTTTTAAAATAGATTAAGAATTATGTAAGAATGATGTAATCTGTAAATCCTGAATAAATTTTACGATAACTTGACAAAACACAACAGGATTAAAGTTTAGTATAGTACTATTAAAATTTAAGAAGAGTACTTTAGTAATGCAGTGGATAGAGTGCTCAACTGGGAATAAACAAACCAGTGTTTGAGCCCACCATCTACAACCTGACAGGATTATTAGTGACACGTGAAATAACAATAACTATTATAAAAGAATAAATTTACGATAACTTGACAAAACACAACAGGATTAAAGTTTAGTATAGTACTATTAAAATTTAAGAAGAGTACTTTAGTAATGCAGTGGATAGAGTGCTCAACTTGGGAATAAACAAACCAGTGTTTGAGCCCACCATCTACAACCTGACAGGATTATTAGTGACACGTGAAATAACAATAACTATTATAAAAAGAAGGAAATAAAAGCATACAGCAATTAGATGACCGCCTTGGTATGTTGGTTAAAATGCTCGACTCGAGAGATAACAGACACACAATTTAGCCCACAGAGGGGTGTTAGGATGGGCATCCAGTCTTAATTTTCCAGCTCTAATATGTCTGTGTCCACCCCCATTCGAATGGGAATTCATAATGACACAAGACAGCAAAACAAACTATTCCATTTAAAGATGGTAATAAATACATGTCCTGGGCCTTACCAGTAGACGACATAGGGTTAGGTACAGGTTGTGCTGCCGCCTGAAGAGAATGACAGAGATAGATATCGCGTTCTTTAACAAATACTTCGCTTATTGCAGGGAACTGCCCGGTCATTTCTGCTAGCATTTCCTCGATGAAATCTCTCTGTTTACACTTTTCAACTTCTTCTTTGCTGTAGCAGGAGAAAAGAAAAGAAAACAGAGTTAAGCAATGCAGTCAGTAAATGTTATGTACTGATATTACAAACCAGTTTAGTAAAAACAAGTATTTGTCTGTAAATAAAAACAATTAAAGTATTACTGTATTAGTAAAGATCAGTTTAATAAGAAGCAAATGTTGATAATTGACAGTATAGATCAGTTTAATAAATGAAAGTGTTAAGTGGAGACAGTAAAGATCGGTTTAATAAAAAGAAATGTTACAGTACTGACTTGGAGATCAGTTTAATAAAACAAAACAAAAAACATATCTTGCAGTACTGACTTAAAGACTATTTTAATAAAAACCTGTTACTATTAATTACCCGGTACCTCGAAAAATTAAATATCTTTACAGAAATTAACTGCTCCTATGTACAGTATTTTACATGAATAATATGATATACAAGGCAGAGAAGAGCAGAATTATTGTTTTTTCTCTGGATATTACTCCATACTAGTTTCTCAGATCAGAGTACATTATACTGTACTCGGGTTTTGCTATATCTCGACAGTTACTATTTACCCCTATCTCTTGAGGTAGTTGTAGCATTTCAAAAATGTATTAGGACAACAAATATTGATTTCAGGTGTTGCTGTTGTTCCCAAGGCTGCCTGGCCGAACAACCCAAAGTACATAAGGATGGCCACTGTCAATCAAGGGCTTTCCTAATAGAGCTCTCAGGGAATGCATGTTGTGTTGTTGAAGTATGTGGTTGTACGCAGTGCAGTCCTTCATAAAGTGATTGCCTGTATGAGATGGCAGGTAGGTCCTAATACTGTACTGAAATAAGCATGCATATAGCTGGTATCCATTAATTGATTATATTCCACAAACCTTATTGGTTCCTTTGAAGTTAAAATATGCCAAGTGAGTTTAACTTTATGCCACAGAGACAATGAAGCAAGCGCCCGGGAAAGCGTAATCTGAATGGGTCGATCACCGAACTGGATCAAGCAGCCTGGAGCTGAACGACGGGCCTGAGAGCATAAAAAAAAATAGATTATTAATTCAAACATTTATTTTTATTTTAAATTATATATCTGTAAGGAATACAACTGAATTAGATATGAAGATATACATTATTTAGGCAGCAGCTCAGTGGTAAAGTGTGCGCGATGAGAAGTGACAAGAGTAATACACATTCCACCGTGCAGCAGGGCATTAGCATTATAATAATAATTATATAGGTTGATGAATTTTACTAGCTATGCTTTGGTATGCCTGTAGTTTTGGATAAGAAAATTCCCAAATATCTATTCTAGGGATAGGCAAATAGTCTTACAACATGCATAATAAACTCTCATCTACTTGTGAAAAGTAGACCATTTATAAGCTTAAACTGGAAAGCTGAAAGACTGACAGTATGTATTTCATTCCCAATTTAGTATATATTTCTTAATAGGATTTAGGGGCAGTTAGGTAAAACAGTTGTTCAATAATTTATGGAAAATTATATATCTAAGAATTTTATAACTGTACTGATATCCATTTCATTTAAGACATTCTACTATGATTACATTCAAGTAAAACACTGATATATAATTTTATGAGCATGAAAAATATGTAGGTACAATGCAAGTTAATTTATAATGTATATTACCTGTTCCAAATAAATAAATATCGGTATATGTACGTAAATAAAAAATAGTGGCATAACTACCATATATCTTAATACTGCATTTTACATATATACACGGAAGTAAATAACCTATTTATCTCTTTGATGATGACAACAAATTTCATCAACTTGTGTATGTATTAAGCTATTTAGGCTTAAATTCTCTTTTAGGAGAGTTAATCATCTAAAATATTTTACCATTACCATTCTGTATAAGCGAGTCAGGGAAAGACTAATGTGGGATCCATCACATAGCTGGGTGTAAGGAAAGATATCCTCCCTTAATTCCCTAGCTTCAACACGTCTGTGTCCACCCCCATTCGAATGGGGACTAATTATGACACATAATAGTGAACATATAATCTAGATATTGGTAAATCTACTGTAGATTTAAATAGTTTCCTACCTCTGCAAAAGCTGTGCGAAACTCTCCTCCTGGTGCCATCCCCAACTGTTTGGTGATATGTGCCGAGACAGAGAGCAGCAGCAAATACAAAACACCCTGTATTTTGCCATGCTGCTTAAGAATCATCTGTATCTTTTCTGAAATATGAAAAAATATTCAGTAATTATGTATTTTTCCCTGAATCGGAGTTCAAACCTGACACCATCATCTGAATTTATACTGAAATGTGATCAAGATATTCAGTAGTCACATATTTATTCATGGTATGGAGTATAAACCTGACACCATCATTTGAATCTATTCTGAAATGTAATAAAGACAGTCAGTATTGTTATATACTTATGCATGAAATGAAATTTAATCATGGCACCATCATCTGAATCTTCTGAAATGTTATAACAGCATTCAGTATTATTCATGAAATGGAGTATAAAACTGATACCATCATCTGAATCTATTCTGAAAATAACAACATTCAGTAGTTATAAAATTTTCTTGAAATGGAGTTTAAACACAACAGAAGGATGACCCTATCTGCTGCTGTAACAGAGCTTATTATACCTTACCTTTTTCAAATCTCACTTCCGAGAGCCGCTCTGTGACAAAATAAAAAATTCAGGGAGGGGTGGACTGCCACTTTGCCATGCCAAACTCCCCTTGTTTCCTGGGACGTCCAGGAAACTGCAGATAGAATTGTTTTTTCCCTCTACCATCAGGGATAAAGTGTTCTCTTATTACATATACCACTAGCAATATTCACTATATACAGTGTAAAATGAGCATTTTGAGAGCATTGTTTACCTTGCTGAGACAGCAGGTTTTATAAATACAAAATTAATAAATATACTGTATATGTTCAGGAATGAACACTTCATCATCAAATGTTAAACTCCTGTACTTGTCTATGATTGCAGAACTGCTCAAACAAGTCATTTACAAGGTCACTTGCTGAAATCAAGACGCCAAGAGACCTCTAAAACTAGTTACACAAGTCAGTTATCTGGAAAGTTAAGGATATCAAGACACCAAGATTTCTCAAAAAATGTTCAAGCAAGTCAATTATGTGGTAAGTTAAAGAAGACAAGACTCATAGATTCCTCCAAAACTGCTCAAGGAAAACAATTATATGGTTGACTTACTAAAGTCGACACTCCTAATGTCCAAACGAGTCTACTGTTTGTTAAGTTACCATAATTAAGACTCCTAGATTTCTCTAAAACTGCATAAGAAAGTCAAATATCTGGTATCTTACTAAAATCAAGACTCCTAGATTCCTCCAAGATCGTTTCTTCATCGAGTTGGAGAATGGCTGTTCTCGCCTTGCAGAGCTCCACGACAACAATGTCGGGTTTCACAGCCCTGATTGTCTGGAAGTATCATGGATCAAAGTAAAACTCTGTACTTCAGTGAAGAACATTATGGTTATGATACAGTAGAACCAAAAAATAAAATAAAATAAATGCTCTTCTGGTATAAGAATAAATACAAAAATAAACTCGTCTTTGTATTGAGCCATGTTTTTCCTTTTAACATTCGTAAACGATACAAGATTTAGAAATGCAATGATAATTTTCACGTAAATATCATTATGCAGATAGGTTTCCCTATTCAACCTTCTTTTTAGCTTTTGCCAGTTAAACTAAGAACACACTGAGTAAATAAAGACATGTGATGTCTTTATGTACTCTTGCTACAGGTTCTTTCTTATGTTGTATAGATTAGTACATTTTGCTCATGATAACGTTGCTGCTTGCCGTTTTATATCACTATCAATTCCCATTCGAATACGGTGAACACAGGTTGGAGCTGGGGAATTAAGGCTGGATGCCCTTCCTAAATATATGCGGATTTTTACCATTTAAATTTCGTATTGCTGTTGAATGTCACTATTAATCCCCATTTGAATGGGGGTGAATACAGACATTTTGGACTTAAGCCTGGAAGCCCTTCCTAATGCCCTGAGGTGAAGTGGGATTGAACACGTGTGTGTCATTTTCCAGAGTCAAGCGCTCTAACCATCGAGCTATGGCAGCCCCCTGTTCTCTTTATAAAGTACTGTTTACTTTTTAATAAATAGGTTTTGCATTATTCTCTTGAGGAATATGGTACTTTTCCCAGTATCTTCTCTCATATATACAATCAAACTTACTGTTGCAACGTCCTCCTGACTTTCACGCGAAAAATGAGCCGTGCCTACTAGGAACACGGAGCTTCCCTGAGGAGTGTCCAGACGCACGACGGTCTCAGGTAACTGTATGGATGATGGAATTCTATTAGCGGGAGTTGCACGAAGTGGAGCGATAGGTAATGGAACTGGCGTCCTGGGACTCTCTGTACTGTCTTCTAAGTCGTTGTCCTCGACGTCGCTCTCGCAGCCCGATGGACTACCTGCGGAACAAAATTAGTCTGATGTATTGTAAATTCTAATATCTCTTTCATAAAATCTATTCCGTTGGAATCTTGAGTTTGGGTGGTGGGCCTATAGCAAATTATTCAATAAGAAAATAATGGAGGGCCAATTAGTAGAGTCAAAATATATATTTTCTTAAGAAACTGTACAGTGATAAATGGACATTATCTTGTAAGGCTGACGAAATGGCTAGCATGTAATACTAAACTGTGCAGTACACTGATATGGTGTAGGTACAGCAGGTGATGTAAATGCCATACATAAATTAATAATCCTAGTTGTATGGCTTTATACTGATCACCATCAACTAGGGCTTTACCAGACATGAAATTCTCAAGAAAATGCGACATTGTAAAGGGTACTTTCAAAAGACAAGAGTTTAAAGAAACGAGACAAAAGTACGAAGACATGAGATATCAATGTAATACAGCTCTCTACCCTTTGGAAAATTGTTTGTTATGCAAATACAGTACAACGTTTCAAAGCGTTTTAAAGCTAGAAAGCACATTAAAGCTACAGTTTTCCAAAACCAAGAATTTTTGCTTTAAATAACTCTCTATGATGCCCCATGACCATGATTAATTAAAATGGACTCTCTACTTTACTTCAAAATTATTTTGTTCTTTTATACTTTAATATTAAATTTCTCTTTCTTTTTAAAGAGGATTGCCTACTCTGCTCTATAACATTGGAATTAGAAATGGACAGGGTCATTGTGTAGGACTAAATTTTACTCATTATACCCCTGTCGTTGTTGGTGTTTGCCATTTTACGCACCACTATTTATCCCCACTATGGACTTGGAGACAGACAGGTTGGAGCAGGGTAAATAAGGCTGGATGCTTTTCCTAACACCCTCTGAAGGGCTCAATCGCAGGTCTGTCACCTCCCACATTCAGCCCTCTAACCACTGCACTAAAGCAGACAAAACTTTTGTCAATTCTGTGGACCAAGTAACCCCCTGAGGATATAAATTAAGATGACTAGACGGAAAACAGCAACTCACCTTCATTAAGAGCTGTCTGAGTGACGTGTTGCTTCATTTGGACGGTAACTTCGGCATTTGGTACTGCAACAGCTTCTTGTGCTGCAGGTATTTCATCTCGTTCAGTATCTGGGTCAGTTCCTGCTTCCTCGCCATTTGCTGGAAATATGCGATGTAAATATTCAAGTAACATATGTGGTTGTGAGCACTGCACACAACCACATATGCCACCTACACAACATGCACTCCCCAAGAGCTCTATGGGAAAGCCAGGGATAGGAAGTGGCATTCCTTAGAGGCTAGGGACTGTTAAGCCAATGAGCTTAGGGAACAACAATAGGGCAATGTACAATAACACAAAAAAGCTAGTTGGCCAACTACCTCGCAGGCAGGTGAGCACACACATTTCCTGGTCAGTCATTTAAACATCAGAAACATTACAGAGTCCTTCAAGCATCTGCTTTAATACCCACATTCCTCATTTGATATAAGCACGATCTACCCACTCCACAGTCACTTCAAGTACACATATGACAAAACACTTACAAGTACACATAAAAATGCAAGAACAGTTGCTGACCTTCTCCAGCCCTACCTCAACACACTACATGAGTGATTTGCTGAAAACAGACTTAAAATAGCGCCAGCCAAATTCACAGTTACTCTTCTCACAAACTAGACATCAGAACACCATCACATACCACAGCTCACCATAACAATCCCCTTAACACACACCTGAAAACCTTAGTACAGTATTCCATTCGATACATCAATGTCATTTGAACAACACGTCATAAACATCAAAATTAAACTGACACCAAGACTTAATGCCTCATAACTTAACCATACAACACTTGGACACACCAAAAACAAACACAACAGTTCAGATTCCATTTCTGAAAAGTGATGTAACCTGAAATTCAGTGTAAGTCGGAACACACCTAAAAACGCACCTATGTTAATGCAGTATTAAAAGTTTTTCCCTTTTCCATGCATTTTACTATCTCTAATTTTACTTTCATGGTGATGGCTTTTCTTTCCTTGCCATCAGACTTTGCTTTATGCTTGGAAGACATAATACAGGCCTAAAAAAAAAAAAAAAAAAAAAAAAAAAAAAAAAAAAAAAAAAAATTACAGATGTGTTGTAACCACAAAACATTAAAACTCGAGGACATTGTAAACCAAGGACACCCATATATGCTCAGTGATGAAATATGCAAGCCCTGCATATGCTTCTAACCTCACTAAAATGCACCACAACACCCTACAGAGTATACAAAACAAAGCACTAAAAATAATATTAGGTTGCACATCTACAACACTTGGAAACCACTTACACCAAGACATCAAAGTCCTAAAGAGTCAAAGATCTAGACATGAGAGGCACACAAATACTTGGTGCAGCCTGCACAAAACAACTCCATCCACTACACTACATTGCAGAACACCAATATACACCAAAGAACATTAAAACAACACCTAGTACATGATATCTCACACAAATACTGTCATCTCTTCCCCCCGTCCACCCAGAACCAGCCTCTGCAAACATATCATACCAAGTAAACTTGCCACTTCATCCAGTCACTCAATGACAATACACAATCTTTTGACATCCATCCTTCCAAATCCTCCCTTCCCAGTGAAGACAGGGTACACCTAGCCAGGTGGCGATGTGGGCCCCACCCAGCCCTTATGAGCTATCAGAAAAGGCTGGACAACTCTGTCAATGATGCCTGGCCAAGATGTGACACATCACATGCAATCCAACACATTATGGAAGGCTTCACTACTCAAATATGCCAACAATACAACATACACCCCCTGAGAGTTCTGTGGGAATGCCTTGGATAGGCAGTGGCCTTTGTTAGGGGCTCAAGACTGTTCGGCCAGACAGCCAAGGAAACATCAACAACAACAAGGCAGGCAGAGCAAGAGTTTGATCTGAGTGAGAATATTTTTCCAACTATCCTATTTGCTGCCGTATAATTTTGTTTTCCTTTTAATTACAAAACTTATAAGTATTTTACAAGCAATCCAATGCATGCATAAGGTTTGGCTGTGGAGAGAGTGAACATTTTGCATATAAGATTGACTAAATGCAAGACTGCTAGGTCACAATGGCTGTTTACTACACATAACTGCCATAACCCAAGTAGTACAGACACAGGGTAAATAACCAAAAAACATAATTTGTGCATTGAGGACCTCTATTAACTTGGCATACCTTTCTTAGCCAATGGGAACATCATGCTGGCCTCAACAACCATCTCACTCTCACTTATTTCCTCCTCAATCTCCTCTTCTATGTCTTCTTCATCCTCCTCATAGCCACCGTCTTCTAATTTGTCATCTGTTACCTTAGGAGGCAACTGTAAAATCAATGAAATTTTGCCTTAGCAATTTTTACGATCTGCAACATTTTTTTTTAACAAATATGGAAATAGGTAAGTCTTACAAAACCACCACTGCAGTTTGTGTCCTTTTCAAATAAAGGTGTTATTCCTTTAATGGGGGGAGAAAGATACTTATACCCATATGCCCCAACTAAAAGATATGGGGAACAGCAGGTAACCCCTCCTTATTTCCCATCCAAAAATATAAATAAAATAAAAATTACATAGTGAAAAGGTGCACTGACTCCCTCCCACACCTATGCTTTTGTTAGTTTTGATAACCTCATGAGTTAGAGAGATATGGTAACTCGTTGAAACAAAAACATGGATACTGAAAATGGAACTCATAGGAATAAGAATGCTCCCATATCATTCCTAACTACTCACATACATACATATACGATGACCACAATCTCCCTTGTAAAGGGGGGCGGGTGAGTCAAAACACACACATTCACTAGAAACCAAATAAACCTAAATCACTCCTCTTATCTCCTTGGGGATTAAGGGCAGCCACCATCCCCCACCACCCAGCTATGGTCACCCACTGAGTAAGTTGGTACATACCATTCTCAACTAACTTTGGATAAATCTTGCCATTTTTTTTTATCTGAGAGCAATGACATTTGCAATATTTACATATTTACCTTAAATGATGTCTAAGCCTTTGAAAATATAACCCATAAGTAATATGTTTTATACCTTTCAATTTGATCATATGATTTTACCGAAGGTAATAAACAGCTCAGGTAGGTCAAGAAATGGGAAAGGCCATGAGTGGTTAACTGTGGATTTAAACTACAACATCACTTCAAGACCTTATACAAGCAAACATTTTTTTTTGCCATATTGTCACAAACAGTCCCCAATCAAATGGGGGGTGGAGACAGGAAGGTTTGAGCTACAAGGAGTGTCATGGTTGGATGCCCTTCCAATTTCCCCACCACAGGATCGAACCAGCATTAGATAGGCATGTCATTTCCCGAATCGCCCACTCTACCATTAAGCTATGGAGTCCCCAGTACAAGCAAGCATGAGCTGGGCTGCATATAATAAGGAGAGAAAATACTGAAGGCATCAATGTGTAACAAGTAAGGAAAGAAAAAATGAAAAAAAAAAAAAGATTTTGCAATTCAATATTCACCTTCAATACTTCAACACTACCTTCTGAAGACACCTTGCCCACTGCTTCCTTCACTGTATCTTCAACCTGGAACAAATATACAATGTTAACAAACCTATTCATTTCAAATACAAATTCCTCACTTAATGCCATATTGTCAGAGGTTTGTATCATATACCAAAGACTTGGTCAAAATTTCTTATACAAATGAATTTCAATTGTGTAAAATGAGTACATGTATTTCTATATTTGAGCTGGAAAGATCTTTTTAGAAAATTCCTCTATCTAGAGTTGAAGCTGTCCCCCACAGACACTAGCAAGGCAGCCACATTCACAAGAATCAATAGCCAAGGCATAAAAATCTCAGTTGAACCTCAATTTGTCTCTCATCTTCTGTGCACTGAGCAAATGATTTCCAGAAAAGAGGGGCATCATCTTCCTTCAGTTTCTCTCATTAGGGATCGCCACAGCAGACCAATCATCTCCATATCCCCCTATCCCCTGCAGCCTCCTCTCTCACCACACCCCCTAATGTCCTTCCTCAACATATCTATACACCTCCTCATTGACTTATCTCTCCCCCCTCCCGCCTAGCAGCTCCATCCTCGGCATTCTTCTCCCAATACATGCCTCATCCCTCCACAATGCATGCCTAAAGCATCTCACTCTTACCATGTCCCCAAGTCACCCTACCTGCATCGTCCCTCTAACATACTCTTCATCCCTCCTATAGAACAGAGTAACTATCAGTCTCATATTCCCTTAGACCTACCAGCTCCCTCCAGCAACAGGAGAATCGATTAAAGGTAATATTCTTTCCCCTCTATACTCAAAGCTCTAAAACAGTCCATCTATTTATACAAATCAGGCATAATGAGCATACCTATGGAAAAGGTAGGCCAGTGGTGGAAGGAAATATATTTAAGAGCTAAAAAAGATAAAAAGGTATGCATATGTCGGTCCTGTAACTCAATATCTGAAACTAAATATCTTTATACATATGACTTCGCTCTTATTTAATTTAATTATTCACAAAGTATTTATGTTATAACGGTTTTAAACATAGAAAAGACAAAGCGATATCCCTGGATAATTAAGCACTCTGTCTTTCACAATACAGAATTTGAAATTGATTTGCTACTCTCTGTATACACCTATATGGCAGTTCTTCATCCCAGTGAATCTAGGTCATTTCTAGTGAGATTATTTTCTGTATAGTACACCTAGATACAGTAAACAGTTTGTCACTTTATTTTTTACTGCTGTATGGATCACAATTTGTCCTAACTCGAATGGGGATGGACAAAGACAGGTCCCCTTCTTTTGTTATTGATAATGACTCATTCAAAAATACCAATACAACAATCAAAATTAAGGCCACATTAGAGTATGGTGCGCAAGACTAATAATTAAATAATTATGCAAGAAAGGCAGCAGTGGAAATTTGTGCAAAAGTATGTTAAGTAATAACTCCTAAAAAACATATTAAAAAAGCAAAAAACCTATTCAGTAAGGAAATATGGGCAATACAGCAAAGCACTGTTATGTTGGCTCCTCTACACTCACGAAAAGTCACATGGAAAGCAGAGCCTTCAAGCACAGTGAGGAGGATTCAGGAATAAGATCTGGCATGTACAGACTTGCAATCCAGATGTTGTGAAGGTCTCATAAATTTTATTTACTTGCCTCTATGTCATCAACAGTTGATACATTTGGCTGATCTGTCGTACTAACTTGTAGGTATATTTCCGGTTCAAGTTCTGTGTCTTGAATAGCCCTTTCCTTTGTTTCATCACTTTCTGCATCTTCTAAGTCTCCTTTCTTTGTTGCTATATCACTTTTCCTTTCCTCCTTGTCTAGTTTCTTGGGTTCCAGCAAATCATCTTTTTCCACCTTTTCCAAGTCTGGCAGATATTTTGAAAAGATTAGCAGAGGCTCATGTTTCTCTCCTGTTATGCTGACTGGAGCAAGCTGCTCTTCTGTTATGCTTATTGGAGCATGTTGCTCTCCTGTTGTGTTGACTGGGGCACTTAAATTTTGAGGCGTGATTTCTGGTTTGGGCAATAAAAGTGAATCTGCTTCTGGTACCCTAAACAAACTCATATCACTTGGGTCTCGATCCAACTGAAAACTTTTGTCTATTATAGTCATGACTTCGATATCTGCGGATTCTTCATCTACATTTCCATTATCCGGAATTAGAGCTGTGGCTCCTCCAGACGTTTCAGGAACAAAAGGTCCTGGTCTAGGAACAGGGAGATTTGGCATTACCATTCCAAAATCGCCAAGAGCAAAATCTGAATTGAAATCTGATTTATCTCTTGAAACTAGAGGGTCAGATTTACTATCAAGATCAATTAACAGATCTTTCTGAGGAAACACAGCTTGCTCGACTAGTTCTAAGCTGTGGACGTCGTCTTTTTCAATAATTATCGAGGAGGAGGAGGAGGCGTTACTCTCCGTTTCGGACTCAGACGGAAGATCGTCGTCTTCTGAATCTTCATCTTCTTCAGCCGGAATCTGCTATTATGCAAGCATTAAGACACAGATGGCTTATATCCACACTATATAAAATTACAGTAATAACTGAACACATACATATATACGTACATACATATACAATGACTGCAGTCTCCCTTGTAAGGGGGTGGCTGAGTCAAAGCACAAATTCACAAAAAGAGAAGGACTAATGGACGACTCATCTCAAAGAAAATTAGAGAATGAATACATATAAATCCATCCAGAGATACAGTATAGCTAATGACATAGAACTTTGTTGTTAAAGACTAATTATGATAAATATAAATTTGGGAAGAAAAACATTTTATGACAGAAAATATAATGTCAATGAAAAAATTCACCGCTGAAAGCAATAATTTCCATGAAAACTCTTAGAGTTGTGAGCAACGATGTTCATGAATAATTTCAGAGTTGACACAATGATGTCCATGAAAACTTATAGTGTTGAAAGCAATGATATACATGATAAATTTCAGTGTTGAAAGCAATGATATACATGATAAATTTCAGTGTTGAAGGCAATGACTTCCATGATAAATTTCAATGATGAAAGCAATAATTTCCATGAAAAATTTCACTGTAGAAAGCAACGATGTCCAAGTAAAAATTTCAACGTTGATAGAAATACTGTTAACTGCAAGATTTCAACATACGTACTCTTGCAAACATGGCAATTACACCAATAAATACAAACTTTGAAAACAAAATGTTGAGTTTGCAACTAAAAATACAATCAAATAATAATCAGAACATAATATTCAGCTCAAATAATGCTAAAATATAACCTACAAAACTTAAGAGTTATTGCATTTACTTAATTTCAATTAACTGGCTTGAAAAACACACAGATATCTAAGGAATATAATGACAAAGAAAACTGCAATACTGAACATCAACTCTCACCACTGCTTCTGCTTTTTTCCTGAGATCCTGCATTTCCTGTGCAGAAGGTTTTTGGGCCTCCTCCTGGGGTACAATTTCCTCATTAACACTTCCATCAATTTTCTGTTCAACTCTAGAATCTTTATCGATCGGCGCAGTGAAGGTGATTTGGCGGTACGTCGAGGTCAGGGGTCAAACCTGGGGTGATGCCAATTGCGGAGTCTGGCGACGGTAAAGATGAATCGACGGAAAGGTCTAGTGTCTTGTTTATACCAACGCTGTGGAGATTGAGGTTAGATATAAAGACGGATAGCTGCTAGGGCATGTTCAAACTTTATGGGTACTTTACACAAATACTTTCTAGGACATACAGAGGTTTTTATATATTTTCATCAAGATTTTAATAAGATACAAATATATTTCACACCTGCATGAATTATATCGATTCACTGTCTTGGGATGTAACAGTTAACTCACAGACTGTCTTGTACTAGAAAGATACTTGTACAGAAATAAACCTACTTGTTGACTAACTGAGCACTGTCAGCATGCACTGGTGACCTTATAGATCTGAATCCATCATCGGCGTTCATTTCCATTGCTTCGTGACTCTCTGAGATATTTAGGGCATCTCTCTGCGGCTCTTCCCCAACACCGTGGTGCCCATCATTGACTGACGTCATCTAGTCTCTGAAAGAAATGAAGTGGGGTATAATAATTTTTTCTTTTTTTGTATCTACTAGACAGGTATTTATACCAAGCTCATGAAGAAACTGTTCCACCACCCTCTTCTTATCCTAGAAAGGGTTCTGTGAAGAGAAGCTGTATGCGTAACCATGAGGAGCTGACTTCAGGAACTTATGTATGAGGCCTAAGGACTATATCCCCTCAGCTACTGAATTTAATTTCATTACCATACAATACAAAACAATGGTTTTGACCTCCACTAGGGATCTATTCAAGGATGTGCAGATTTAAGATAGCACCAATTTTGTATGAAAAAAATAATTTATGTGGGTCACTCTCAAGTCTAATGAGCATGTGCTGAGGAAGAATGAGGCAATGTTGGGATACGAATGCAGAGGATGGAGCTGACAGTAAGGAGGGGGAGAGGTAGACCAAAGAGGTAGTTTAAGGATGTGATGAAGGAGGCTATGACGGCGTGTGGTGCGACTCATGAGGACACGGGATTGAGCGATATGGAGACGCTGAATTGCTTTAGTGATTTCTGGCAGAAGCAGCTGAAAGATATGATCATTGATGATTCCCGTGCCTAGTGCATGATTAAAGCAAAGAACTTCTATGGTTTCAAATCGTAATTTGCATGATTCTCTCTCTAACTATAATCAGAAGTCACTAGGTAACTTAGCCTATGCGAGGGATTTCAGGGTTAGAGCTGTAAGCAACTCTAATATGCAAGCAATCAAATACATATACAATGGTTGGAATTCCCATAGTAGGGGGGTGACCGAGTCAAAGCACAAACATTTACTAGAAGATAATTTACCTCGATCAGCCCTCCTAGCTCCTTAGGGAATGAGGGCTGCTACAATCTCCCCAACACACTGCTTGGGTCATCCACTGGGTAAATGGACAAGGATCTGCCATGAAGCCCAACAGCCATAGCTGGTTTACTCCAAATGACACTTTTATTATATTATTTTACTGCATGAGAGCTGTAGGACTGAGAAATTTGCCCTGATCAAAACTCCGAGCTCAGAAACACAATGAGCTTTACTGTCCAAAGTGATTTACACAGGTTCTCTTCACTACAGGCAATTGAATATAGGGCAGAGAGGACAATGGCATCCTCTATGTTGTAGATAAGTAAACAGCCACCCCCAATAACTCAGCAGATGTCTAAATTACACAATCACATTTATGACGCTAATGGTTGAACACTGTTTTCACACAGCATGGGCTTTCATCAGGACAAAAATGCCTGTTCTGCATTTCATATTAAATTAATAGGTAAAGATAAAATCAAATAATCGATCATTCACACCCACAACCTTCATATGGGTTGGTATTCCACCAACCATAATCTAACCAGACCTAACTTAACCTAACTGTACCCCTATCTAAAAATAGGTCTAAATTTTAATTCAATGCAAATTAGGGCATCCAGCATTAGTTTCCCAGCTCAAACCTGTCTGTGTCCACCTCCAGTCTTGAATGGGGATTAATAATGGTACTTGAAACGGCAAGCAATATCAGTATAGTTGGTATATACCATTTTGCCGAATTGTAGCAGTTTTAATGTTGGATATTAGTGAGAAGTAACTCGTGCTGGAACCCTTTGATTCAATGCCAAATCTTCATGACACATAAACATGAACAGTAACCAGTACTGAAGGTCACTGACTTACAAAATTTGGATTTAAAGAAAGAATTGGGACCAGAAGTATTTATAGGTCCTAATTCTTCAGTTGGGGTGAAAACTGAGGTCCGTAATCTTTAGCTGGACACCGCTGATAAGGGCAAGCTCAAATTCTAACCTAACAAAACCTAACTGCTGATAAAAGTCAGGTCCCAACATTTTGGCTAGCAATGTTTCACTCCAACAAAAATTGTTTTCCATAAGACTCTACAAATAATTTTCTAATTGTAACAAATAGCCATGTAATTAGAAAAATAAAAATTACATAAAAATTAGTGTCATGAACTGTCTTGTACAGGTTTCTTCCTGCACACTATTCTGTACATATGAGTGTCAAAGCTCTATGCTTTATGACTAGAAGTTACTTGCTATTATAAGTATTTTTTTATGGCGTTAGGATACCTGCTATTTTGTTAACATTTTTGTTATAATGAGCAGATTTTAAATGTTTTCATCCCACAAAGGTATAGGTATAGTTAAACCCAAATTTAATATAAACTGAAGCATGCATAATACAGTATAAACAAGATAAGTAACTTAGTTGTAATCAAATTAATATGCAAAGGTACAGTTTTCCTAACCCAAATTTAAGATAGAGTGAAGCATGCATAGTAAACACAATTTTAGTTACTCAGTTGGAATCAAGTCTAAACTTAGGCAGTGCTCCAATAAAAAGAATCCTTAACCAAAACTAACTAAACCAAAACCAAGACAGCCTTATCATAATGTAGAGAGACTCCCCAACTTACGAACGAGTTACGTACCAAAAGTCTGTTCGTAAGTTGTGTTTAGGTAAAAAAAAAAAAAAAAAAGTACTGTGCAGTACAGACATATGCAGTACTGTACAGTACTTAGGCTTAAGACACTTAACTACTACATAAAACATAAAGTATACAGTATTAATGATTAAAATATGTTCATAAGTTGATATTTTGTATATACTGTACTGTATATAAGTTGGTTAAGCACCAGAGAGGACTGCAATTATTACACAAGGTTCCAGGACTCTTTGTTTCTGATATACCTGTTGAAGAGTGATGAGAGATTCTTATCCCAAAGAGTTAACAGCTCTTCTCCAGAAATGTCTTCAACAGTGCAGTACCTTTTGCCTTGGAATTCGAAACTTTTCCAGAAAATTGTCTTCAGCAAAGATTGTTTTGTACTTGGTGTGCCACACTGATCTTCACCAACGTATGAAATATCTAGAGATTCCTTCACTACCATTTACTTCTTATCAAACCTTGGAAAAGCACCAAGGCATAGCAAGTACAGAACAATCTTTGGAAGATGAATTCAACAGGGATATCTGAAACAATAGGTCCTGGGGTTCTAGGACAACTGATCCAGTGACAACTGAACTAGCGACGACCGAACCAGTGGCAACTGAAGCAGTGGACAACTGAACCAGTGACAATTAAACTGGTGGACAATTGAACCAGTGGAAAACTGAACCAGTGACAATTGTACCAGTGACAACTGAACCTAACCTAACCAATTTATCTAACCATACCTAACCAAACCCAACCTAACCTACCTATTTATCTAACCTAACCCAACCTACTGGTTCAGTTGTCCACTGGTGCAGTCGTCCACCGGTTCAGTTGTCCACTGGTTGAATTGTCACGGGTTCAGTTGTCCGGTCACTGGGTCCTGGAACCTTGTGTAATAATTACACTCCTCTCTGATGTTTCTTTACTCGTACAGAAAACATAAAGCATGCAGTTATAATGAATTTTATTACAGAATAATAATGTAATAATACAGTACAGTGCAGTATAGTAATACACACATAATACACAAGTAGATAATCGGTAGGTTTTTTCGTATCTATGAATGTTCATAACTCGGTTGTTTGTAAGTAGAGGAACTTCTGTAATTGCTTGTTTGGGTTTCCAAATAATGCCAACAAATGGGATCTTGCATAGAAAGTAATTCCAGGGTGCTCTATGATTCTTCACATTCACAAGCAGTCAACATGAGAGTGAAAGAATTTTACAAGGAAGTTGTAGGTTAGGTTAAGTACAGAATTATTCACCTTTACATGGGGTTCTGGGGGTCGATCATCTTTACAGCACCCAATAAATCTCACAAAGGCAACTAACTTAGTTAAATATGTACATACTGTAATGCAATATTAACCTGGGGGGAAAAAAGCCCTACCAGGCACTTCCCTCCGGTGGTAGATGAGGGAAGTCCTCTGTTGGGCTACTCCCCATATATATATATATATATATATATATATATATATATATATATATATATATATATATATATATATATATATATATATATATATATATATCTACAGAATAAGGAGTCGTGGACCAAAATAAGAAGCTATGATAGATCTAGCAAGCCATTGATGGATAATACTTTTAATAAGGAGTCAAGAGAACCAAAACAAGAAGCCAAGATAGGCCTAGCAAGCCAATAGTGAATAATATAATTAATGAGGCCTAGTGGATGAGAACAGAAAGCCAGGATAAGTCTAGCAAGCCAATGGTGGATAATGCTATTAATAAGGCGTCGTGGATCAGATTAAGAAGCCAGGATAAGCTCAGCAAGTCAATGGTGAATAACAGTATTAGTATGAAGTCAAGTGAACCAAAACATGAAGGAAACAAATGGACCAAAACAATAATAAGCCAGGACAGGGCAAGTAAGCCAGTGGCGGAAAATACTATTAATATGGAGTCGTGAATCATAACGAGAAGTCAGGATAGGCCTACCAAGACACTGGTGGATGACAGTATTACATAAGGAGCCAAGCGGAACAAGACACTGGTGGATGACAGTATTACATAAGGAGCCAAGCGGAACAAACAAGAAGAGGGCAAGATAGGCCTAGCAAGCCACTGACGAATAATATTGTAGCTCAGGAAAGGAAACCGAATGAAAATCCATGAACGATGGATCCTCAGACTGACAGACTTTGGTTACCAGGCGTCTGGCCAGAAGAAAATGAATTAAAATAGCCTTGCCTTTCTCTCAAAAATATCTGGAAACCACCTTTTAGAGATCATAATATACTGTATATTTACATGTACAAATAAGTATGTGCACATAGCTAGGATAGACTAAGTCTATCAAGTTTTTTGGTAGGACAATTTATTTTTCCTGGTGTTCTTCTGTCAGGGAAACCTATTTGTAACATGCAAAAATGTTGTCATTTTGATAACATTAATTTATTACCGCAGTAGCTTAGTGGTATAGTACACGCAGTGAGAAGACAACATGACTCATGTGAGTTCATTCCTACTCTTGGGCATCAGGATGATTATGCAGCCTTAATCCCCTTTTTAGTTCCAATCTATCTGTGCCCACCTCCATGCGAATGGGGGATCAGTGTTACATGTAAATGGGTAAAGTAATATTTTATTACACTACTTCTTTATATCGTGGTGAAGATGTGAACAAAAAGTTTTTTTCAATGAAAACGAATAACCAAATCACAAATATCTAAAAACATCCTCTCTTGCTGTAATAATTCAATTTTTTGTTTCACTATTATCATGCGTAACAATAAGTCACCATTTGAATGTGGGAACACACAAAAAGGTTGGAGCTGGGAGATAAAAGTTAGCTGCCCTTCCTAATGACCCACTGTGGGATTGAACATATACCTTAAATGTTTAATTTCACACCCTGTTGTTAATAACTGACGAATTATCTAATATCGCAACTCGCTTCCTAACTGAAGATAAATAACCTAACCAAATTTGGTTAACATTCGTTTCACGCACCCCTCCCATAACCTACCCGAAAAATCAGCGTTACCACCACTTCTTGAAATGAGCCACGCTGCTGTATAAAGCCTCAAATTCACCGTATGAAGTTACGTAGGGATGCAAATTTGAGTTAGATTAACTTTGGTTAGTTTAGTTAGATTGTATAAGTACAACCACCGCCGACTACCAATATCGGCCCTACCACAATAAATATTACAGTCCAAAATATGATGGGGTGCATGAAACGAATCTAAGCCACCCCATTCTTCAGGAGCTACCATCCCACTAGACGAAAGGCAACAGAGACAAAGATGCCAAACCCTCCCCCATAATACCTCCTTAATACCCGCCTCTGAGGAACTCCTTCCCCAACAAGACACAGTAAATCCTCACTTGGCATTTAACCAAAAAACCACAACTGAATAATTAAATAAATACAAAAAAAAGTAAAAAAAAAAAAATAATCCATCAAAATTAGGCCTACATAATACCACACGTAATTGAATAAAAGTTTTGGGGGAAAAAATCATTAACAAATTATAAATATAATAAATAAAATTTAATTACACAGCAACACACGTCAAAAAGATGAATAAATGCGACACAAAAATAAATTATAGAAAATCTATAATAAAAAAAAAAGGGGAGATAAGTTGCCGAAAACAAACATGGTGTCATAAATACAAAATAAAAAAATACTTAAAAACGCTATTTAACTGCATTGCTCAGTTAAAGACAATAATTTCTCAATGGGAAAATAAAATATAATTATTGTTAACTATAATCACTGTAAATTACTGTGCTAATTATCGCAATTAGGTCAATAATTACTTATAAATACAGATAAGAGTAACACTGCTCTCCTCTCCACAAACAGCTGGATAGGATAACATCGAAATGAATAATACACAATTACATAAGAGCTACACATCGGTGGCCATCTTGCATAAAGGCATTTAAAAATGAATATTGCATATAATTTAACTAGTATTGAATAGGTTAGGTTAGGTAGTTAATTTTAAGTTTTAATATATTTAGAATTATTTTTACATAGAACTTAAAATACATTCACGTTACGAGCTATAGACATGGCAGCCATATTGAATTAAGGCATTTAAGTATTAAATTTTACTCTAAGTTAATTAGATCAAATTAAATAATATAGATCTAAGTTATTTATAAAGAAAGCAGTTTATATTATATCTGAAACTGTTATATACAAAACATATTTTAATATTTGTCTTTTGTCCACACACTTCATTAAAATTTGGCAAAGAAATATAAGGAATGTAATGATGGAAGCGAGAAGAGAAATAATAATTTGAGAGAGAGAGAGAGAGAGAGAGAGAGAGAGAGAGAGAGAGAGAGAGAGAGAGAGAGAGAGAGAGAGAGAGAGAGAGAGAGAGAGAGAGAGAGAGAGAGAGAGAGAGATAAATTTTCCTAATGATTACTTTAGACTTTTAAAATTATGGATATCCCTATGTCTTAGGTCCGAACAAAGCTTCTAGATAAGATATAGAAAATTAATATAACCAAATAAGCACATTACATATGTGAAAACATGAATCATCAATATATTACTTAAATATTAATTAAAAGCATTACATGCTTATAACTAAAATAAGCATTTTATTGTTATTTACCATTACTAAAATCATAACGTATGGTGAAATGAAAGAATATGATGAAATTTATATTCTGCTGAAATTGACTAATAGCTCCTAGAAGCTTATCGAATCCTATAGACTATTCATTGAGCAGTTTTCCTTTTTAGTTCTTAAAAATGATCAGTTATTTACTCAGTTTTATCTATCTATCTATATCTACTAAAGTTTTGCGACATCCATTGTGGGTGACTTGTTGAGGGTTTACGTCACGGACTCCCTTTTCTACCAAGGGCTAGGACGGTTGCCTTCTTGGTAGAAAAGGGAGTCCGTGACGTAAAACCGGAACAAGTCACCCACAGGGGATGTCGCAAAAGTTTAGTAGACAGATAGATATATAGATAGATAAATAGATGACATCCCCTGTGGGTGACTCATGCAGGGTAATGGGAGGGGAAATTTGGCCACTTTTTATGTCCAAGGAGTTGAAAGAAGCGTTCGAGGTATCGATGGCTTCTGGTAAATATGTGCTTTGACTCGACCACCCCTTACATGGGGATTGCGGCCACTGTGTATCTATCTGCCTATCGTAAGACTTTTTAATATTTCCGATATTTTATTATTATTATTATTATTATTATTATTATTATTATTATTATTATTATTATTATTATTATTATTATTATTATGGTTCACGGCAATTCTTATCTTTACAGAAGTGATGTACTAATCCATGAAAGAAAATTAATAACAGCAATCTAAGGCAGAGGGAAATATAGATAATATGCTGCTAATAAATTGTATAAAAATATTTGTTTAATAGCACTATAATTTAGCGGTTATGTGCCAGAATATTTAATATTGCTCTTTTTTCCTTATTTATTGGTTGATTCGTCTTTATTAAGTATATTTAAATTTCATTTATTCCCAAAAATTTATTGGAGGAAATATTTGTGGATTTCATCTTGTGTAGTTGTAGTTGGCAGACGCTGAGGGGGCCGCAATGACAGTTTTACTTATGAAGAATATGAAGCCTCTCAAAAGATATATAAAATAAAATAAAGTATTGGTTCTTTAATTTAATAGGTGAGCAAAGAGATTTAGTCAGTAATACTAATATAATAATGCAATTTCAAAATTTTTGTGTATTTTAAATTTTTTAATATATAATTTTTGTGGAAATTAGACTTATTGATAAGGAATAGCATGATAAAATATTCATGGCCTATGTACTTAAATTTTATGTATGTATTAAAAACATTCCGATTTTTAGACTACTCATTAATATACAAATATTGTATAACCTTGCTTCAATTTTTGTTTTATATACCTTGGCTGTCTCCCCCAATTTGGAGGGTAGCCGACGTAAAAAAAAAAAAAAGAAACAATAAGGGGATTACTTTGCTCTATGGCAATGACGAGGGAGCTAGCGCCCGTTCAGATGGCACTGCTGGAGTGCCACAGCCCATCCTCCCGGTTCTTTCACAATCTGTGTCGCTTCATAATACCAACTCCCCTACCACATGGCTACCTCTGTAAGATGTAGCCCATGGTAACAACAGATGCCCATCAGAGCTGCGTCACAATCGCTCGCCACTCATTCCTATTCCTAGCACGCTCACGTGCTTCCCTCACATCCATCCTCCTATCATTCAGGGATCTCCTTACTCCATCCATCCACCCAAACCTAATCCTCCCTCTAGCATTTCTCCCATCAACTCTCGCACTCATCACCTTTTTCAGCAGTCATTCATCATCCATCCTCTCCACATGGCCACACCATCTCAGAACATTCATATCTACTCTGGCTGCCAATTCTCTCCTCACACCCGTTCTTGCTCTTACCACTTCATTCCTAACCCTATCCAACCGAGATACACCAACCAATCATACTCCTCAGGACTTTCATCTCAAACACATTTAGTTTCCGTCTCTCACTTACTTTCATACCCCATAACTCTGATCCATACATCACAGTTGGCACAACCACTTTCTCACACAAAACTTCAATTTTAAAGAAACAAAACTATGAAAATGAGAAACATTAAGAATATAATATTCCCTCTTCCTAATGGGTATTATTTCAGACCGCGATCATCTGTGGGAGGAGTGACAGACGGAATATTTTGTATTGTCACAAATTACGCGATCCAGGTGAATTTATGCATGATTTTATGGTACAGAGAGTGATCATATATTTATTAATTATTGTTTCCGTTATTAATTACATTTATTTCCCAAGAGAAGATGAATTAATCGAAAAATTTATGTTTCTGAAAGCAAAGTCATTCTTATTAGATTATTTTTTAATTTTATTTTTAATTTTTTCGTCTTCTCTGTATTGTAGCAGTGTGTTATTATTGTACTTTACGTTTTATGTATTTTAATCTTTTTATATGTATTGAGTTTTATAAAACCCTATGATATATTTTCTTTAGTTTTCATATGAGGCCGTATACCTCATGCATTTATCAGTCGACCCATTTCCTCTTCAGAAATGGGGAACTGTCCTCATATTTTCCTTCAGGGGGCAATAAATTAACCTAATCAGCCTAACCAGTGTAGGAGAATACCCCTGTCCTTGGGGTTGGATAAGGAGCGTAAAGTATTTTCCTATTTCACCTATCCCGTCCAATCTATTTTGTTATCTAAATAAGTCTCAATATTGTGATTTTTTTTTCTTATTTTTAATGAATCAGTACTTGAGAGTTGCCGTAATTATGTTTACGGTTAAGTTAGATATGATTTCTTACTGTTTTTTAATGTCAGATTCGTTCAAAACGCACCAAAAACCAAAGGGAAAACATAAATTTTACTTCTAAAGGGAAACAAGTATAATCGTAAAAATTTGCTTAATGTAACCAGGTTAGAATAGGAGAATCCTCTGTCAATGGCATGTGATTCGGTGCTTAACAGTTAGGTGAATACTTCTTCCTATCAGCTGGGACTCCGAGCTTAACCCGGTTAGGACAGTTAGGTGACTGCCTGTGCACAGGAAGTGGGACTCAGAGCTCAGCATTAAGGTAAATACATCTGTCCATGGAGTGGACCTTGTAGCATACCCCCCTATAGTGCCAGTAGTTGGAAAAGGGGCCACTTGTTTCCCCTGTTTGATGTGCTTTCGGTCCCAGACCCAAACTAAGGGAAATAGGAGTTCCAGACTGCCAATGAGACTATCAAAATACATGTATTTTTTTTATGTTTATATGTGCAGTAAATAATTAGTCCACACAGATATCTAATATTTTCATCCATTGTTTTTGTAAGTGTTAGTAAGTAAGAAATATTACCAACTGGGTGATGGGTAATTACAAACATAGGGCTCTTTCGTACGAACGCAATATACAAAAGTTCCATTTAAGATTCCTCTTCAGATCTGAATTGTTTTACTGAATATTCTGTTAAGATTTACATATTTTGATTTTTACTCTGATGCATGTTATATCATTTGTTAGTTTAGTGGGGTCAAGTAAAGATAACGACGCCCAACACATTAAAGAACTGCGTAAATTGTTAGGCTGGGTTTGGATAGTATAGGTTAGGTAGTAACCTAACCTTTTACGGGGATATTTGATATACTGGGAGTGTATATCTTTATTTGATCTGTGTAATGTATATTTTAGTTGATTCTAATAATTTTGAGCCTGTTATGAACACTTTCCTGTTCCATTGTAATTTGAAGGTTTACCATGAAAAATTTCTAGGTCTAATTATTCAATTTATTCATAACTTTCTGGAAGTGTACTGAGAATTTTTTGGGAAATATCCAAGGCATGTAAAGAAAATTTTTTATCCTTATAATAGCTCATGCTTTTAAATATACACTTCCACTAAATAATTCCATAATGCTTTAAACGTCATTGGTATATCTGTTACTTGAAAATTTGCCTTGCAGCTCTTGTGTAATAGGATGAATGAAATTAATAAGATGTGATCAGTTTTACATCACAGACTCCCTTTTATACTTAGGACTAGGATGGTTTCCTCTTGGGAAGAACTTTGCTTGTGACAGGTGTGATGGATACTCTTAAGTGCATGCCCTTGCTAACTTTAGACCTTGACAGGCTGCAAACCCTTGGCCTGATGCCTCAAAGGCACATACGTTACTACTTTGCCATGAAAAAATCAGTAATATAAATTACTAAAATTGCAATTATCAAGGACCAAGGTAGCACAGTGGTTAGAGCACTTGACTCTGGAAGTGACAATCCCGTGTTTAAGCCCACTGCGGAGTGTATGGAGAGGAGTCCAGCCTTAATCTTCCGACTCCAACCTGTCTATGTCCACCCCCATTTGAATGGGGATTAATACTGACATAGAGCAGTAAACACTCAACTAAAACAGCAGTCATCAGTAACAACACATTTCCTTTCAGTATGGACGGATTTGGAGATAGCTTTGTACCAACTGCTGAAAATGGCACCCCTGCTCCCGAGGTTGACCCAGCAGCAGAATTTCTCGCGCGTGAACAAGACCAATTAGCAGGTCTTGATGACGACCTTGTTCCAGCAGCTCCTGCAAATGGCATTCCCACTGAACCGTCTACAGGTTAGCTCATCAGTTGATATTTTAAGTTTTATTTGCCTGGTTTATACAGAATTTAATAAGTAAATATTACTTTTGAAGTATCATTTCTCAGGTCTCCTTGCCTATTTTTTTGTAATTATATTTATATTCCGTTAATGTAATTATCAAATGTCACTATTTCAATACTGTTACCCTTTTTGTTTTATTATTGTTTAGCTGTTAAAGTTATGAACAATTATTGGATGTATAGGTAATGCTCAATTCAAAGAGCACTAATTTCTTACTATGTATTTTTGCAATTGAGAATGTACACTGATCTCTTTTTGTACAGAATGCATAAAAATTTTATGTTTACGTGCCTTACGTCCCCCTCAGCGTCTGTTTAATTCCATTCATCATATATGACATTACTCCTATTTTTTTTTTTTTTTTAATCGGAAAAGTAACTGTATGAGGCAGAAAAATTTCTTATTTTGATAGTGGATTTATGAAACAGCTGACAAATAAAATAGTGTTATTACACTTCAGAAAACCATAATTGTAAATGGAAATATGAATGTATTAGAGACTAGTCAGCTCTATTCTGCTGGTTTACATTGATTAAAATAGCATCGACAATAGAGTTGTTTTGCTTAGCAAAATTCCAGCAAAGAAGATGGTTTGTAGGTAGGATTCATGGGGGATAAAAGGTTAAGAATTGACTGGTTCGTAAATATATACAAGCCATTTCAAGGTTTATAGTAAGGGTATTTTGCTTTAACTTTTTTGTATTGGTGTATATATATGGTGCTATAAGCTTTTAGCTTTATTTGCTTCTTTTGACAGAAACGAGTATTAAAAAAGTATGTGATATTATTTAGATAACTTTTTTGAAGAGAGCTTTTCATGCAGTACTCTAAATAAAGCATTAAGCTTTAGCTAAATCTGCATAGGTTTCATAATCTGTTGCTTACCTTTTAGCTTTATTTGCCACAGGTGACAGGAACTGTAAACAAGAGCCTTATGTTGGCGTAATTCTAATGAGTTATATTTTGCACTTTTTTTGATTTTCTGAATAAGTGTATTATCTTATAATTTATTCCTTATAAAGGTCATGTTACAGATTTTTTTTTGTTACATTTCAGAATTAATTTTAATTGGACATTGTTTGGCAGTTTTATTTTGCTTCATGTCTATGTTTTGATGGGATCTTTATATGTATATAATTTTATATTATTATTCTTTCTAAAATATTTAAAATTTAGATTCATTTTATATATAATATCTAAATTGATGTTACATTTGAGTGCATTGATTTTTTGGGAGTAGGAGTACATCAGTTATAGCATCCGGGGCTTGTGGTAGCTCATTGGTTAGAGCTCTTGGCTTGGGAAGGGAAAAACCCATGTTCAAGTCCATCATGGGGCATTGGAATGGGTATCCAGTCTTAATCCCTCTTTTAGCTCCAACATGTTTTGTTTCCACCCCCATTTGAATGGGGACTCATTGCGATATATAACACCAAAAGAAGAAGAAGAAAAATAGAAGATATAATCTGTACTGTGGAGCCCTCTTAAGTGTACATGCTTTATTCTGAACCTCTGTTGATGCATGGTATATTGTGCATGCATTTTTAATTGTTATTGAACCCTATTATTAAGGTAACCTTTTGCATTTCTAATTGTTACTGAACCCCTTTTTAGAGTGCAGTATTAGCTTGATGATGACCTCTTCTCTTTCATTATTGCTTTGTGGTAAATTTCATAAAAATAAGACACGGAATTAGAATAATTGAACACAGTTGTTTGATATGTTTTATGATGGTATCGATGTTATGAGAAGCAATCAATAAAATTGAATTGTAAGGGCTTGAATATACCTGTTATGATTGGGTTATGTATGAGTGCTTGGGGTGAGAAAACTGATATAGAATAATTTGTACATACATTTGTGAATTATTTTGGTTGTTATGGGATATTTATGGTAGCATACTAGCAAGGGTCTGTGAATGCAATTTCCATAAACAGCTTAAAACGTGGAATAGGTTTGTTACACATTGAAGAATAACTGCTTCCACAGACGAATGCGTGAATACTTAAATGTTACCCCAATTTATTCCATATTTGGAGCTGAAGGATTTTGTCTTTCTCTCTTTAGTAACTTAAAAGACATCAGACATTAAGAATTGATATAAAAAAAGGCAAAACTTTTTATATGTTTCATCAAGTTATTCTCTACTAATACTTAAATTATAAATTTTTCAGCTTTTTTTTTTTTTTTATTCGCTATATACTAATTTGTATATGCAGTATTAGTTAAGCTTTTGGGGCCGCAGTAAATCTTTGGTAGGTAGTGCGGCAGGAAGTGACAAACTGGTGTTCAAGTCCACTATGGAGTGTTAGGATGGGCATCCAGCCTTAATCATCCAACTAGACATGTATCCACCTCCATTCAACTGGGGACTAATTGTGACACATAAAACTGTGTATTTACAAAGCTGTAGGAGTTTAGTTCTTCTCTGCACCAATTTAGTTTCAAACTCGATACTTGAAAGGAATACATAATTGTTAAATATAAGTATAATTTACGATACGCGCATTTTATACGTCTCTTTGGTAATGTCGGTGTAGTACGTGCTATTGCGTACAGAATGCCGTGGTAGCTCAGTGGTCGAGTGTGTGACTTGGGAAGAGACAAACCTTTGTTTGAGCCCACTGTTGGGTGATAGATAGGGCATCCAACCTTAATCCTCATGTTGGTTCCAACATGTCAGTGTCCAGTCCCTTTCAGATTGGGACTGAGTGACACAAAACAGTGTACAGTGGTACCTCTAGTCACGAACTTAATGAAACAGTGTACAGTGGTACCTCTAGTCACGAACTTAATGAAACAGTGTACAGTGGTACCTCTAGTCACGAACTTAATCCGTTCCTTATTGCCATTCGTGATTCTAAATGTTCGTAACTGGTAAAAAATTTTCCCATTGAAACTCATGTTAAGCATATTAATTCATTCCCCAGCCCCAGAAATATTTTTTTTTTATATGTTTATATGATACAAAAATTTGTTAATGAATGGAAAATAACCTTAATAATAGAAAAATATTGTACAGTATATTCAACTGTACTAATATAAAGCATGGTACAATATTAACCTTTGTGGTTGATAGTTACTGGCACATGTGGATGGTGGTGGAGGAGGAGGAGGACTACTTCGAAGGAGAGTCCTTTTCCACAAAAACATCGGGCAACTGTTCAGGTACAGGCCTTATTTCTTGGGGGTTTTCTCTCTACATGTACTCTTGGAAGTGGTTCTCTGGATGGTATTGGCACATGAAAACAATCCAGAGAAATTTGGCTTTTTATTTTGTTGAAGAATTTTTTTGAAATGGGATATCACATTGTCATTTAAAATGTTCACTGCTTTGTTGCTCACAGTTTTGTCTGGGTGATGACTCAGTGAAAGCCTGCACATCACTTCACTTACTAAAAATTTCTTTAAACTTTTCACTTGAAAACTTTACCCTCTCATCCCTCTCCTCCACTGATTGCTCCTCGTGGATAGTCTTCTCCTGTTTATGTTGCAACACGAACAATTCTTCAGTGGGGAGTTCTTGTTTGTGGTCTTCCACCAGCACCTCCACATCCTCCTCGTTGACTTCGAAGCCCAAACTTTTGCCTATGGCCACAATCTCGTTCACTATTTTAACAGCTTTCTCCTCCTTGAAACCCTTGAAGTTTCTCTCAGCCACTCAACCCGACCAAAGTTTCTTCCAGACGGAATGCAACATGCAGTAAGAGACTTCCTTCCATGCTCACAATGAGGCCTATGCAGTGGAGGATATTGAAGTGCTCTTTCCAGAATTCACGTAGGGTCTAATCCATGTCGTTGGTGACCTTTTTAAAATTAGATATGACTTGCTGGTCCATGGGCTAGAGGAGTGGAATGGTGTTTGGAGGCAGAAATTTTACTTTTATGAAGTCATATTCAATATCAAGGTCATCTTCTAAACCTGGAGGATGGGCATGAGCATTGTCCATTACCAGAAGACACTTTAGGGCAAACTTTTCCTCAGTATATTTCTTGATAGCTGGCGCAAAAACTTCAGTCAGCTATTCTATAAATAGAATACCTGTTACCCAAGTCTTGCTATTCGACCTCCACATTACCGGAAGTCTAGCCTTCAACACATTATTGTGCTTAAAAACGCTTGGATTTTCTAGTGGTAGACTAAAAGAGGCTTAATCTTGCAATCCTCACTTGCATTAAAGCACAATAAAAATGTAAGCCTGTCCTTCATTGGTTTGTGGCCAGGCAGTGCTTTCTCTTCTTAGGTTATGTAGGTCCTTTTAAGCATTTTCTTCCAAAACAGTCCTGTTTCATCACAGTTAAAACTTGCTTCGAGACTTAACCTTCACTTTCAGTAAATTTAGCGAATTCTAGCACATAGGCATCTGCTGCCTTTTGGTCCGAACTAGGCGCCTCTCTATGCCTAACAACACTATGAATTCCAGTTTGTCGACAAAATTATCCAAACCGGCCTCTACTTACTTTAAATTCTTCAGTTTTATCTCCACAAGCACTCAGAGTGTTCACTACTAAATCATGGTGTAACTGCAGAGCCTTCACGCATATTACTAACATTATCTCCAGCAAGCTCTTTTTCAACAATTTTCTATCTCATCTATAATTTGAGACCTATTCTTCGATAAAATAGTCACTCCTTTAGCTACGTCAGCCGCCTTTAAGGCTTCTTTATTCTTTAAAATAGTGCAGATGGTCAATTTTGCCTTGTGATACTGTGTGGCGAGTTCAGAAACATAAATACCATTCTCATGTTTTGCTACTTTTTCTTTTTTCGTTTCCACTGTAATATGTTTATACTAACTCTTTTCACTCTTAGGAGCCATAATGAGGGCTAATTTAAAGTAAAAAGCAATAAAAAAAAAAAAATCCGGGTCTGCAACAAAAGAACAACAAATAAACTTCACAGTGCAGGCACCAATGCAGAACTAAGAGTAAATACGCGATCGTGGTCGCCTTGGGCAGATGTGCATTCATACCTCGAGGATTGTTTGTGGGTCGATTCAAAATTTGTTCAAAAGTTGTGTTTGTAGGTCGATTTCTTCGTGGTTGGGGGCGTTTGTAGGTGGAGGTTCGACTGTATTACATGCACATTTAATGACCATAATCCTGTCAGAGGAATAGTAATGTAGCTATAAAAAATATTGCAATGCAGATTCCCTAAAGTGTCTTTTTGGTAAGAGAGGTATGTTGCCATTCTATGTGTCGCTACTAAACCCTATTCTGGGGGTGAACTCAGACAATCGGGATCTATGGAATTTAGAATGGATGCCCTCTCTAACACCCTGCTGTGGGATCGAATAAGGTTTTGTCAGCAATCGAGTCGAGCGCTCTGACCACTTTGCTACCGTGGGCAATGGTAAGGGAGGTGTAGTACCTATTTCTACATACATATTCAATGGCTGTCATCCCCTTATAAGTGGTGGGGCTGAGTCTAGATACACACATGCATTCATCAGTAGACCCACCCTCTCATCCCTTACTTCACATCTTAGCTCCTTGGCTAACCTCGTTTTTGGAGTACCTATATATTTTTTCCTCTGACATTTGCTAATGGAGGTGAAAATGTAGAGGTGTTATAAAGCTCCAGTTTTTTTTTTCCACCACTCTGCAAAGTTCATTGGGATAAGGCATAATTTTTAGATATTATTTTCAGAGTTGGTCAGATGCTTTAACCTTCTAAATTTCCATACACAGCAATATTATCAAATGACCCATAACAAACATAGAGAAATATGCATATCCTTCAGTCTCGTATGTTCGCTTGAATGGATATACGGTATTACCAAACATGTTAAACTAATGCAATCCTCGCTGAAGCCATACACTTCATCCTTGCACCCTCTGGGATGAGCACTGAAATTAAATCGGTGAGGTAATAATTTTCTGATAATGATGAGGATTAGCTCTGAACTTGTAATTCAGACTATTTTTCAGGTAGCTTTTAATTTTAATTTCTACTTGTATTTGGAATTAGTTCCAGAGCTAATTTCAGCTATATTTTTAGTCCAAATACTTATACAGAAGCTCCCCTACTTACAAACAACCGAATTATGAATATTCACTGATATGTACAAAAACCTACCCATTAAATACCCATATAATAATGTATGTATTACTATTCTGTACTGCATTATTACATTATTATTACTATATTAAACTGTATGCTTTGTTTTATGTAGTAATTAGTTATCTTTAACTTAAATAATGTACAGCATTTCATATGTATGTACTGTACAATACTTTTGTTTTTACCTAAGCACAACTTACAAACAATTCTACTTACAAACTTACTTCTGGAACCTAACTTGTTTGTAAGTTGGGGAGTGTCTGTACTATATTTAGTATGGATACTAAGTTTTAAATATTTTTCTTTATATCTTTATTGCACATATTTCAGAACCTTACTTTGGATGAATACTTGTTTTAAGGTATATACTGTACCTATTTATATGATAATTACATCTTTCTGCCCATATTCATATTATGAAGATTTTTAAATTTTGAATGTATTCCAGGACATGGCATGTAGCATGACGATATTATTTTGCATATTCCTTATTTTTGTTTTATTGTTTAGTGACTATAGGTACTGGGCATGATCTTATGCAAGCTAGTGTTTGCCTGATTTTTTTAACTACATTAGAAATGAGTTGTTCATACATGCAGTTAATCACACTGCCCTTTGAATGCAACATTGTATAATGCATTTTTTGCTCACTCTGTATATGTCATTTTCCAAATATTGTACATTATTAACCTTTCTGAGTACCTGTGTAACTGAGTAGAAACAGGTAACATTTAGTCTTTGTTATGTTAGTAATACTTTATTTATGCTTACAAAGTGTATGAAACAGCAGTGATGTTTTTGTACGACAGTAAACATCTGTTTGTAATAATCTACGCCGAGAAAGTGCAAAGAACAACAGTGGCGCCTTTAGTTTCATACTCTGCTGGCTCGTTAGGCATTTTGTTCAATAGTAGCAACATCTTTATATTCCCCAGTATTTGCTAACCTGAGAGGCCTGTTACATGCATTCAGTGGTATCTGTCATTTCCCAGCCTCTGTATTATTCTCAGCCTTAGCATGTACAAACTGGTGGCTTGTGGTAGTTTTTAGTCTCCCAGTTCAGTAGGTTGAGAAACAACCTACTTGGATATTTGCATTCCTGTGCTCGTAATGAAGTTCGTTCCACAATTGCTCTTTAAATGTATATGCCAATAACCTTCGTACATATATGTGTACACAGTGACGTTAGTTTCACAAATACTCTCTAAATGTACAGGTATGTGCATTAAAAACGTAAATGTTCCTGTTTTGGGGGATTGTATATGGAGGTAAGGGTAAGTTGCCCTTCTTGTGGTAGTTTCAGTAATTCTTCACTAGATATTATTATATATAGTAACCTGGGTATATTATAGTATCGCACATGGTAATTGCAGTATCTCATTGGTGAGAGCAGTTGACCTCAGGATGTGACAAATCCGTGTTCGATCCCCCTGCAGTGCATTAGGAAGGGCACCCATGGCTCCCACCTCTCTGTGTTCACCTCTATTCAAATGGGGAATATTAGTGAAACATAAAATGGGAAACAGTTATAGTATTGACCAGTTTAGCTCAACCAGAACCATATAAGGATAGAGAAAAGTGGAAATTGGCATCCCATTTATGATAGCCTCCATCAGCTCGTGAGGGTCAGTGTAGGAAACTGTATAATTGTTTACACGGTCTAATTGCATACTGTTACTTACTCTGTTTTAGTACTCTGGACCAATTTGCGAATTATTAAATATAGAGCATGAGATTTTTTAAACTACACTTTTCTAGTAGAATGTTTTGACTGTACATTGGCAACAAATTGGATAACTATCTTATGAAATAAAATGTCAGATATGCGTAGTTTTGACCGTTGGACGTGGGAATGGTTTTGCGATGCTATCATTTGTTTTGAACTTTATGTGGAGTCTTAATTTTTTTAGTTTTCAACGTTTACTTTTTAATAATTATGATTTTAATTTGTTTGCTCTATTTTGTAAGAAAAACACACTGGTACATATTTAGAGATAAGAAATAAACATTTGTTTTCTAAAATTTACAAATCTGACATTTTGTAACTGAGATTTTATTTTCTTTACTCTTATTAGTGTAGTGTATTCACTAATAGGGTTATAAATCTGTCACATCCTTACAGGCCAGCATATCCATTTTAATTACTGTATACCAACCTTTCTTAACCTTTGTAGCAAGGAGGAACTCATAAAATAATATTTTAGTTTCTATGAACTATATTACAAAAAATGTTTGCAGTTCATGGAACTTGATCTTGGAGTAATTTTCAGTATATCATAAAGTACTGGAATATGTTGATCATAAATTTTATGGTCTATCTTACTTTGCCCTTAATGACATATCGGGGAACGCTGTGTAGAAAAGTCTCTGTATGCATTTAATGCTCTTGTTGGAGAGCGAGTTTTTTGCTTAAATGCATTTTCTTTTGTTATTTATGTTTTCAGGCAAACACTGGCATTTATGATTAATACTAAGATCGCTCCAACAGTAGATTAGTTGGTTGATTATATTATATTCAAAGTCAGAGAGATTCTTTTTTTCTTTTTATAACTGCTTTCAGAACAGTTGTAGAGATGTTTTTAGGATGTAAGTTATCCTGGAAAGGAGTTTTATCAGACTGTACTATTTACCACTTGTTGGAAGGCTTTATTTTAATTCCTTCCACTTGATATAACTTGGATGATTTTGCAGAGATCATCCGAACATCATTCATAACTCATTTGACAATAGTGCTAATGAAAATTCTTATTCAGATCTGAAATATTTTTGTGAATATTCTGTTAACACTTCTCCCATGGCTTCTGCTTTGCTTTAAGAATATCTCTACTGATGTCAGAATGAGCTCCTAATATAATTCCTAAAGCAAACATTGTTTACAAGTCTCCCTCAGCACAAACATGCTGGCTGTAATGATTGCATGACCCCATATGACTTGTGCATGGTGGTGTATCTCATCTTCTAGGCTTTGACGGGGAAGCCGACTTCTTTGGGGGAGATGCACCCCCAGTGAATGGCGGCCCAGACCTCGAGAGCTTTGAGATGCTTGGCGGAGATGAGATAGCCAGAGGTCAGTGTGTGTTGCTTGCAGTTTTCATTTTTTGAGATGTACTCGTTGTCTTTTTAAATGAGTAGTTGTAGTATATTTAATTGCACTATTTACTTTTTTTAGTATTACTGAATATATACATCTTTGCATGTTTTATTTTATTTTTGTACTTTTGCACCTTTGTTTCAAATATGTTTGGGTATGTCATGTGTATATCTTGTATTTGTTGACATCATATCGGCTTCCTTTTTGATATAGTATTTATTTGCAAATGAAATCTGCTACTACTTGCATTTCAATTTTTATTGAATATTTTGGGGTGTCTTAATGTTTTTGGGTACTTTTTTTATAGCACTTAGTTTTTCAAGGAATGTTTGTGATATATATATATATATATATATATATATATATATATATATATATATATATATATATATATATATATATATATATATATATATATATATATATATATATATATATATATATTCAACACACACGAAATTATGCTCAATTTTTGGGCGTCTTCTGGTTTAACTTATTGCTCACTGTTATATTATTATTATTGTTATTTATTATTTTTGTTATTATTATTTTTTTATTATTAATATCATTATTACAGTATTATTATTATTATTATAATTATTGTATTATTATCACTGCCTGGTTTAATGTGTGTAACACTGCCACCCACTTGTTTTGTGTCTTAGGAGGCTGCAGTACTAGGGATAGGAGGGAGGGCTGTTGACTGTCAGTCACACTTTTAGGATGTTTTTTCCTTGACACAAACAAACTGTGACTGTCTCACAAGGCGTTGAGCTTAAATAAAGAAAAAATTATAGTTATCTATTTTTGAGTCATTTTTCAACTATTGCAATATCAGTAACTTCAAAAACTTCAATTAGCCCTTCGTAGCTGTTGCTCATTTGCTTACTTTTTGTTTACTTATATTCTAACTGTATATGCATCTTTTTTTTATTTCCTCTTCTTTCTTTTTTTTTTATCAAGATTTTATTTTATGGAAGAACTTGATACACCAATATGTTTTTGGCTTGAGAGAAGGTGAAGGGCATGCTTACATACATGTAGCATCGGGAATCATAGACTTTTCTCTCCTTTATAGACGCGGCGTATGTGACGATTTACGATACAAATACTGCGCATGTTAGTCATAACTATAAACCATTTTAATATATCTGTATTATTGCAAAATCTTACTGTACATAACATTATTTTTTTCCTTCAGGTGGCCTTGGTGTCATTTTTTCTATTCTGTATTTTTGCTAGCTCTATTTCCTCTAAGCTTATTTGTAGAAGTTAATTCATTTTTTTTTTTTGTTCTGATAATTAATACTCTTATTACATATAATCCTTGGTTCAGCATTTTATTTTGTGTTTCAGTATTTGGTAGTTCATTAATGTTGTAGACGGGATTAGTAAACAGAAATTGGGCATTTAATAATGTTCTAGTGAGTACTAAATATTTTTCTTTAAATTGGGAATTCTTTTGCCTTCCTCGGTTTTGTATGAATTTTCTCATGATTCCATTTGACAATAATATCACATCCCTAATTTATCATAATAATTTCTCGACTGATCAAATACTGTACTTGTCATAGTTCTCAATATAAGTATTCTTTTTTTTATTGCCAAACTAGATGGTCAATTACCAAATTAGGCAGTTAATGTGTAAGTGTCATTTGTTTGAATACATATACCCTATTTCTTCATCCTCATTTTCAGTGTTTTATTCTTATGCCAATTTAAGCATTTATTTATGTATCCTTTATCTCCTCATTTTCGGTTATTTTGTGTTACCAAATTGGGCAGTTTGTGCCTCATTTTCTCTAATAAATAAGATTTAGAAATATTACTGGAATTTTTATGAGTATGTAATTCAGTATATCAATTTGCAATTATAGCTGTATATGGGGTTACAGGGGTCACAGTCATTCATATCTGTAAAGTCAATTATAGTGTTATTATAGCAAGGGTTTGGTCAAGTAATAGTTAATTTTATATCAACTAATTAATATTATTTACTTACTGGTAATGAATTAATATGTCAGTAAGGAAAAATTAAAGCTGTTTTACTTTGTGTCATGCGACCTCCTGAATGCGTAGGGTGCCCCAGGAGTCTGCATTCGTAGGCAAAATTGCATAATTTTAATTATATTATTAATATTATTACAGTAATTTTAATAATTGATATGTTTATCACATCCATCATTGGCAATACAAAATTGATCGTGCTTTGCGAGAATCAGATAAAGCAGTGCAGTAACGCCGTTTTCAGCACGTTCATTTCTGATGCGTCCTTTTATATGGTTCATATCTTTGATTTTCATCGAGTACAATTCCCCCTTCAGCACAAACTCATGTTCGAGCCCACCTTGGGGCATTAGAAAAAGCATCTAGCCTTAAATCCCCATCCAACCTTTGTGTATCCACTCCCATGCCAATGGGGACCAGTAGTGAAACAATATGTCAAACAACAACATCCCACTCTGCAAACTTCAGAAAAAGAAATCAAGGGAATCAAAATCTTGGGCACAAACATCAGAAAAAGAAATCAAGGGAATCAAAATCTGGAGACCTTCAGAAGTGTCCACTCTACTTGGCCACGTCTCCCAATCCAGTCACTGAAATTCTCATGAATTCATTGAATATGAAAAAAATTATGCTTTTTGTCTCTATGTCCAGACTTTTGAGTCACCCTGTATATTGTCCTTTATTCCTGTTCAAATTATCATGCAAAAAGAAATGAGAATATATTCAAAACTTATTAAATAACAGTGATTGCACGTGAAACATCAACAGAATGCTACAATTTTTTTTATTATGCCAATGTAAGTTTTTCTGTATGAAATGACCCAATAAGACCCATTAATACCCTTGTAATTATACCATTATTTAAGCTGGCGTTTATATCAGCAAATAGCTGCAAGATATTATGACATCTGCAAAAAAGATATTAAGTTATATAAGCAGTTTAATATGTAGAAGTACATTTCAATATACTTCAGTCCCTACAATTATCGGAAATAAGAGCTGGCACCACTGACTGTAGATTTTTATGTTTCTTATGTACTTTAATGTGATTGTTTGTGTGTCACTGTTGATTGCCTCTCGCTCTCAGACCATGCTCCTACTACCACTACTACTACTGCTTCACCTCAGCCCTTGGGGGAAGATCCCTGGGTGGCTGATCCTTCCGCTTCTAATCCACCATTGCAAGAACCTTTTTCTCAACCTCCTGCCGAGGGGGCGGAAGAAGAAGGTCTTGGGTTTTGCCATCCTCTATCCTCCTCCCATTCAGCTGGCATAGGAGAGGAGTTCCCGCCCCCTACTTCCGACCTTGCTGACGGAGTAGCGGCTGACGCGGTGGCTGAGGCGGCAACAGCCCCTACTGGGGATTACTCAGGCTTTGGGAATGTTTTTGGGAATTCTACTTCTTCATCTGTGGCAGCTGGGGAACCCAGAGCTGATTCGCCTTACTACTCTGGTTTGGGTGGTGAGTTAGCTTTGACACAGAAAGAGCCAAATATGAAGATATCCCTTGGCACCTTCTCTGAAAAAGAGAGGGTCAGATATGAGGATATCTTCTGGTTCTCTCTCTTTATATACTCTATCCAAGCTTAACAGTCAAAATTGTAACATGGCAACAACATTTAAAATTTTTTTAATGGCCTTTTATAGTTGGGTTGACAAGTTTATTGGTTATTTTCTTTTCCAAATTTGTATAAAGAAACTCAAATTGTAAAGCTCTTTGTTGTTTAGAATGTGTAATTTATAGCATATATTAAATCTGCAGCTAAGCCAGATCACAGTTCGGACCCTATCATTAGAGGTATGCTTGTAACAATCCTAACCACAGGCTGGCATTCAGCTACAGTGTTGAGGCATATATCCAGTTTAACTTGGACAGAGTATAGATATTGGGCATGAAACTCTCTTATAAATATTATTAGTTTATCTTAGCTACTTGTAACTCCTCTTTTCTTCTATAAAACTTGTGCTGTGTGAATAACTAACTTTTATTCCATACTTTTTATTTTATATTTTATTTCTCTAACTCCCTCTTATGTATTCCCATAATGTATGCCAAGCAATCTATTGGATTACTTATTAATTTTGCTTCTACTCATGTGACAATAACATGTGACAGAAATAGTGCTACACCACCTGATTTCTGGTGTATTTCAAACCATATGTGATTCTAGTTTTTCATTGTTCTTTTGTCATATTTTCAAGAATATTGCTGCTTTATATGCTATATTAATGATTGCAGATAATTATGGACTTTTACTGGCAATATCGTTTCATTGTTATGGATTTGTTCATATAAATCTAGCTTAATTATTATCTCCTACACCGTTATTGATTGAGCTAAGGCTGATCGGAAAATATTCTTACAAAGTTGATGTTTGAGAATAATTTTGGAATTTTAACTAAATCACCAATTTTGTATTATGAATATATTTTGTATGGTAGTAGTTCTCCTTTGCTAATTTTTCTAACCAGAGAACTGTCTCAATTTGCTTAACTTGGCCAGATTTCATGTTATAGGAAATTTTTGTTTTAGTGAATAATCGTGGAGAGTTAGTGAGGGCACTATATAACTATTGCTGATATGTTTTTGTTAACCTATGGCTGTATTTGTGGGGTATTTTTAACCATAGAACTAGCTAGGTGCACTGAAGATGGCCTTTCTAACGGTATGGGGGTCAAGTTAATTTTCTAGTTGTTTAGGAGTTACAGTGTTCTTAATTTTTTTTTTTCTTCCATCAACTCCTTTAAAAATTATGTAACGGGAAGAGTTAGGGAGTTTGAATTGGTTTTCTAGTTGTCTTGGCATCATCATGTAAAAATTATTTAATGATGAATTAATTTTCTAGTGTTTTGAGTTGATCATGTTTTTCATTTACTTTTCTTTCATTAACTCACTCATTGACATAAGAAAAGGTGAATTTTTCTTTTTCTTCGGTTAAGTTGTATAACATGATGAATAGGATATTTTGTATCAGTTGCTGTTCTTACTCGATTTGTTGCTTTTACAGTACTTACAGCCTGGTAATTTGCCATTTTTCATTGTTAAATTACAATGAGTAATTTAAAGGGTATAAGACTATTGATATTTATTTATTATATTTGGAATTTTTCTCTTTCATTATTGTAGGTGGACTTCAAAGTTGATTTATAACAACTCTCCTTTAATTAAAGTAATAAAATCAGGTACATTAACCTCTTTTCTGGAAGTGATTAAATATCTTGTGCTTGGTACATTTTTCGGCAAGGACAAAATACTTTGTCAGAAATTTACCAAATAAAATTACGCTCTTAAGTATTCTCATCCGTTTCCGCTCTCTCTGAGCCTTCCAAAGGCAGAGACAACCTCACTCACAGAATATCGTTAACTAGTGTGACATATCAGAAATGACTTTTATCAATTTTTACTCATTTAATTCATCTAGGAATTGCAAAACTTTTCGGAAAAAATTTGCCATTGCAGAGGTTAAGTGATTCTGTCAATAAGTCCATACTTTAGTCTTACTGCAGGAAGACTTCAAAGTTGAATCATCATAACACTTTCATTAGAGGTAAAAAAAATTAGGGTCATGAAGTTTTGCTGCTCATCAATGCGCTTAATTCTCAAACACATAACAGAGAGCTCCATTCACCTTTAAATTGCATTTTGTACAATTGAATATCATAACTCTACTGAATTTAATGCATGATTAAAAGATAATTGGGTCTTAAATATACTGTATATTTATTTCTGGTCTAATTTATTGTCAGTTTCTTTAATTTGCCAAAGCATGAGGTTAGTGTAAAAATAATTTTGATTTATCTCGCCCTTGTCTGCATCCTGGCTTGCGAGCTATGCAGTGTTTAATAAATGTTCTTTACCCCCTTCTTTTGTCTTATTTTCAGTGAATATTCCATTAATTCATTTCCTGTTATTTCATTCTAACCCTGAGATTGCCCTGAAGGTAAATTAGTTTTAATTACATAAGCTTTTGTTGTGTGTGTTTTTTTTTATTTCTTAACACAGTAGTTAATTGATTTTAATGATGTTTTATGTCCTTAGTTTAGTGTGTACTTGAGAGACCTCTGAGTTTCCTAATGAATCAAGTAGACTGTTTTGACTGTAGACAATTAAAAAATTTGGCAGATATAGAAAGTTTAAGATGACAATGCAGTTGGCCAACATCTTACGCAGATTTAAATAGTACGGTTTTGAATATATGTGGTTGAATAATATTAAGAAAGAAAACGTCAGGTAAATATTAAAAATACATTATAAAAATTATTGTACTGTTTTTACATAGAATTGAAATGGTATTAGGTCAAATTAAAATACAGCACAGTAATCTAGACATGATTTAAAGCAAATGGGAGATTGGAAATAGTCATAAACACTTACATAAGTGTTTTGAACATATATGGTTTTTCATTAATGTGTGGGGTTTGGGTACCATTTATCAGTGTAAGATGATGGAACCAGTTGACACTGTAAGATGAAGAAACCAATTAACAGTGTAAGATGAGGGAGGGAATCAAATGACAGTGTACGATAGGGCAGCCAATTAACAGCGTAAGATGAGGGAACCAATTGAGGGTTTAAGGTGAGGGAACCAACTGACAGTGTAAAATGAGGGATCCACTCAAAATTACAAGATGAGAGAAATAATTGACCATGTCAGGTGAAGGGACCTATCGGCAGTGTAAGTTGAGGGAACCAATTAACGGTGTAAGATGATGGAACCATCTTAACAATTTTTAGCATAGAATGACATCCACTTAACTGTAGTGAGTTTGTAATTGAGTTGTATGGAAGTGATTAACCACTTGACTGGAATCAAGTTGCTAATTGGGGGATTTGGCAACAAATTAACAACCCTTTAATTGTACTTCATTTGTAATTGGAGAAAGTTGTAGATAGGCAGTTATGTAATTTGGGACGTTTTTGATATAATAGTGAAATTTATATTTTGAGAAATTGTCATCAGTCAGATTTTAGTTTGTCATTGGGGAAGTTTTGTAATATAATTAGAGTTGTATTTTGGGAAATTGCAATTAAGAATTATAATCAGTAGACTCTTTAAATAGTTGGATTCAAATTTTGTAATAGGGGTAATGTTAATTAGATTTAGTCAGTGATCAATTAAAAACAAGCTCTTAAAAAAATAAATTGTAGTTAATAGCCTATAGTTGGGCTGTAATAGGTGTAATTTGTAATAGATTAAATTTATTCTTAATTTCTAATATGTACCAAAATAACAAGCACAGAAGTTTTTTTTTAATTGAAATTACTATTTGTGTCAAGATAAATTTTTGAGATAAGTTAACAATTAAGAGATAATTCCCTTTCGGGAAATTAACGTATGTTTTATAAATTTTTTTTCTTGGGCACTCTATTAATTAATGTATTACTATTAAGTACTTTTTTACATTTTACATATACAGTATATATATATATATATATATATATATATATATATATATATATATATATATATATATATATGTGTGTGTGTGTGTTTGTGGGCTTTTTTTTTGGCTTTGCATATAACATTTGTGTTTTGTTTTGCAAATGGGGCTTATCATTAATTATTATAATTATTCACAGTGGCTATGAGTACTGAGAGAGTGCTTTCTTTCATTCAACATTGCTACATTATTGGCATTCATCATTATTCATTATGTACATTTTGCAGGAAAATGAAAATGGAACCTCTCTATTTCCCTTCTAATTGAAAATGAGTTAGAACAAACTAGAAAGTGCTTTTATATACAATATATAAAACGTCACCAGTTTTAACCAGCAATAAAAACCATTTCACTCAAAAATTTGCTTCTTCTCATGGAGTGATTTGCTTATATGTTCATAATTGGACTTCCAAACCTTATTATGTAATTGCTACATTTTTAGTTAATTACATATTGTTTATTGATAAACCAATGCAATGTTGCAAAGAAAGCACTTCTCTCTGGCTGGTGGTGGAGAGTACACCACGCGCTTTGACTTGACACATCTTGCTATTGCAGAGGCTGAGCTGCAAGATTCGGCATCTTATCCTGAACCGGGTAAGTGTTGGGTTCTCTCATTCATAGATGCTTGCATGACAAGGTGCGCACTGTAACTTGTCTACTAAGATAGTCGTGTTATCTCTTTGAGTTGTTAAAATATACTTTGCATTCACTTGGTCATATGCATTAGAATTGAAGTTAGTTCATCAGTGCATATTTCATTATTAATCTCTATAAAGAGACTCATGAAAGAAAATTATATGAATAGTATTTTAAGCTATAAATAATTTTGTGACATCAAATTGCCACCCTCTCAAAGTTTTGTACTCTGTGAAGGTGACCAGTTGTGGTGACGAAGTCAATATATAAATAATATATATTCTAACTTTCGTGTATTTGTAGGGTCTTGCTGTTTCATCTGTACTTAACAATTCATATTGCTTCATTAATTACTATGTATATTTCTTTTTATTCATTGCTTAGGCTGTATAATTAATAACAGCACTGATAACTTGTATTATGCTACGGGATCTCAGATATCATTACTTTATATACGTTAGAATTTCATTATACAGTATTTTTTTTTTCCACATATAACTGTAAGACCACTTGCAGTATGGTAGTCATTTTGAAGTAACTCTAGATGCTGTTTGTACTCGCTATATTTGTAATACTGATTTGTCACATCATATCACTAATACCTACAATGGCCGCAATTGTAAAGGGGTTGGCCAAGTCCAGGCTCACATTATCAAGAAGCTAATATACCTTGATAACTCCTCCTAGCTCCTTGAGGGTAAAGAGCTGCCGCTATTCCCCAGTACAACCCTGCTTGAGTTACTTGCAGAGTAAATGGGCAGTAAATATTGATTTTCTGTTATGTCTTTTGCATTTTGGAGTTGTGGAGATGCAAATAGCACCGAATACAGCTAGCATCATCTTTTATTTATTTACCTTTATTATTTAAAGTGTCTGAAATGGTACACAGGTGCAGTAACTTATACTGCATGAGATATATAGTACATTAACTATATGAGCATTTTTACAATGGTACAGTAATTTTATTTACATCTTTACAGTGATACAGTAATATTATTTGCATACACTGTACATTAAGAAACAATAATTCATGTGCATTTAAAGTGCAGTACAGTATATTATAGTAATGAATTGCTAATTTTTACTACGGTACAGGAATATTTTTGGTATTTTTATTATGGTACCGTAATTTTATTTACATTTTGTAAACTGTCAAAGTACTGATTCCACTGAAAAAAAAAATCAACATATACTATAATATTTGAGGGCTTAACACACTATATGGACTAGTGGGAAATATTCCATAAAAAGAATAGTAATCTGGAATAATCAACTTCAAAAATTTTTTTTGCCTGCTAGAGAACGAAAGATATACAGTGTTCCCCCCCTTACCGTGGTAGTTCGGTTCCGGGACCCGGCGCGAACCAGGAAAACCGCGGAGTAGGATCAGCCTATATGTACTTAGATATTTTAATATATTTTTATGTTTACACTGTATAAACCCTCCCTGTACTGTTAAAAAAACACCCTTTACATTATAAGTAACAGCAAGCAACGTAATTTTTTTATGAAAGTGATAGGAAAACTTATGTTGAATGAGATGATGATGACTTGACATACATAGGTACAGTATTTTACAATAATTTTTACGTTTACGTAAAATAGCGGCCGACATCCACAAACTTTTTTCCTTCTTTCAACATATCTAAGAGTTTCACTTTATCTACAATGGTTAACATTTTCCTTTGCCACTTAGGCTCACTACAAGAAGCCTTAGAAGATGAAGGATACTTGGGAGGCATTGCAAAGGTTAAAATATGCGAGTAAAAAAATCACAAGCAAAACATATTAATAATAATAAGGACAATGTGAATGGCGCACACGAGTGAGGCGAGACAATGGAAGATGGTGGAAACCTTTGTCCGAAACGCTGATAGCGGTATCGTATTTTACATGTTGCAATACTGTTAGTATTTATGTTTTTTACTCTTTTTTACTGTTTTATTATTCTTAGGCTAAGAAATACGTTTTTTTTTATCAATAAAATCATGAAACTACTGGAAATATAAATATATATGCTAGCTCACGTAGCTGCGACCCCAATACATTGTACGCTATCGAACACAAGCAAAACGTTTAATAAGCACAACGTGAACGGCGCACATTGTGAGTTAGACTGAACGAGTCTTTGTCCAAAACGCTGATAGCGGTATCGTATTTTACATGTTGCAATACTGTTAGTATTTATGTTTTTTACTTTTCTTTTTACTGTTTTATTATTCTTAGGCTAATAAATACATTTTTTTATCAATAAAATCATGAAACTACTGGAAATATAAATATATATGCTAGCTCACGTAGCTGCGACCCCAATACATTGTACGCAATCGAACACTATTTCGCATGATGCAATACTATGAGTTATACTGTATGTACGTATATCATTCAGTTATTAGTACAATGTATATTAATTTAAAATTCATTTACTTATTTGATGATTGTACAAAATCTATTGTATTTATTCATTGTAATTTTGACCAAATATTCCTTTTGTAAAGATTATACTGTACTTTTCAAAAGAGGTGGTCAATAAACGTATCTATCTATCTATCTATCTAAATTTATGTTTTTGACTATTTTTTACTGTTTTATTATTCGTAGGCTGGGAAGTAATTTTTTTTTATCAATTAGATAATGAAATGTGTTTTTTTCAATAAAAAAAATTAAAATACTGAGAATTTTTTTTTTTTTAATATTTTAATATTTTTGCATATACCCATAAAATAAAATAATAATTTATCCCAAAAAAAAAATGCGATACAGTGAGAATGCGAACCAAGAAACGCGAATAACCGGGGGAACACTGTACTGTACAGTCCCTGTTAATGCACACAATAATACATGTTTAATTACCAGATGATTGACATAAGTTTCGTGTTTTGCTCATATGTAAGCAATGCAGAGGGCGTTTCCATTTAGATGGTGTTACGTATTTTGAAAACCCTAAGCTTCTTGAGTTGAAACTTTCTTTTTTTTATGGTTTTAAATTTTTTTTCAGTCTTTTCTTATGTAACTATAATACCTCCATCCATATACCAAAGCCATATTCCCCCCTCTAAGGGGGGTGACTGAGTCAAAGAAAATACTTTGACTTTTTGTGGGAAGTAAATACAGAGGAGGGGATTCCCAGTCCCCTCGCTCCGCCCCATTTAGTTGACTTGCGACAAGCTGGCAACACAGAGGAAGTATTCTTACCCCCTCCCTCAGGGAGAAACTATAATACATAATTAGCTTTATATCACTTCTGAATATATAAGTTGCGTGTTTTGTGTCTATTATTTTAGGTTTATTTTTTTTCTCTGAATGCTCATGTATTTTTTCTTATTCATGATTTATTATTGATGAGTAAATTATGAACCTGGAATTGTTTTAGCCTGTATATATTTAGTTTGATTAAGAACCCCATTGCAATGTAGACTGCATATAAAATGGTGTTAAAGGGTCGATTTTTTTTTTAAGTTTCTTTCAGTGGCCTCCTTTAGGCTAATTACTGGTCTTAGTTCAATGTGTTTAGACAACATATTCTCAATTCCACAACATAACTGCTCTGCTGTTTGATTTTATTCTCTGTCCTTATTAAATTTTTTCTCCTCTTCTAAACTTTTTACAAAGTTTTTTCATTTCAATACAAAATGACTTAGCCATGAAATGTTATTAATAATGACACCATTTTCGTATGTCATTGTAAATTATAGTAAATTATGATGGTAAATTAATATAATATAATAATAAATTATAATATTCTACAAGATATTGCTTTATGTGTTTTGGAATTCTCTGACACAAAATGCAAATTTTGTAGTCTGTAACTATATACATATAAAGAAGTATTTTATGTAATGATATAAATAGCTTTGCTCATTATTTGTATCTGTGATTTAACAAAAATATTTGTATTTACAATATAAATATAAGTAGCTGTATGCAATAGTCTCTTCTTTCACTTCCCTTCTCTTCCCTCCTCCTCTTATTCATTTATTATTTCTTCTGCCTTCTCCTCTCTCCTCTTTATTTCGTTTTATTCCCTTATATTATGCCTAAGTGATTGCATCTTTACTGTTTTTATACCTACGTTTTCCAGCCTTTTATAGAGAATTGGTTTCGTCATGTCCCCTACAAAAACATGCCTCATACCTGGTTATAATTTTCAAATTTTGATTGGTCAGATTAGATCAGATTATTAGTGTCAGGCTGCCTACTATATACAAATATGAGTTTCAGAAACAATAACACTCGAATATCTCTCTGCTTTCAAAATTAGTTTAATACCTGAATAGTTAAGGTGTATGTCTAGTTAGGTTGTATAAGGAGGTGGCTGAGTCAAAGCAATAAACTTGACTCGTTGTGGACTGTAAATACAATGGGGGTGCTAATACCCAGCTTAATGGCAGTTAAAAAGCATGTTTTGACTTTCATTTCAGCTCGATCACCAGTGCCAACAATTCCTCGTGAAGAACCAGAGAAGATCAAGATTTGGCGAGAGGAGCAGAGAGTACGTCTGGAACATAAAGGTTTGTGTATTTTTTTTCAATCTACTGTCTGACTTTCTCCATAAATGCATCTAGTAGAGAAAGGCCCGTTAAAAAAAAACAGGAAATATATATGACTTAAATTTTCTTGATCTCATGGTCACCTTTTCAAAGGTCTGGAAATTAATAAGTACTTCATATATTTTCCCTGTTGTTTTCTTTAATGGACCTTTTCCTATCATTTTAAACTGTATGGTAACAGTTCAGTGTTATTTATGAATTTATAAGTCTTTCTATTTCTGATTTTCTACTTGTCAGTTTGCTGTCATAGAACTACATATATTAGGTATGGGAGTTTGTATGTTGATATATTTGCAAATTTCTGCCTTCAGAACTATTTTTTTATTTGGACTACCAAATAAATACACAAAAGAATATAGGTGCTAAATTATGAGTGGCTTCTTCACTCATTATGATGTGCACATTCATATCGTTAGTGAAGGAGTGTGATTAGACATGAGTATGTGTAGAATAACCTTGAAAATCTGTGGATTAGCTATTGAAATGTGTAGGTTAGACATGAAAATGTGTAAATTAGACATGGAAATGTGTAGATTAGCCATGAAATGTGTAGATGAGACATGAAAATTTTTAAATTAAACATGGAATGTGTAGATTGTCCAATTGCTTTTGTAATGATTTTGGCCATACTGCTAAATTGTAGTGAGATAGCTGTCATGTAACAAACAATTTTATCCCTTTTAGATATTGCAGAGGAAGAAAATAAGAATGAGCTGAGAGAGAAAGCTAAGAAAGAGCTAGAGGAGTGGTACAAGCAACACGAAGAACAAGTTGCCAAGACGAGGCAAGCCAACAGGTTAGTGTTTTAGTTTTTAGTATTAGTATTATTATCACTTATATTGTTATAACATGACGGGGCCGTTGTAGCTCAGTGGTAAAGCGTGCGTTTTGGAAAGTGATGAGCCTGAAATTCGAGAGGTCAATCCCACCGCTAGGTGTTAGAAAAGGCATTCACCCTTAATCCTCCAACTCTAATCTGTCCCATTTGAATTGGGACTCATTGTTACATAAAAGTAAACATATTATATTAACTTACTCTGACCCTGAAACTTTTCTGAAATTCAGCAACGCCTGCTTCACCCTTCTTTGATAACCGTTTAAGTGAAAAACCTTGCTTTTACTGATCCTTTAGAAATCCTATCTTGTCATAAGGAATAATACTTGTAAATGTAAACAGGGTTCATAATAGCATAGTGGTTAGAGCACTTGACTTGGGAAGTGCCAGATATATGTTTGAGCCTACCTCAGGGCATTAGGAAGGATATCCTGCCATAATTCCCCAGCTCCAACCTGTTTCCACCCCCATGCAAATGTGAATTAATAATGACCCATAAAAGAGCAAACAAACAAACTTGTAAACAGTATAAATGAACTCTACCCAACTTGAGGTTTTAATTCTTAGATATTTCATTTTGAGCTTCAACCTCAGAACCACAGCTGACAGACTTCCAATTTTTGTCATGTTATATTTGTTAGACATTTTTTATGTTATACTGCAATCTAATATATGGATGTGTTCTTATTACTACTTACTTCAAAACTGACTGCATTATATTCATATATTTAGCAGCAACAGTTTATAAAAGGTGATAAAGTATTTAAAAGACCTTCTCTTCAAGTACTTTATATGTATTATGTTAACAGATAGTAATGTAAATAGCCGTAATATTTATTCCAAGGACACATTGTAATTTGCTTTGCCATCTGTCTTAAACACGGAACTTCATGCAGCATGGTACTTTTGATACTGTGAAGATGGTAGTTCTTGCAACATAGTACTTTTGACACCGTGAAGATACTAAGTACATTTGGCCTTGTGTATTCTTTTTACATATTTATACTTTTAAAAATATATTTGCTGAAATCAGTTTGTCACGCAAGGAGGAGGGAGAAGGCATTAATATGGTCTATACTATATCATTTGATAATGAAATTAAATTAATTCAGATATGTTGTGCTGTATCTCAGAGTGCATTCCATTCAATCCCTTATTTGTAGCCACAAATATGGGGTATATAAATGAAAGCAAAGCTAGCATTATCATTATCATTGGTGTCATTTTCTTTGATATTTTCATTTTACGTAATAATTCTGCCTGTGAACTTCAAAATATGAAAATCTTTGGATGTTATATACTAGAGTTGAGTTGAGTTACGACTATATATATATATATATATATATATATATATATATATATATATATATATATATATATATATATATATATATATATATATATATATATATATATATATATATATATATATATATATATATATATATATATATAAACAAATTGGCCCCTTCCATGAATATGCAGACCCCATTCTTTATAACACTGCCTACTCTAAATGTAAGAGACAATCAGTTACTAGTTTCACATGTTTAAAACTGCTACATTTTACATATTCTGTAGCCCATGTTTAACTGACTAGCTACATTTGCCAAGACGTTCAAATGTGTTTTGTTAATTTGATTTTGGCAATTTTCACGCTACAAGGGATGCGTGCAAGTAAGTGGCGCATGCTTGAGTGATTGTATACTATTTTGACTGATACTATCGTAGACAGATTTATTGCATTGTTACCCTATTAGCTGATATTATACATTCAAGATCTCAAATGGTACGTATCCCCATGCTGGTATGTCATGATGGTATTTTTTCCTCCTCTGGTGTTGCCCTATTAGTTGGTACATTCTTAACCAGAAGGCCTGTATGTAATATATTTGACTGATATTATAGGAGACAAAATCATTGCATTGTTACCCTATTAGCTGGTACTGTAAATTCAAGATCTCAAATGGTACGTATCCCCTTACTGGTTTTTATTTTTTCTCTGATATTACCCTATTATTTGGTATATTCAGTACCAGATGGTCTCTATGTTATTGCTTACTTTTTCCCTTCCTGGATAATCTTCTTAGTTAGAAGGATTGTGTATGGTTGTCTGTCATATGGAAAACATGATGTTGTGCTTGTTTTAGTGAATATAGGGTAAATTATCATTGCTAGAATAGAGTATTTACCTAGATGATATTATACACTCCATAATTGCCCTATGAAGTCAGTGGTTAAAGGAATTGTTCATATTTAGATCCAGAAAAGAAAGTAAAGAGTATTTGGTAATGAAGCCGGATTTGAAGACATCATGTCATTAGCCACTGTAAGCATCTGATTCATAAGTCCTAAGTTCAATGGATGCCATTTTTTGGCACCTCTTAGAATACTCAGAAAAGGCAAGGCTAACATTCCCTTTCTCGACAGCCACTTATTAATATGATTTGCCTTATATATCCTGGGAACGGAGGGTTAAATTTATAAGTGTGCATCGGGAGGAATATCTTACGATATGCAGGGACTACAAACCCAGAATTCTTTCCTTATCAACCACTTATTTTTATGACCCAAAGACCACACCAGGCGATTGGTTAGAATACTCGACTCGGAAGTAGACAGTCCCGCGATCGAGCTTACTGTAGGGCTTAAGGAAAGGCTTCCAAGCCTTAATTCCCCAACCACACACTGTGTGTGTTCTCTCTCATAAGAGGGATTAACAGTAATACATAAACTTACACCTTTAAATATTCTTAGGTCATGGAATGTTAATTTTAGTGGTTTTTCTTCCTTGTTGAATGATAATTAAGCAAGCTGTTGGGTGTCGTATGAGTAATATTGCAATAATGATCTATGCTTTAATATTGGTATGTTTATATTGCTTGAATGGCTTTTGAAAAATCCTTTGTAACTGTGTAGTGATCATAAAAACTTCGTGGAAAGAAAAAATCGGAAATGTTCCTCAAATTTGGGCTGATATTGCCTTGGCTAACATTGCATGAAGTGATTGCGATTTGGATGATTAGCTTGCTTAGCTATACTGTTTCTTGCATGATGATTGGAATGGGAAGGAGTATAATAATTTACCTTACCTTATATTTCATAATAATGGTAATGAACATCATTTTATGGTTGCTGTTGTTGTTGTCATTCCTTAAGCTGCCTGGTTGAACAGCCTTGAGTTCATAAGGAAGGCCAATGCCAATCTCAGGCTTTCCCACAGAGCTCTCAGGGAGTGTATGTTGTGTTGTTTGTGTACGTGCTACAACCAACCCATACCCCCCATGGAGCACAAGTACCTGGGATAGGCTTTTTATGATTAAGTGTATTAAGTATTTATTAATAATGGGAATTAAAGGTTCGATATGATTTGCCATGTCAATTACTGGGTCATGCATATTTTTGTGGATGTTTTACTTATTTGGAAAAATCCCCTATATTCATATCCTTCGTGTATGTCTTGCCAATTGGACGTAGGCAAGTACTTATGTTTGTATACGTATAATGTTAGCTAAAATATAGTACGATTCGTGGCAGACTGATCATGAATGCACGTTTCGTGAATGTAAGAAACTTGTTTATTTGAACTGGAATGGTTTTTTCCTTAAATACACATTGAATTTGTGAAGCATTACTTTTATGTGTGATTATTAGTTAAGTTTAAGTCTTAAATAGTAATGAATTTTTTGCATATAATTGACATTACACAAATTAGTTGTAGTGTAATTACGAGGAGAATGAAAACTTCATATTTTTTTCTATGTTTATGTACTACAGTATGTCTTGTGCATATTGGTTTGTATGCAATATATCTTCATCTCTCTGTTAATGATAATGGAATAGATAGTTATCTAAGTACGTAATACCTTAATCTATGTTATAAGAGTGATCTCTCATTGATACTAGATGAAATGAATACTAGCTAAATACCCAATAGTTAAAATGCTTTTATTGTTTGTGTTGGGTACTATGCATGTCTTGTACCATGGAATTGCGTGATTGGTTGATGCCATGTGGCTGCTGATGTTCTGGCATGGCCATATTGCTGCCATCTGTTTTGTAAAGATAGGTTAGGTTAGGTTTTTAAAACATGACAACTTCTTGGTGACAAAATGTCTGTTGAAAAGGTTGTTTCCATGTAGGGTCTAGCGCCAAAACAGTCGGCATCACCCATTGTGCCATGCCTTCACTTTGGTATTGCGGTTACTCATATCTCTGTTTACTGCAGAAGGGGTCTCCGTAGATCGTCGCTTTGCCGTTACATCGAAGGCCAATAAATGATGAATTAATTATTAATAAATAAATTTTTCAATCTACCTGGCTGATGCGGTAAATTCAAACCAGGCGCACTGAACAGTTTGTGAGCGTGGCGGTCAAACACACAGCTAGCAGCACAGCTTAATTTGTATATTTCAAGTTAATGGTTTTATTTATTTATTTGTTTATGTATTTGGTTATATTGAAGTGTTATATTGAATTTAAAAACTATCAACACATAGCTGTAAATATAATTCTGTGCAAAATAGTTTGTTGAGTGTTATGTAAGAATACAGCATCACGTGGCATTAGAAGAGGAAGAAGAATCACTGCTCAGTTTACTCTCGCCCGCCATATTGTGCCTCGTGCTCATCTGCTTTCTAATTCGTTTTGCTCGTGTTCGCTCATTACTGACATTACTGTGCCTCCCAAACGTAGTGGTGATAGTTCTGATGGCAGTGCTACGATGAAAAGAGAAACCATCAACGTGGAAATTAAAGTTGATATAGTAAACTGCACTGAAAAGGGAGAAACTACTATGAACATTGGCCGCTATCTCGGATTAACCCGTACAACTGTGGCCATGATCATCAAAGACAAAGATGATTGTATACTATTTTGACTGATACTATCGTAGACAGATTTATTGCATTGTTACCCTATTAGCTGATATTATACATTCAAGATCTCAAATGGTACGTATCCCCATGCTGGTATGTCATGATGGTATTTTTTCCTCCTCTGGTATTGCCTTATTAGTTGGTACATTCTTAACCAGAAGGCCTGTATGTTATATTTTTGACTGATATTATAGGAGACAAAATCATTGCATTGTTACCCTATTAGCTGGTACTGTAAATTCAAGATCTCAAATGGTACGTATCCCCTTGCTGGTTTTTATTTCTTCTCTGCTATTACCCTATTAGTTGGTATATTAAATACCAGATGGCCTGTATGTTATTGCTTACTTTTTCCCTTCCTGGATAATCTTCTTAGTTAGAAGGATTGTGTATGGTTGTCTGTCATATGGAAAACATGATGTTGTGCTTGTTTTAGTGAATATAGGGTAAATTATCATTGCTAGACTAGAGTATATACCTAGACGATACTATACACTCCATAATTGCCTTATGAAGTTAGTGGTTAAAGTAATTGTTCATATTTAGATCCAGAGATGAAAGTAAAAAGTATTTGGTAATGAAGCCGGATTTGAAGACATCATGTCATTAGCCACTGTAAGCATATGATTCATAAGTCCTAATTTCAATGGATGCCATTTTTTGGCACCTCTTAGAATACTCAGAAAAGGCAAGGCTAAAATTCCCTTTCTCGACAGCCACTTATTAATATGATTTGCCTTATATATCCTGGGAACGGAGGGTTAAATTTATATGATATCCACTGTGTTCACTAGGCAGCGTAGTTGCCTTATGATCGAGATGAAGAGATTACTAGTGGTTTGGCTTGAAGACCAGTATCGATGGCATATCCCATTAATCCTCATGATACGACAGGAAAAGGCTAAAATATTGTTTGAATCCTTCAAAGAGAAAAGGGGAAAGGGAGTGCAGATGAAGAGTTTGTGGCCAGTAGGGGTTTAATTATTTTAAGCCTCGTGCTAATTTTCATAAGAGTGCAAGGTGAAGCTGCTAGTAGTGATGAGGAAGCTGCAAGAGGATTTCCTAGTGCTTTGGCTGAGATAGTAAGGGAGGGGAGTTACTGTGACAAAAAGGTATTTAACATGGCTGAGTCTGGCTTGATCTGGAAGCATATGCCTAGTTGTATGTACATTGCCAAGTAGGAGAAGACAGCACCAGGCTATAAAATCAGCAAGACGAGACTGACTGATTTTGGGGGCTAATGCTACTGGAGACTGTAAGCTTTAGCCGTTCTTGGTTTATTTGACAGAAAGCCCAAGGGCGTTTGGAAGAATAAACTGCCAGCCATCTGGAAGTCGAACAAGAAGGCTTGAATTACCCGTCAAATATATGAGGACTTGTTCAGCAACCATTTTGTGCCTGAAGTGGAGAGGTACTTTGCCTCCAAGGGTCTGCCTTTTATGGTGTTGCTAATCATGGATAGTGCTCTGGTCACCCACTCCATTTGGATAAATTTCATCCTATTATCAAGTTGTTTACCTTCCACCTAGTACCACTGCATTGTTACTGCCAATGTATAAGGTGGTCATTGCCTCTTTCAAGGCCTACTACCTCCGAAGGACAATCACTATGGTTCTCAGGAAAACTGAAAAGAATTAGAACTTCTCTTATGGACTTATGGTGGAAGTGGTACAATAATCTTCATGCTCTGAAGAATATTGCTGATACTTAGGAGTAAGTGAAGCAAACGAACTTGAATGGGGTATGGAAGAAAGCATGCCTCAATTTTGCAAATGACTTCTGAGGCTTTGAGGAGACAGTTGAGGCTGGAACCAATAACGTAGTTGTTCTGAGTAAGGAGCTCAAGTTGGTGGTGGAGGATGATGTAAAAGAGTTTCTGGAATCTCATGGCAAGGAGTTATCTGCCAAGGACCTCATTCACCTGAAGTAGATGGTTGAAGAGGATGAAGCCCTACCAACCACAGAACCCAAGAGATTCACAACCAAGGAATTGGAAGAAACGTTTGCCCTGGTAGAGGAAGTGTTGGCAAAGCTCGAGGCTCAGGACCCCAACGTTGCCAGGTACAGTAAGGACGAGAGAGGGATTAATGATGCCCTGCGGTGTTACAATGAAATATACGAGAAGAAGGAGAGGGCATCCTTCCAGACTCACCTCGAGCAAGTCTTCATGAAGGTAGAACCCCCACCAACATAGCCTGTACCCTTTACTTTAGGTGCCTCTACCTCTATAAACATACCTGCCCCAGTACCTCCATCATATGCTGTATGTTCTTTTGGCTCTCCAGACTCACCTACCCAAGTCTCCTCAGCACCTGCCTCTCCAGTTTCCACCTCCCAATAAGCCTGTCTCTCCCTTGCAACGCCCCTTCCAGTGTGCAAGCCGACCACACAAGTAAAGGAAAGCAGTATTTTACTGTACTATACTGTAGAGTAATTTTGCTACTTTTATGTTTTAGATTACACAGGTAAAGGTAAGCAATACTGTTAAGTTTGGTGTTACTATATTTATATCTTAGATTAAGAACTTAGTTAATTTTTTATGTTTTAGAGTATTTATCTGTAATATTGGTTGGGGGATCTAGGTTCAAATTTAGGTGTTTTCCGACTTACTTCAAAATCCGACTCTTGTCAGCTGTCAGGAATGGAACCTTGATGTTAATTAGGGACCCCCTGCATTTGAAAATAGTAAGAAAATAGCTGCATTTAAATTGAAATGGTGCATTACCTAAGTTCTTTTAAAGAATGAATTTGATATATTGAGAACCATTAACTAAAACATCTTTCTGAAAATAAGAATTATACATGTTCAACTTTACCATAAGTGAAATATATCACGAGCCATAAATGTCTTTGTTTAATAGGTATTTTATTTCAGTGGTCTTTGCCATCCTCATCATATGCAAATGTAGGGTTATTTCTTTCTCAATGCCATGTGTATCGAAATAGGATTGCAGAATCCTTTTATTTGTGTTATTCCGTATTCCAAAGAGGAGATTCATTAAATGACTGTTATTTTGAGATTTTTTTTCATATTGTTTCACATTTAGTCCATAGCTTCACTTTTAGACTTGAGAAAAAATGTTTAAATATAAAATCTTCTGCTTTAGATAACCATTTGTTGCTTGTATCAAAAACTTTTGTTCTTGATGTTAGTAATTTTGAGAAGTGCTTTTTGTTTGAGAAAGCTGTTACTCCTCTCTTAATCTCCATGTTTACAACACCGTTGTGAATAAAGGATATTTTTTTTACATGGGCAATTATGGCCATTTCATGCCTGCTGTATGTATAAAAAGGTTTTATTTTCGAAAAAATGCCTATGTAAGAAGAGTCAGGTGAAAAATAAGAATACCACATAAAGATGATATCAGGTGTAAAAGTGAGTGAAGATGTTGACAAACCATTTTCTTGGAGCATAACATTATTTGAAGTAAGGAAAATGCCAGAAGTGAGTTCTAGAGTGTAGCAGTAGATGATGTTTATTATAAGCATTCTAGAATCACTGTTTGTGCTTGACATCTGAGAGCATTTGTCCATGCGTTTGTGTATCTGTCTTGTTGGTCTGAGTGATTAATATATACAGATACTCTCCTACTTACTAACCAGTTAAGTTCCAGAAGTAGTTTGTAAGTAGAATTGTTCTTAAGTTTTGTTTTAGTAAAAAAAGAGGACTGTACAGTACATACATATGTACTACTGTACAGTACTTTGGCTAAACACACTTAACTACTACATAAAGCATAAAGTATACAGTATTAATGAATTTTAATACAGTAATAATAATGTAATAATACAGTACAGTGCTGTAATACGTACATTAATACATGGGTAGATAATGAGTATGTTTCTTATCTGTGAATGTTCGTAACTCAGTTGTTCATAAGTAGGGAATTGTCTGTGCAGGTGTCAAGTAAGAATGGGATGTAGCGTTATAGAATTTATAGAATTAGTGTGATTTTGTGGGAAATTGTCCATTGTATGAAAGAGGGGGTTGTGGCAGCTCAGTGGAATAGTGTGCGAATTGGGAAGTGAGAATCTTGACTAACGTTTATTTATTCCCACCATGGGACATCAGGAAGGGCGTCCAGGCTTTAACCCATCTTAAAGCTCCAACATGTCTTGTGTCCACCTCCATTCACATGGGGACTTATTGTGACACATAGAACAGTAAGAAAAGAAATCCTATGTATGAAAGTAATACCTCTTTTGATATAGTAAGAATATATGATCAAGGTGGTACAACTGAAAGCTACATATCATTTTGGGATGGTGTCATTACAGGTATTAAAATAGCATTGATTTCAGAGTAGTCAAGGGATTACAATTCCAGTAGCATAAGTATATATAATTGATGATAGCCCAGACATTAATTGTACCGATGAGAAGCCCCAATGCATTTTAGATTGAAACATACTGAAAGAAATAGTGAATTTGATAGATGGTTTAATTGCCTTACAGTTTTCAAAGTCCCTGATTAAGATGAGGCTCCAGGATTGGGAGTATATGCATTAGGTAGAATTTGTAAGTCCTTGTGGCATCCCAAAATCCCCTAGGACCTGATTGGCTTTTGATATTAGTTATTGGTGAAACAGGAATGCTTTACCTTGGCCATCCTCTGACGAGGGGCATTGCGACCAATGTATACGTATATATGTGCATAGTATAAGGTCAGGCACCAAGGTGGAGATTCTGAAAGGAAAGTATTATCAGAGAGGTGTAATATAAGTGAGGTACCAAGGTTTAGTTTCTCTGAAGTTTGAATAAGTATGGGCACTGCTCATATCCGCTGATTTATTTTCCTCTGTGAATGCGAAGTATTACACGATTTCACATGGCACCATTGTAACAAAAGTAAAATTAATTTAAATATATCAGTTGTAGAATGAGCTAAAATGTACAGAATTGATAACCTGCCATCTCTTTTACATACTTGTAATACAATCATTATCATAATGAAGTTTTTCATTATATATCTATACGTCATTGTAGTGAGTGTGGAGTTCATTTATGAAATGAGGAATGACAAGAAATGCAACCCTTCCTAAAACCAGGAAGAGTTAGCTACTAGAATATCAGTTTGCTGACACCAGGAGGACGTAGCAGTTGAAATATTAAGTTTGCTTTCAGTTTAACTTGGCAACTATGATATTAAATTGCTTACATCCAGAACTAAGCAATTATAATATTTTTCTTGCACTAGAACTAGGCTATTATGATATTAATTCGCTTTTACTGGAATTAAGCAACTTTGATACTGATTTGCATATGTAGTTGTTATAAGCGTACTCATGTCTAGCAGTAATAGAAACAATATATTATGATTATAATCTTCAAGAGCTTAAGGAAAAGAAAAGTGTATTATTGTAAAAAAACATATGACAGTATAATTAATGAATTGAAAAATGAATAAAAGAATTCCAAATAGAATGTAGGAATTCAAAGTTGAATTATAGTGAAAATACTACGGTGTTAAAAAACGAGTATTATTGTAAACATTAAAAGAGCTTTTTTTCATTTAGAATAAGAAAATGTAAGCAGATTATGCAAAGGAAATAAAAAATGCGCATTATGATAAGAAATTGAAATAAAAGCTGTATGTTATGCAAGTAGGATTTGAAAACGAAAATGCAGTAAGATAAGAATATTAGACAATTATTATTATGGCTAATCTAATGAGTATGAAATAGGTATTGCTATTTAAGTAACAGTTTCCAACATGAGGAAGGAAAGAGAGTAAAGGATACGTTTTAGTCGAGGAAATGACTGATTAGAAATTTTAATTTGATGCAAAAAGCAATAAAATATCCTAGATATAAGTTGGAAATCCAAAGGGATGCGCTGAGACCCAGTCTTTCTTTATAGATCTGCCGAGAAGGAATTGGTAGCCGACACCGGGAAGATGGAGCCGGGAACTGAATGGGAACGCATTGCCAAACTGTGTGATTTTAACCCCAAGACAGCCAAGTCTTCCAGGGATATATCTCGCATGAGATCGATTATTCTTCAAGTCAAACAGTCCCCTCCCGTTAAAGCTTAGATTTATTGTGTTTTTTTAATAGGATTTGGCCCATCAGCTACTTTCGCTCTGAATGTAAGAGAGCATCATTGGAGAGTGACTTCTTTAAAGAAGTTAATGTTTTGAAACTAAAGGCTCATTGAATGAGTGTCGTGACTTTCAGTCCTTTTAACCCATATTTTGAAACTTCTTTAAGATTATAAATGAGTCTTGTTTATCACACTGAAGTCATTTGTTTAATCTTACTTCGAATAATGCTTCTCTCTGATTGGATTTGTCCAAAAACTTGGCTTTTGTCTACAGTATAAAAAAGTAGTTTAATACTTTTTAATTTTTTTTTCCTGAGGAAATGCATATCTGATGAATTTGCTATTCAAAATCATGCATAAATTTTTGTAGTGTGCACGAGATAGGTTCCCAGTCACTATAAAGTGGTTTTTGTTATTTTATTTACAATATATTTTTCTGTTATTTCCGGCATTATCATTTATGCAAGCAGAATATAATTTATCAATGTGATATCATTTACTGAAACAGAATTTCAGTTATCAACATACCATAATTCACTGAATCGTTCAGTCATCACTAAGTCATAATTTGCTGAAGTGAAGGTATATTTCTATATTGTTTGAATTATTTGCTTTAGAAAAAGCTATTTACTGAAACAATATTTTGCGAGTCATACTCTTGTGAAACACATTCAGTGATAAATAAGTTGTAATTTGTTGACACAAAATTTCATTTGTCTGCGAGTAGCAAGTTGCTGAAGAGAGTTGTAGTCATCTGGGAGCCAAAATTGACTGAGCAGAATGTGCCATCTGCAAGTTTTAATTTTCTGAAACAATTTTGTCATCTGCATTCAAACCTGTAAAGCAAATTTACACTTATATGCCTATTGTAATTTGCTATAAGTAGAGTTTCCGTTACCTGTAAGAGGTGTTAAATATTTTTAAATGCAGAACCTTTAGCTTTTTTTTTAAGAGGGCCAAGCTTTGTAGCTGAAAGGGTAAATATTCATAATATAATACAGACTATTGTTTGCAGTAGAATACAAAACCGTATTTACAAGGTTTGTGTGATGATTTTTTTTCTTTAGTGAATGGAAATGACAAAACTTGAGTTAACTGTGTTCATATGAATTCATCATAAACATAAATAGAGCAGAAAACTATATTTCAAGGTTTGTGTGATTTTTTTTTTTTTAGTCAAAAGGAGCGACAGCCATTGAATTTACTGTGTTCATATAAATTCATCATAAACTGTTTTCATTTGCATATTATATGGTATAGAAAGAATGATAGTCTAGGTTGTATGCCACAAAAAATAGATATTTCTCTAGGCATCTATAGCTGTAATGCAAATTCGGATGTTGTTTGTCAGTATTTGAAAGTTAGTTTATCGATCTACTTTTTTTTTAGAGTAAATGGAAAATGATAGTTTCAATGTGAGTTTATCATGATTTTGAATATGGTCATGCTTTAGTTTTTGTTTAAAATCTATTGATAAAATAAATAATTGACCAAAATTTTATAGAAGTTTGATATTTAAATACATTCGATTATTGAAATTGTGTACAAAATATTAAAAAGAAAAGAACTTAAATATAAGTACAATATGAAGTCTAGTTAAGCTTATTAGGATGTTAAAAATAACGAGTGGTTTATGTGGATAATGTTATCTTTCTTAGAACATAAACCACTGATTGTCAATTTTCCAGTACTGTAATGATGATTATTTTTGCTTTTTTGTTTCTTTTTTTTTTATTAGAAATATAGACAAGTGTCTAAGAAAGTAAAGACGTCTCTAAATTAGTTTTACATGTAAAGATTGTTACTATTTTACAGGAGGTGTTCAAGTACTTTTGAATTTTGAACATATCCTTAGTTTTGACAAAACACATTTTTTTCATATTCAGAATTCGTAAATTGAAATGCTGATCCTATTGAAACCAAGTCCAGTCATTCTTAGTACTTTTCCATTGAATAGAGTTTCCGAATTGTGCATTTTGCATACTGGTTTTGGTAATTTAGTTGACATTTATGAATTGGATTGTGAAAATTTGAAAATTTTGTTAGTACTGTACACATGTAGTATGGTGAAAATTTGTAACTTATGTTAGTACTGTACATCTTTAGTAGTACTTTGTTTGTATAAGTACTTGCTAATACATAACTTTGTTTGTATAACTACTTGCAAATGCATAACATGAAGCTGGTATATGAAAATTATTTTGTCACTGTTAATTTCGTTAATATGAAGCACATTTATGTCACTGTTAATTTCGTTAAATATGAAGCACACGTCGTTTGTTTATTTAACACTATGCAAATTAACAAGTACTATGTAGTAATATCTGATATTATTTTTTTTTCTTTAAACTTTTCTTTGATACTTGTAATATCCTAAGCATTCATATCTAGTGTTCATACATTCCTGACTTACGAGAAAGTTTAATTAAATGAAAAAATATTTACTAAAATGATTTTTCCTTTATCCTCATTTTTTTCACTAATCAGTTTCAATCGTGTTTGTTGTTAGTCTTAAAATATATTTTAACCCTTTGTCATGACCTGTCTTGTGTGTCGTTTTTGTATTGTATGAAACTGCTGGTGAATGTATATGGTTTGGCTCGGCCAACCATGATATAACTATTTAGGTGGTCGTATACACATGTAAGTATGAAGGTTAGTCTTTATACGTAGGTAATTCGGTGGTGAGAGAGAAGGAATTTTCCTCACGTATTCCCCCTTTGTCGTTGGAGGCAAGAATATGGCATAGTCCGTTGAAGAAAATGAGAAAGAAAAAGAGTTGATGAAATATAAATGACAGGAAAGATGAGGATTTATATGTTACACTGAAGTCCTTCATCATTTAAGTTTTTGCTCCGACCATGGCCACCTTGCTGTCTTCAATAGGACATGGTATCTAGTTGAAAAGTAAGTTTACTAGCAATAAATTATTTATTTTCTATACTTAGGTTTTTTGCATTTGATTTTTCCCTAGTTTGAGGAGGTTCAAGTGTAGTATTTATAACCTGAATTCTCTGAAATATAATGTGTGAATTTTAAATATTATAGTGGAATAGTGCCAGTATTTTAAGACTTGAGTTGTACCATTTTATGATATTTTATTTTCCATTATTTTTTTCTCACCAAGTTGCTTTTCCTGCTAAAGTCATCTGGTCCATAGTCTGAATTTTTCCCACTGGGTTTGTTGCTTGGCTTACAGTAATAATAAGGACAATAATATTGTATGTTTTTATATTGTATTATTAGATGTAACACTTCCGGGATGCAGTATGCTGAGTAATTAGTGAGATAGTTGTTGGAGATACTTTGTTACCTAAGAGTAAATTGAGAAAATAATAAATACAGATTAAAATAAATATGCATACAGTGTTACGCATTGCTACTATATTGTTTTTCCGCTATTTTGTGTCACTATTCCAGTTCGAATTGGGATGGAGACAGACAGGCTGAAGATGTGAAATGAAAGCTGGATGTCCTTCTTATAGCTCTTAGTAGGCTCAAGAGTGGGTTTGTCAGTTCCAGACTGAAGTGTTCAAATCACTGCGCTATCGTGGTCGCCAATGTTCTCTTTACACTTTGCTAATTTATTTGAATATTTTTACTCGCCAATGCTCTCTCTACACTTCGCTAATTTATTTGAATATTTTTACTGTCATATAGGTATTAGAGGGCATTTTGATATAGGAAATGTGTATTTTTCTGACCCTCCATATAGCCCATCTCGAGTCTTTCTCTGATGGTTGCATAGCCATTCTAATCTCGAATCACTTCAGGAACAGATGGAACTAATAATTCCAGCCACGTGTTCCCATTGGTGGTCTATTTTATAAGCTGTGCAGTTAGTAGCAACAGAAATAGGCTCTGATTAAAATAACAATTTTGCTTAAATTTATTTTGTGAATAGAATTCCGTTTTCAGTCATTATTGCAAACTAAGTGTTCTTAACATTAACATTACACGTTTCCTGTGTTGTAACCCTAAGAAAAATTATTAGAAAAAACTTTAATTGTGATCAAGTTTAGTACTCGTTGTATACAGTGGAAATGTAGCTAAGTATTTCTTAATCTACTATCTACCTTTCTTTACTACACACTAAGAATTCTAACAAAAATAGTCAATTATACATTTTAAGGCATTAGATAAGTATTCGTTTATGCTCACTTATCACAGTTTTACTGGCCCATACAAAGCATATTTTGGGATCTAGTAAAGATGAATAACCCTTAGAGCCCCATCCAAGCTTATGTAACCCCTAGAATTAATAGGTTAAGTGACTTGCATAGAAAGTATGAATGACCTTAGAGCACCCTGGGGCTACTGTTCTTTACAAGATCCATATTTTCTTGACACAACTCTCCTGTCAGGGCAGTTACTTTATTATAATAATTAGTTGTGATTAAGCATAAAAAGTCTAAGACTGAGATGCTATGTACACGTATTACCATAGAGACTAATTATGCAGTAGGAACCTAACTTGCAGTATTATTGATGAATAATCGTCAATGTTCTAATCTGATAGCCCATTAATTATACCATTGAGTAGTTACTGGATACTTTTACATATAAGTTGTTAATACTTAAAGATGAATTCTGTAGTGGCTGTGAGCTCTTCCACTGCAGTATATTAAAAAAATAGAATATTTACTTTTTACGTAAAGAAAAGACAATTTAGATAGCTGGAATTTCTGGTTTTCTAGATACCAAGGTAACACTTTAATATGATTGAATATATGTGCTTTGACTCAGCCATCCCCCTTTAGGGACTGTGACCATTCTTTAATTGTTTTCTTGTGTGTATATATATATATATATATATATATATATATATATATATATATATATATATATATATATATATATATATATATATATATATATATATATATATATATATATATATATATATATATATATATATATATATATATATATATATATATATATATATATATATATATATATATATATATATATATATATATATATTTACTGTTTTTGAAAAACTGTAAATATCTAGCTGAGATACATAGTTTAATGGTGCACTTTTGGTCTAATTTGGTGTTATATATCTTAACCATACACTATGCAAGTGTTTGTGTACAGGCTAAATATGTGACAAACCAGCTAACCAGGACAGTGGTAAACTAAGTATTAACTCTATATGAATTAAAAAGTATGTAAGAAGTAATATGCCCCTGAAAAGTAACATTTCAGTACATTTTTATAAAAAAAGTACAGTACTTTAGACTTTGTACAAAAACTAGGCACTTGTATTATACATATTCATTGCCACTAACACATTCACAAAGTGTACAACAAGTTTCCAAAAGAACGTGTCAAGTGAATTATGAAAACAGTAAGAGAGAGATTTCTTGACTTCTATCTATTGATATTGCTTCTCTGAGTATGGCTTTTCTTAAATATATTAACTTTTGTTCCACTCCAACTTGCCTTCAACATGATGGCATTCTGTCACGATCCAAGAGCCACGGGAGTGGGTGATCATCCTAAGCAATTATGTACCAAAACTTTGATATGATAGTTACATAAAGTTTGTTGCTCATTGTAGAATGGATTAAAGGCACTTATCAGAATAAGAGATAATAGCGTTACTACTTGGGCCCTTATGTTTGGACTATGACAATGCCTGTCATATCTAGTTATGCGATATTGCATCCGTTTGTGTGCCTCTAAAATACAATTTATAGACTGTAGTCATGTAGTTAGTGACAAGTAACTGTGTTTTTATGTTCAGTACTCTTAAACGAATGAATAATCTGGTATGCATTTACAGGTTGTACCATGGGGTTGAAAGGATGGATTCTGTTGTGGTGAGTACAGTACATAGAAACGTATAATTTACATGTATTATCACATTCTCGTCTCTTTTCCCCTATGATTGGTGTATAGACAGCCCAAAGGCTCCTTAGTGGGTTTTAGTTAAGAATCAGTTGTAATATATAGTATATAACTGAAAAATAAATATAGATATAGGGGGCCAGGGTAGCCCAGTGGTAAAGCTTGTGAGTTGGGGAGTGACTAAAGCGGGTTCAATCCCATCACAGTTCGTTAGGAAAGGCATCCAGCCTTAATCCTTTATCTCAAACATGTCTGTGTCCACCCCCATTCGAGTGGGAGCTAATTGAAATCGAAAATGATGATTCTCTATTCATGGATGACTTTACTTATGTTCCAAAGTTAACCTGTCTTATTTAGAACAGTATTATCTTTAAAGTTTTTAAATTTTTCTGACATTCTGGTACAGTATTTGTATTTTAAGATAGGCATTTCCGCTATATTGCAAACTTGATTATGCGCAGTGAAGAAATATTATGAATAGGAATTTTACACATTTATTTCATATGTCTTCTTATTGCTGTTCATATTTTGAAGTATTTTTCAAGTCTTCTCATATTTAAAATCACATTGAAATTTATTATCAAGATTTAGAAGTGCTTAACTGAAGTTCCTTTAAAAAAAAAAGTTCCCTTCTCTTATGCTAAATTATTAAGCTGACTGACTTAGCTACAGTTCTATAGTACAGTCTGCATAGAAAGTTTATTAGTACAGTATTTCATAATATTAACTCACAAAAGTCATATTTTATTATTCACGATCATTTTCTTACCTAAAGATCAGAGAAAACTCCGCCATATATTTACTCTGCATTTTCACCACCGGCATCACCTCCTTCGCCTTCTGCATCACCTCCACCACCACCTTCATCATTATTATCATCACCCCCTTCAGCTGCTTCTTCATTGTCCCCTGCACCACCTTCTTCATCAGCATTATCTCCACCTTCCTCTCCTGCATCGCCCTCTTCTTTAGTCTCTTCTTCTTCAGCGCCTCCTTCGGTGGTTTCTCCTTCTTCTGCTGTTTCCTCTCCACCCTCTTCGTTAGTGTCACCTTCCTGCGAGGGGAGAAAATACCTTTGAAATTCTGAAAAAGGTGACTTATATTTGAGATATCTTGAATATTTAGATAATTATTTCTGGGGATTGCAGTAGTGCAGTGGTTAGAGCAGTCGATTCTGGAGGTGAATGACCCACAATCGAGCCCTTCGGGAGCGTTAGGAAGGGTATCCATCCTTTTATCCCACGCTCCAACTTGTATGTCCACCCCCATAATGGGGATATAGTGACCTAAAACGTAAGGAAGTTTACTAACAGTCTATAGTGACTTTGGATGCTGCTGCTAGCTACTATCTTACCAGGAAAAAAAGAGACAAAGTGAGTAGTAACTCATTACAATAATCAGAATGATTGATAGTAAAGCGCGTGATTTGTAAGCGAATAACATGGGTTTGATCCTACCACAGGGCATTAGGAAGGTCATACACCCCTTTTTATTGTGGACTAATTGTGACATATGAAACGGAGCTTGTGATAATAAATGGACACCAAACTTAAACTATTAACTTTAACCAAACTTTGACCAAATAGGAGACTTTAGTGTTATAGCTACCATGCTCCTGAGCTTCCAACAATATGAAATATTTTTCCTTGTTAGAAGAGTGATGAGAGTTTCCCAATACCTGATTACCATTTCTTAAAATTACCATTTTTTTAATTTTTAAAATATCCTTATCTCACAATCCCCAATTTTCCTCTTGGTTTCTTGCAAAATCTTCCATTTTTAAGATTGTTGTTTTGTTGTATCTTAAGATGTCTCAGGTCCCTAAGGAAACCACTGTGGTTCCTTAGCTTCCCCACAGAGCTCTCGGGGAATGAATGTTGTGTTATTGGCAAATATGGTAGCAAGCAGTACAGTCATATATAATGCATTTGATTGTATGAGGAGATGTGTTAACTCCTAGACAGGCATCTCCGACAGAGTCGTCTAGCCTCTTCTATTCGAAGGCTTGGGAAGGTGCCCACATAGCAGTTTGGCCAAGTGGACTCTGTATTCAAGGGGAAGGGAGGGTCCTTTTATTTTAATGTTTGACTTAATAGTATTTTATTTATTTTAACCCTTTTATATGACAGCATTCATGACAATGCATCTGTTTTATCTGCTTTTGCATTCTTTTACTGAGATTTGAATGCAAACACAAAGTCTCCGTTTTCTTGCAAGGACTGTAAATAGGTACTGCTCGTTCATATGGCATTTCACCCATAAAAAAGCTATTTTGTTTTGATATTACTAATGTTCACAATAACGGTTTAGTTATGCCTTTTACTTGTAATTTATGTGTGCTTTGTCGTGCATATAATTCCCCTTGTTTTCTAGAAGTCAGGTGCAGCATAATATATTACAAGCACTATTCTATACTCTTTTATGGAGGCCGTGCTAGCTCAGTGGTAGAATACACGAAATGGGAAGTGATAAGCCCATGTTCAAGCCCACCACAGTCTGCCTGTATTCGCCCCCACTCATATTGGGATTAATAGTGTCACATGAAAATACAAACAACAGCAATGGCTGTTATACTAAGCTATTTTATCTTTTATTGATAGATGCATTTGTGGTTTCATAATGCATTAATTTCTGTTGTTCTTCTGTTAACTCATTTTTGAGAGAGCTTTATACATGCATATTAGGAGTTATTTTTATAGGGGTGGGTTTAAGAATTGAATTATTTTTACAGGGTAAAGGTGTTCATGCTTTTAGGAAAGTATGTGTAAATTTTATGGGATCATTGTAATGCATACTTTATGCATACTGAATAATGGTGAATATAAGATAAAGAGAAGAAAATCTGATAAATATAAGGAGACTTACTCCCCCGCCATCAGCCTCATCGCCCGCGCCTTCGTTCGCATCTTGCGCAGCTTCGGCACCATCTCCCGCCTCCCTCTCATCGTCATCTTCATTCTCTTTATCTTCTTTAGTCTGTTCTTCATTAATTCTGTTATTAATGACTTCCATTTCATTCACCTGATTTTCCTCGTCTGTGTCTCCCGAGGTCTGGCTGGCCTGCTTCTCTAGGATGATTTCCTCCACGCGGTTGTAGCGATTCCTCGAAGCCCAGGTTAGGAAATCAATGCTCTCCCCTCCACCTACTGGAACCATTAAGTCTGTTGGATTGGCATCAGCCTGTAAGATAATTTCATTGTTATTATTATTATTATATTATTATTATTATTATTATTATTATTATTATTATTATTATTATTATAGGGTACTACACTTGGGCTGTGGTTAGAGTATTTGACTCTGGAAGTGACAAACCAGTATTCGAGCCCACCACAGAGGATTAGGAGGGGCACCCAGCCTTAATTCCCCAGCTTCAACCTATATTAGAGATCTTTAACCTTTAACATCTGAAATTTTATTTAGGTAAGAGTAAATCCTTGAGATAAAGTGTGATATGAATTTTGCTATTGTTCTAAGAAATTAAAAACTTATACATGTACAAATGGGACAAATGCATTTCCTTGTTTCCTACAAAACAAGAAATACCTGAATAAACTTTGTGTTAGAAGGCTTTGTGGAGTTAGAGACAGGTAAGAGGATATAATCTAATATTTTGAAAATACTCATTTAGAACGATTTGCAGAACTTGGGATAAGAAGTAGAGTTAGAAAATTATGCTGGATCAGGAAAAGTTTAAAGGGGATAGTTAGTTCTGACTCTAAAAAAAACAACAACTGTGATTTAAGATGGATAAGGCTATACTGAGTGTCAGATCTGGAAATGAACCTATGTAGATACAGTATGACTGAGGTTTAGTCTATGAAGGTAAGATGCTTACAAGATATAGCATGAGTAGGCAATAGACTAATTACAGCCGAATTTATTATCTCTTACCTTGGAGCATAATTAAGAATGAATGGATAATTAGAGATAAGTAAAGACAGTGTATAGGTGAGACATAATGAGTGTCATAATAGGCCATGGACCAAACTAGGAAGTGTAGGAACAAACAGAGTGAGGCTTTGTCTATGTAGGATCAAAAAGTTATTACCTACTTGTGCTTACGGAACGAGCTCCAAACTCGTAACTTCCCGTCTCCTGATCGGTTCCATATTGTACTTAGTGATACTTATCATACCTGTCCTTAAAACTATGGATTGAGTTAGCATTAACTACCTCCTCGCTTAGCGAATTCCAATTATCAACTACTTTTATATTAAAAAAGTACTTCCTTACATCCTGCAAAGATTTTTTCTTACGAAGCCTCAAACTATGACCTCTAGTTCTAGAGCCAGCCATATCAAAATATCGATCCCTATCCACTCTGTCATAACTATAAAGGAATTTCAAAACCGTCACCATATCCCCCCTCAGTATTCTTGCTATGAATATTCATCATAATTGAGATTGCGTATTTCTGGCACCAGTATCATTACTTGTCTTTGAACATTTTCCTGCTTAATTATGTGCTTTATCAAGTGCGGATTCCAAAAATGGGCTGCATATTCTAGCTTTGGCCTCACATAAGTTACATAAATATTTCTGAACATTTCCTTGTCCAGTGTCTGAAGGCTACCCTTACATTTGCTAAGAAAGCATAATGTTGCCCTTACTATGCCATTTATATGCATTTCTGGAGACAAATCGGCCAATATGTGTACTCCTAGATCTCTCTAATTCTCTGTCTCTCGAAGTTCCACTCCTGCCATTGAGTAGTCAAGCTTGAACCATCTTGCACTTGTACCCATTCTCATTACCTTACATTTTGAAGTATTGAATTTCATTAGCCAATTTTCTGATCACTCATGCAGACTATTTAGATCTTCCTGAATTGCCCTACCATTGTTTTCGTTTCTTACTTTTTTCACAGTCTTTGCATCATCTGCAAACATATTCATGAGTGAATTTACAGCCTCTGGAAGGTCATTTACATATACAAGGAACAAAAGTGGCCGTAAAACTGAACCCTGTGGAACTCCACTACTAACTCTTCTCCATTCAGGCACTGAGTGTCTTACTCTAACCCTCTGTTCGCCTGCTGGCTAGTACAGTGGTAACGCGCTGGCTTCGCATTCACGAGATCGAAAGATCGGTTCCCGTCCAAGACCGAGAGTTTAAGATGTTTACTGGCAGGAACTGCTGTTGTTGGACACCACAGTGGGGGGTTGGGGCTTGCCCTGGCTGACGAATACCCATTGTATTGAAATGGAAATAAAGTTTGTTTGTTTGTTTCCTCTAAGTAAGTTTTTATCCGTTCCAAGACATTCCACCTACTCTTGCCATTGATTGCAGCTTCTTAATAGGTTTCCCATGTGGGACCTTGTCAAATGCTTTCTAGAAGTCTAGGAATATGCAATCTGCCCAGCCCTCTCTTTCCTATAAGATTTGGCTTACCTCATCATGATATTCTAATAAGTTTATTACTGTTGATCCACCTTCTCTGAAGCCATGTTGTCTCACTGACAAAAAGTTGAGGGATTCCAAGTGAAGAGAGATATGTTTCCTTAGTAGTTTCTCCATAACTATGCTGGTCTGGGAAACAGGTCTGTAGTTTAGAGTCGTATCCCTCCATCCCTTTTTGCAGATATGTACCACAATCACTTGTTTCCAGCATCTTGGAATCTCCCCTGACTCGAGTGACTTTTCAGATATGATACTAGTGCCGCTGATATTGAATTTGCGCATTTCTTAAGTACATAAGGCGATATATCATCAGGACCTGTAGCTTTATGGACATCTAACTCCATCAGTGCTTTTTATACCTCTGTGGCGGAAAAGATAATGTTCTCTAATACTGGCCCTTGAGCTTCTATTTCAGCAGTCTGAGGGGGTGGGTATTTTCTACTGTTAATACTGACTGAAACTCCTTGTTCAATTCTTCACAGGTCTGTTAATCCATCTCAGTGATGCTTCCATCCACTCTCCTTAGCTTTAAAACATTTTATTTTTCCTTCCAGTTTGGGATTTTCTTTAGCCTTCCTGGTGATATCCGTTTCATAGGCTCTCTCTTCCTCTCTTCTTTTACTTAGGTAATAATTTCTTGCTTTTTTATAAGTCTGCCAGGCATTTATGTTTTTTCTTCTCCTATACCTTTTCCAGCATTTGTCTCTCCACTCCTTAGCTCTCTTACACTCATTATTGAGCCATATCTCTTTGGCATGAATTACTCCTAATTTGATGACAGGTATGCAGCAATCTACTGTTTCCCCATATTTTTCACAAAAGATATCTTACATTTCTTGTACAGGTTTGATGTTTAACAAGGTCCTCTTGTCAGTAACTCCAAAAAGCTCATTCATTTTGATGTAATCACCTTTCGGATAGTTCCTCATCGTGTCCTTAGTGCCTCTTCTTGCAGGTAAAAACATCTTCGATGATATACTCCATCTACAACACACAGTGGTCGCTCTTTCAAATTTTTTTTTTTTTTTTTTGAGTGTGACACGGGACAGGCAGAAACTGCCCTCATCAACAAAGGCCCGGGCACGAGAAAATACCAAGACGAAGGAAAAGAAAAAGGTTAAGGGCAAGGCAGAGATGAGGTAATGTCACACAAAGGAAAACGACAGACAGAAAAAAACAGTCAAAGTAAAGAGGACCCAGAGATATGGAGGACTAGGCTCTGAGATGACGATAGATCTGCTTTTTGAAGGATGAAAGGTCATAAGAATTAGGAAAGACAGAAGGAGGAAGAGAGTTCCAGAGTCTGGAGGTAGATGGGAAGAAGCAGTCGCTGCACCGACCAATCCGCGAGCTACAAATCTCCACAGAGTACCTGTGAGATGAGGCCGCTTGGCGAGTGTTACGCGGCCTCGGTAGTGGAGGAGGGATGCAACTCGCCAACTCATCAGAGCAGCGATGGAAGTAGTAGTGATAGAAAAGCGAAAGGGAAGCTACCTTACGGCGAAGAGAGAGAGAATCCAGGTTAGAAGTAAGAGAAGGATCATTAATGAGTCTGACTGCCTTAGATTCAACCCTATCAAGAAGTTAAGTAAAGGAAGAAGCACCCCAGATGTGTGAGCAGTATTCTAAGCAGGGGCGGATAAGACCTTTGTAAATTTTAAGTAACTGCAATGAGGAAAAGTAATAACGAAAACAAAACAAAACCCCCAATTTTTTGGATGAAGATTTAGAAATTTGGATTATGTGATTCCTCCAAGACAAGTTAGAGGCTATATGGATTCCTAATATATTGATAGAGTTAAGAGGGTAAATTTCATTAGTTTCGAAGACAATAGGGTTATCAGGAGGAGAAGAAGATAAAGAGATAGCCAGAAACTGTGTCTTGGAGGCGTTGAATTTAACTAAATTTTGAGTGCCCCATTCAGATACTCTCTGCAAATCGGAGTTAAGAGTAGAAGAAAGAGTGATACGAGATTGATTACGAGTAACAGATGAAGGTTGTGAAGAAAAGGCAGAGGAAAAGTGAAGGGTAGAATCATCGGCAAAGGCATGAAGAAGAGAGGAAGATGGGGATTGTAGAAGATCATTGATGAAGAGAAGGAAGAGAATAGGTGAAAGAACAGAGCCCTGTGGAACACCACTGGAAACAGAGAAAGGGCTAGATGACGCGCCATCAACAACTACAGATCTAGAACGGTCAGTAAGAAAACTGGAAATCAGAGAACAGAAAGAAGGGGTAAAGCCATAGGCAGGGAGTTTGGCCAACAGAGCCTTGTGCTAGACTCTGTCAAAAGCCTTAGAGATATCAAGGGTGACGACAAAGGATTCCCCATAGTTCCTAAGAGAAGATGACCATACATGAGTAAGATAGGACAGGAGATCACCAGTGGATCTTGCCTTGCGGAAGCCGTACTGGTGATCGGAGATAAGTGAGTTAGATTCAAGGCGTTTCAAGAAGTGAGCATTGAGCAAAGTTTTGAAAGCTTTAGCAATAGAGGAGGTTAGAGCAATAGGTCGGTAGTTAGAAGGAATAGAGCGGTCACCCTTATTAGGAATAGGCTGAACTCGAGCATGCCTCCAAGATGTAGGATAGATACTGGTTGACAGAATGAGGCAAAAAAGACGGCAAAGCACTGGAGCCAGTTCATCTGCAAACTCCTTAAGGAACCTTGCAGGGATAGCATCGGGACCAGATGCCTTGTTTGTCTTTAGTGAGCGAAGAACCTTATGAACTTTGCGTAAAGAAAGGATAAGGGAGGGCATAGGGTTAGAGAGGGGAAAAGACTGAGGAACAGGTGCGCTGGAATCGTTGATAGAAGAGTTGGCAGAAAAATGAGAGCCAAAGAGAGTGGCTTTGTCAGTGGGAGAGCAAGCTATAGAACCATCAGAACGAATGAGAGGGGGAAAGCTTGAGTTACAGAAGTTTTTGGCTAAGGACCAGAAGCATTTGTCAGTGGGAGAGGAGTTAAGGTCATCAACTTTCCTTCTTATAAAGGAAGCCTTAGACCTTCGAATCTGAGCTGTACAGCGATTCTTAGCTATAATAAAAGCGGAGCGAGTTAAATCGGAAGGAGAGGCTTGGTAAGATCGGTGAGCCTGATTCCTATCCTGGATAGCCATGGAGCAGGCACGATCAAACCAAGGTTTAGGGGGAGAGAAAGTTTTTGTAGAAAAGAGGATGTACGCCTCCATTCCCGCGGTCACGATCTCGGCAACTTTTACAGCTACCCGATCAGGGTTGCGGGACCGAAAGCAGTAGTCATCCCATGGGAAGTCAAAGAGAAAGTTACGCAAATTTTCATATTGGGTTCGCTTGAAGTGCCAAAGGCAGCGTTGAGTAGGAGGGATTGGTGGTGGGGGAGCGAAAATGGAAGAGACAGAGATCATGGAGTGGTCAGATTTACCAAGAGGGGAAAGAACAGAATAAGAGTAGTTTGAAGGGTTAGAAGTAAAAAATAGGTCAAGAGTGTTTGCAGCAAGTTCGTGATGATCAGGAACGTGAGTAGGATGTTTGATAATTTGCTCCAGATCGTGAGTAATAGAGAAAGCAAGAGCCTCGCTTCCTCCCACATCAGTGTGAGAAGAATGAAGCCACTCACTGTGGTGTACATTGAAGTCTCCAATGTAGAGAACTTCGGCATGTGGGTGAGAAGATAGCAAGGACTCATGGCACGAGGAGAGATATTCAAAGAAAGACACAAACTCGGTGGAGTTTGGAGAACAGTAGCAGAAGCAAAGGATGATAGTGGTAGTGGAGAGATAGACTTTTAGCCAGAGAACATCAAAGTCAGGAGATTCAAGGTCCATGAGCCTCACAGTAGGAGTGTTAATGTTGCAGTAAGCACAGACCCCACCTTTGGAACGAAAACGAGTATACAGATTATAGTGGGAGATCTGGAAAGGGTCAGTGGAAGCATGTATAGACAACTGGGTTTCAGATAGGAGGAGGAGGTTAGGGAGAAAAGTGCCCAAGTGCTGTTCCACAGACGAAAGATTAGAGTTCAGCCCACGAATGTTTGAATAGTGAAGAGTGAAAGAAGCAGATCTATTGGGAGGTGCAAGGTTAAGAGCAGAACCATTACTACCACCAGGCGTGTCTGCCCTCAAGCCAATGGTGGAGTCAACACGATCCCCGGAGCTTCTTCGCACCCCACTATGCCGGGCACTGGGGGCCATTAGTTGTGAACCTTCCATAAATAATGACAAAATGTGAGGAAAAGGAAAGTAAAAGAGACAGATATGCAGAATGTTGTGACTTGTCAAATGTAATGGAATAGCAAGAGATGTGTAATGAATATGCCAGAATATTCAGTGTAGATGTAGGCATGAGGAAAGAACCGTCCTGAAGGAAGACTCAACCTGGAACTGTCTGGACCAGTCCTAGTTGCATCCTAATACCTTCAGTCGTAGTCTTTCAACGGGCGGCTGGTGGTTCATACTAAATTTTTTCAATATCCAACACATTATCTGTGAATAGTATGTCAAGCTGCAATGGCTCATCCTCACTCCTTACCCTCATTGGTTCCAATACATCTTGATGTAGGAAATTCCCTTGTACGCAATCTAGGAATTTTTCCCAGAATGAGTCCTCACCACTGTGTGGGTCAAGATTTATCCAATCTATATCTCTATGATTAAAATCTCCCATAATCAAAATCCTACATTTTCTCTCCCATGCAGTGTTAACAGCTGAGTTTATGACTTCAGTAGTACTTATATGACTTTCCTTATAAACTTCTAGCCCATGTTGGTTCCTTGGTAGGTTATATACAACAGTTATTATCATGCTTTCTGAACCAGCATTTATGCGAGCATTCTTGAACTCACTGTCTGTAGCAAAGTTTATTTCTTCAACCGGAAACCTTTCACTTATGAGCAGTGCTATCCTTCCCCCAGTCCTTTCATATCTTTCAACCCTTAATATTCTGAAGCCCTTAGGAAAAACTGTGACACTGTTTATGTCCTCACTTAACTTAGTCTCAGTAACTGCTATTATATCTGCCTTACTGTTGTGAATCCTATCTTTTATTTATTTTTTTTTACATGAGTGACACCAGGTCAGGCAGAAACTGCCCTCATCAACAAAGGCCCGGGCACGAGAAAATACCAAGACGAAGGAAAAGAAAAGGGTTAAGGGCAAGGCAGAGATGAGGTAATATCACACAAAGGAAAAACGACAGACAGAAAAAACAGTCAAAGCACAGAGGACCCAGAGATATGGAGGACTAGGCTCTGAGATGATGATAGATCTGCTTTTTGAAGGATGAAAGGTCATAAGAATTAGGAAAGACAGAAGGAGGAAGAGAGTTCCAGAGTTTGGAGGTAGATGGGAAGAAGCAGTCGCTGCACCGACCAATCCGTGAGCTACAAATCTCCACACACTACCTGTGAGATGAGGCCGCTTGGCGAGTGTTATGCGGCCTTGGCAGTGGAGGAGGGATGCAACTCGCCAACTCATCAGAGCAGCGATGGAAGTAGTAGCGATACAAAAGCAAAAGGGAAGATACCTTGCGGCGAAGAGAATGAGAATGCAGATTAGAAGTAAGAGAAGGATCATTAATGAGCCTGACTGCCTTAGATTCAACCCTATCAAGAAGATAAGTAAAGGAAGAAGCACCCCAGATGTGTGAGCAGTATTCTAAGCAGGGACAGATAAGACCTCTGTAAATTTTAAGTAACTGCAATCAATCTTAATGAGGCGCCATCCCCTGATCTTCTTTCATTATCTTTATTATTTCCCCTTTGTCTGGAAGAACTCTAAAACAAAAAATTTTTTTCTCTTCATTTATTTTCTCATTTAACCTTTTAACCTCTTGCAACAAGTTTTTGATCCTTTCCATCTCTTCTTGTGTTCTGTATGGTCTAATAAACACTATTGCGAATTCTTGATGGTCTTTTAGTCTTTTTTCCTCATTAATATTTCTCTACATGTGTCCCCTCTCTCAAAGGTTACATTTGTTGGTGTTTACTTTCCCTCCCTAGAATATTTACCTAGTTGGTGAATGTTTACAATTTCCTCATGACAACATACTACTCCAACCTTCCTTATCAGATCTAAAATCCTAGCATTATTTTCTTCAAGTTTCCCCTGCCATGTTGACTCCTGGGATTTACTTATGCCTTTGATTACTACTGTCTTCTCTTTATCAAGTGCCTGTTTAAATCAGTGGATTAGTCCTTTCCATCACAACGTGTTTCATTTTTTTGATTACTGATCCTTTATAGTTAGCAGTTTGTATGCTTTCCAGTACCACCACCCTCATGGCCTCTTTTTCTGTCACATTCCCCATTAGTGCATATGCAAAGGAAATTTTCATGGCATCATGTTCCATTTTCAGCTCCTGAAACACTTTTCTAAACTGTTCAATGTTTTCCTTTATCTGGACATTCCAAGCTGCAATCTCGTCTCTCTCAGAGAAGAGCAGTGAACTAACATTTAGTTTATTCAGGTTGTCATTCAGCTGTTTATTGTTATCTTCTTGTTTGGAAATTCTGGTTTCAAGTTTGTCCTTTTCCCCTTCCAGCTTCTTTATTTGTTTTCTAGTTCTCTCCTCCTTTGCCCTTGTGTTATATTTGCTTCCTCCAAAAATCTTATTTCTTCTCTGAGTCTCATTCTCTTTCATCTCTCTATCCATATTCCGAATTTTATCATCCAGGTTTATTACTAGTGTCTCCAATTTTTTGACTTTTTGTTTCAGTCTTCTAACAGCCACTGCTCATCCTCCTACATCCCCCAGAGATCCTCTACCACCCCTTCCCCAACCATTGGATGGGCGATTAAGGACAGAAATGGCCTCATTTTGATGTTTTCCCTTTCACAGAATCTACAGAGAAACAAAAAGAGAGAAAACTTCACACAATTTCTATATCTTCGTATGAGTACTGTTTAGTTACTCAGTTCATCTCTTTTCTGGTAGCACATATCCTAACTCAAAATTTGACCTTGGTAATTTGAGAAGAAGAAAAAATTCAAAACAAAAGCCCCCTTGAAGGAAAATTCGAATTTGTATTTGAGGAAACACCCAGCTGTTTCTGCTATATTCTCTTCTTCACTGCTAAACCGGTCATTTCAGAGGGGAAAAATATTACTCACTTATTAACCAAGGTATGTTATCATAGGATCAGACTTTAAATCTAACTCAATTTATACAAAAAATAATAATAAAAGAGAACAAAGTAAAAACAAAATAAATAAGACAACTGTGCTACTTGGCCACTTAACTCAGCACTGTTGACAGGTGTATTTTTCGTATTTGTTTAATTATTCAATTATATCGTATAACAATCAAACTATCAAGTTAATCTACATGGGAAGGATATTGATTTTAACAATATATGGAACCACAGGATCAGGTAAATGGCTATAAAAGGTCTCCCCAGTTTACACAAAAAATTAGGAAATGTGATGTGATGGCTTCGCCTCTGGCAACTCTTCTAAACTTCCTTCAAGGCAGGACAGGACAGCTTCTCATTCCCCTCTCAAAAGTGTTCTCAATTTTTTCCTTTAATATTTTGGACAGTCTAGTTAACTACAAATATATATTTTTTTTACTCACAGTACTCTGCAGAATCTCTTATTCAGGGAAATTCGGTTTAATTTTTATAATTTAGTCCCGGTCACTCAAAAAGACAAGGAAAAAATCGAGAGATACTGATTGCGTGTGTTCTAATGCCCATCGTGTGTGTGTGTGTGTGTGTCTTTGTAGAAACAGAATGAGTAAGGCTTTGTCTATATAGGAACAAAATGATTGAGGCTTAGTCTGTGTAGAAAAAAATGAGTGAGGCTTTGTTTATGTAGGAAAATTTGAGTGAGTTTTGTCTATGCAGGAACAGAATGAGTGAGGCTTTGTCTGTGAAGGTGAAATCCTTACAGGTTGTAGAAAGAAATGACTGGTCACTCATGACATCTGAATTCACAGTATTTTATCTTATGCCCATGCTTGAATTATATTTCTTACCATAAGAAGGGCAAGAACTGCTGCTACATTGTCGACTTTCGCTGCCGTGATGAGGGGAGCCTCAATGGCCTTTGCATCGTCTGCATTGACGCTCGCACCTTCCTGTAAAATAAAAAAAAGAATCATGATTTTTAAAAAAGGAAATTACTTTAGTTAGCTTATTTATAGATTTTAATGTGGTTGAATGCTCTTTAAATGGTCTTTTTAGTATATTTGATATTGAATTATAAGCGATTTTGCTTTTATAAAAGGTATAAACCAGTGAAGAATAAGTACAGTACATACTGTAATATTATTTTCAGTGGTGGTGAATGTTGTTCATTTTCAAACCGAAAATCTGAAATTGCATCACACACACACACACACACACACACACACACACACGCAAATAAAAAAAAAAAAAAATAAAATATATATATATATATATATATATATATATATATATATATATATATATATATATATATATATATATATATATATATATATATATATATTCTTCTTTCAAAGAAATATCGACCATAACTATTTCAAGTTTTTTTTTCATATTTTTGTATTGATTTCTCATTTGTTTAGATAAATCCGGGTATAAAGTAGCAGTTGTTTTTCTTATGTGCAGATGTATCATTTATCTATGAAGCTTTGCTCTCAAATTACAGAGTCTAGTGAACTTACAGCAATATTATTGATAATAATAATAATAATAATAATAATAATAATAATAATAATAACTATTATTATTGTTATTATTATTATTATTATTATTATTATTATTATTATTATTATTATTATTATTATTATTATGGGAGTTTGTGGCAACTCTATCCCCAAGGTGCTAAGAGGAGTAACTGAGGTGTGGAGTCATTGGCTTGTGGTGAATATGTGTTCTTTGGCTCAGTTACCCCCTTACAAGGGGGAGTGGGGACCATGGTATGTCGAGATGTTATTATTATTATTGTTATTATTATTATTATTATTATTATTATTATTATTATTATTATTTTATTATTATTATTGTAAAAAGGATCATTTTCTAGAATTATATTTTTTTTTGAAAAATCTCATTTGCTTTAGGAAATGTATTTTTCAACATTCGTGGGCAGGTTATAGCTTGGAAACTGGGAACTATACCCAGTGCCTATGAACATTACTACAAATAGCTTGAATACCGTGTTACATATGATACTGGCAGTGGTCATAAAAAATAAAGAAAAAAGGCTATTTTGGAAGCATCATTGTTTTTAGTAAAATATGGCTCGGAAGCGGGGAATATACCCAATGCATATGAACATTATTATACGTAGCTGACTACATTGTTATATTTGGTAGTGAGAGTGGCCATAAAACGACGATAAAAGTGTGTTTTATTTTAGTAATAAACATTCAGGTATTTGTGTCAACCAATCACGTACAGGTCTTGTTTTATGCAAGTATTGAATAATTGTTTAATACTGGTTCCATTGTCGTTCTAAAGAAGGAATGGAACTATAATTTTGTAATGGAGGAGTTGAGTTCGAGAACTATTTAAAAAACCGCTACCAGTCAGTCAGAATAAAAGATGTAGTCTCAAGTCGCAAGAAGGTATTGTTTGGGGTCCCTCAGGGATCGATCCTAGGACCTATACTTTTTCTAATATATGTAAACGATCTAGTAAAATATTTACCTAACTGTTATGTCATTCAATATGCTGACGATACTCAAATCTTAATTGAAGGAGAAATTAATGATTTAGAAAATATTATTCGTAGAGCAGAAGAAATTTTGTATATGGCTAAACGTTACTTTCTAAAAAATGGTCTGTTACTTAATGAAACTAAAACCCAATCTATTCTTATCGGATCCAGACAATTATTATCAGAAGTTGATGACAATCTTCATATAAATTTTAACGGTAATATCATTAAGCCAATGAACTCGGTAAAGAACCTAGGTGTCTATTTTGACCGTTACATGAATTTTGAAATGCATATAGATGAAATTTATAAAAAAGTAATGGGTACTCTAATATATCTAAATAGGGTAAAAGACTCATTTGAAACATCAACTCGTATAATAATTGTCCAGTCCTTAGCTATGAGTTTAATTAATTACTGTCTCAAAGTTTGGGGATGTACAAATAAGACTCAATTACAAAGAATACAAAAGTTACAAAACTTTGCAGCACGAGTGGCTGTTGGCAATGTAAGAAAATACGAGCACATCTCTCCTGTTTTAAAAGATCTAGAATGGATAAAGATTAGAGATAAATATGTTTTTGATATATGTACCTTTGTTTTTAATATACTAAGAAACAATATTCCTGATTGCTTGTATAATTTTTCTACAGTAAGCTCAGTTACCGGGTTAACTACCCGTCAAGGGGAAGATTTATTAGTACGAAGGTCTAAAACTGATATTGGCTCAAGAGATATAAACATTCGTGGACCTCATTTATATAATCAGCTTCCCAGAGAACTAAAAAATGCTGGTTCAGTGTATACTTTTAAATATAATCTTAAGAAGTTACTCTTAAAGGAAGATTTTACTTGTAAATTTTAATAGTACACCCATATTTGAATACCCAATGTATGTTGGAAATAAAGTCTTATTATTATTATTATTATTACTCTCTCTCTCTCTCTCTCTCTCGCTATCTATCTATCTTTCACTGACTCAGGAGCAGGAAGGGTCATGTTTATGTAATGTATGTATAGCATTTCTCTCTCTCTCTCTCTCTCTCTCTCTCTCTCTCTCTCTCTCTCTCTCTCTCTCTCTCTCTCTCTCTCTCTCTCTCTCTCTCTCTCTCTCTCTCTCTCTCTCTCTCTCTCACACACACACAGTTAGGTAATTACACACACACATGCGCGTGCACTATTCCTGAAGCAGGAAATAAGTCATGTTCTTGTAAGGACTGTAATTTCTCTCTCTCTCTCTCTCTCTCTCTCTCTCCTCTCTCTCTCTCTCTCTCTCTCTCTCTCTCTCTCTCTCTGTGTGTTTGTGTGTGTGTGCAAATTATAGATATACCAGCCTTTGGGCAGTGTGCCCTAAGCATATACAGCTACCGCAAGTGAAGTGAAACAGAATATGAAACTTAATAATCTCATACCATAGATTTCTTTTTATCTAAAGGGCTCTGAGTCTATCAATCAGTGTTACCAGTTTAGTATTAATATCTTCTTGAGTTAATGCATGGTTTACCTACAAAAATTATTTGCATGAATATAAATTCAATCTGGTGACTCTGCTTATATAGGTACATTCTGTCTTTATAATGGTTCCCCAGTGACTTACTGGTAGCCCACCTGAATCCTCCCTCCCGAATGCTATTTGCATAGCTTCTCCTCGTCAGAAACGCTTGTATGTTGGCATCCCTAGTGTGATGGTTAATCCCTACAGCATAAGATGTGTTGGGTATATATTGAAGTAGTATCTTGAAGATCGTATTTTAAATAAGGGAATAATTGCTCTATGGACAAAAAGATTAGTTATGGTTCACTGTTATTAATCCCCATATTCGAGCCTATCACGGGGGCGTTAGTATGGACATCCAACCTTTCTCCCAAGCTTTCAACCTTCCTATGTCCACCCCCATTTGAATAGGGATGAACAGTGACACATAAATCAGTAAAAACAACATTGTCAATAGAGATGTCATACGGGATATTATTTGAGCTCTCTGAAACCCGCGTTTCTGAGTACATTATTCACAGAGTCTGTGAATAAAGAAAGAAACAGAGTATGAAAATCATATAACTTTCCATGTAAAATACAAATGGAATATTGATTTCAAACATACCACACATACCAATACTGAATTTACCAAATTATCCGACAATTTTCTTCGAGTGTACGATGAGTCGTAAAAGTTGGAATTCGTGTTTGAGTCTTTGCGTCGATCGCCAAATAATTTCTTCTTTTTATTTTGTCTGGGTGTGTGTCATATCAACAGCTATGACAAAATTCTCTCTCTCTCTCTCTCTCTCTCTCTCTCTCTCGCTGAGCCCTCCCTCCGATGCCTACGTAACATCATCTACTCAGCTGGGTTTGCCATGACGGTCCAGCGCAGGGACACGGAGAGGGCCAACAGTGTGTCCATACAGCACCATGATCACTTTCTTCACAGTCGCTACAAGTATCGCAGACGCGGGTTAATGGTGCGGAAAAACAATGTAGTTAGTGCTCGGCTCAGAATGGGGTATCGGCCTTTATGGCAGGTCTCCCAGACTCTAGATATGCCACAGTACACCTCCTGTAAATTATGCGACCGTCCTAATGCTAACACTCTTGACCACTATTGTCTTCAGTGCCCCACAGTGAGAGATGTTTTACCACGAGGTCAGAACTTAATACAGATCTGCTCATTTTTACTTAATGATGACAACCTTGATGTTATTCTTGCTCGTTATCCTCACTTTGGTGGCCATTAATTATATTGAATTATACATATATTTTCTGTATGTTGCTGTATAATTCTGTTTGTGCATTCTGCGTTTCTCTGAGCTTTACTTTTGCATATAATGTACTCTGTGCTGCCATACTGTGAGTTGTGTGTTAGTATGCAGCAATGTTTTATCAATGTGTACACCTCCCTGTAAACTATGTTCAATTCTTGGTTTTGTATCCATTTAAAGCATTATTTGTATGAACTCATGTAATGTCTGACGTCTTGGCGCAATAAATTAATAAAATAAATAAAATAATCTCTCTCTCTTTCTCTGTCTGACGCCTTGGCGCAATAAATTAATAAAATCTCTCTCTCTCTCTCTCTCTCTCTCTCTCTCTCTCTCTCTCTCTCTCTCTCTCTCTCTCTCTCTCTCTCTCTCTCTCTCTCTCTCTCTCTCTCTCTCTCATATATATATATATATATATATATATATATATATATATATATATATATATATATATATATATATATATATATATATATATATATATATATATATATATAAACTGAAATTGTGTTAATTTTGAACATTATGCCATAACATGCACAGCTCTAAATCAAGTAGGCTACTCCAATTTGCACTACTAGTGCACGTAGCACATGCGCCTATATTCACCGTTAATATGTACACTTATGTACACAAAGTAGCAGCGTTGTCCGATATCCAGAGAAGTCTGAATTTTTAGCCAAGAATAAAATTTCCATGTATAAATTAATGTAACCTAACCTGAGTACACAATGATCTCGTGTATATAAACGATACGTCTGAACGCAGTGTTACCAATTTCTATTTTAAATTTAAATTTGTTGTAGCAAAAATTATAAGGTGTAAAGACTTAATAATTCAATATTTGTTGCAGTTGAATTGGTAACACTGTTCATGAAGCTATACTCTGTAACAACCCTCCATTTTTTTTTTATTTGTCGGCTATGAAAAGTGATCTGAATATTTTAAAATTTTTCCTCCCCTTTTGGTTCAAGGATTACGTAGTTGAGATCCTCCCTTATAATTACTACTCTATAATTGGAATGTGCTTTATAAAGTCAATGAATAAAAGTTTTAGAGAACATAATGAGAACGAGAGAGAGAGAGAGAGAGAGAGAGAGAGAGAGAGAGAGAGAGAGAGAGAGAGAGAGAGAATTATCATGGACTGTATCTATTATCCATTATATGGGACCTTGACACATCTTTGGTAGAAGGCTTATTTTTAATATTTAAAAAGGGACCTATTTTTGGTGTAATTCTACCAGAATTTATGCATAATCTTCTTCCCTCCGCTGCCAGTAGAGCACGTGACCCTGTTGACCCACCCAGCCGCTAGAGGGCTCACTGCATAAAAAATTCTCATACTTATTTATTTTTTTCATACTTTATGATTCATTTCATTTTAA